>OY720045.1:11831910-12090719 GCA_963082485.1 Eudonia mercurella | reverse complement strand
GGAGTCGGTGTTGAAGTTGATAATATCAACCCTACCGTTTTAGACATAAAGCTCACCTCTCGCGAACATACAACAGTCGGTGTTCATCGCTCAGCCACTGACAGTGCTTGAATCTAACTCAAACGTAATCAAGTGTCAAGTGCAACCACTGTCATATCGATCACTTTATAATCAACCCTACTAGTATAGAAATAAAGGTCAATCCAGGCAAGAACAGTTTCGTGTAGAGGCCAATCTCGATCATTAAACATCGTCAAGTATCGTTCGTTATCAATTAACTTCTTTTCTTCGTTTTCGTGTCGGCATTGTGGATTTTCAACCCTACAGTTATAGACATAAAGCTCACCCCTCGCGAAGACTTACAGCTCCATATTGAAGCCGATCTTACTCTTCTCGCTCTGCCACTACAAGTTGACGGAGCCGGAATCACGTCATCGTTTACATTGCATTCCAGTGCGTGCCGTTCTATTTTCAACCTAATTGCTATAGACATAAGTCTCACCTCTCGCAAAGACATATAGCTCCGTATAGACGCCGGTCTCCACCATATCGGTCTGCCAAGGGATACAGACAGACCCAGTGTTGAAGTGGATAATAACAACCTTACGGCTAAAGACATAAGGTTAACCCCTCGCAAACACGTTGAGCTCTGTGTAGCACTCAATCTCGATCTCGTTCTATTATCAACGTTACTGCTATTTAGATAAGGCTCAATTCTCGCAAAGATAGCTTCGTGTAGCAGCCAATCGCGCTTGCAGCATCACTGTTAAACACTTTCATTATCAACCTTACTGCAATAGACATAAGACTCGCCTCTCGCGAATTCATTGAGCTCCGTATATCAGCCGGTCTCTAACATCTCGGTCTGCTACGGGATGCTGACGGAGCCGAAATCAAACTTAAACGTCATCATGTAGGGACTAGGTGGGTTCAGTTTCTTTTCAACCTTACCACAAAAGCATATGGCTCAATTCTCGCAAAACAGCTTCGTCATCGTATAGCAGCTAATTTCGATTATCAAACGTCATCCATCATGTATCGTACGTTGTATTATCAACCTTACACTTATAGACATAAAGCTCACCTCTCGCGAAAACATAAAGCTCCATATTAAAGTCGATCTTACTCTTCTCGCTCTGCCGCTACGAGCTGACGGAGCCCGAATCATACTTAAAGGTTATCATTTACGTTGCATTACAGGTGTGTGCCGTTTTATTTTCAACCTTACTACTATAGATATAAGTCTCACCTCTCGCGAAGACATTGAGCTCCGTATAGCAGCCGGTCTCCACCATCTCGGTCTGCCACGGGATGCTGACGGAGCCGGTGTTGAACTTGCCGTAGAAAGTGTCGTCGGCCGCGTCTAGATTCACCCCCTTTACCGTTGAGAACTGCTCGATGTCTAATACGTCTTTGGCGTAGACCGCGTGCGGCTGTGAACAAAAATGTATTTTAAGTATCTTTTTTAAATTGCAACATTCAACATAATGGTGCTCACATCCTGATAGTTGCTTTCTTAAGAATCGGCTATTAATCTCTCGTCTGCTGTAAGAACAGAAATAATAATAAAAAATTGTTTAGCGGCGCCCGCGCACATTAAATATCGATTTTAGGAATTTTTATAATGTTATTGAAATAAAACAAAAAAAATTCAGTCATTCTTCTTTTGAATAGACAAACGTAAATCAAAGAAATAAGCTTCTTTTAAAATTAACATAGACACATACATTTTAATTTGATTTGTCTCGACTCTTTAAATTATTTAAAATAAAATTAAGGTTGCACTTTTAGTTTCCTTTATTTTTATCAGTTTTATTGCTTAATAATGATAAATAAAATAATACGAGTACATTTATCGTAAATAAGCGGAACGAAGACTAATATTATGAAATTAAATCTTATTGTTTGTTTTCGCCATTTCGCTCCTCTTCGCCAATCTTCTGATATTAGGATATAGACCGACGATCACTGACCCAAAACAAAAAAGTACTATTTATAGCACGGCGGGTTATTTACAGAAGAAGTTTACCTATTTACTCAATTTGCGCGTTCACGATACTATATTTGAAGTGGAGCCCAAAAGTTTGTATGTACTGTGTAAGGGGAAAAAAGACACAAAAATGTTGTACATGACTAGAGATGTAAAATGACTGAATCTGACCAGTCACGATTGTCAAAAACCGTATTTGACCGGTCATTTATTGTGAAATTCAATCAAATTGACTTAAACATATTAATAATTCTAACTGTTAAAGTGACTAAATATAACTAGTCACAACTATTTACATTACTGCCAATTCCGCCAACATCGCGACACGATTTCAGTTTATTTAAAAAAAAACAAAATTGTTATTCTGTGTTCATAGAGGAGTACGTTTCTATGATGTTTATGTCACGTTTCCAAAAAAAGTAGTATATTTAAGTATTTATTAGGTAAAGAAAATTCAATTTACTCTTTGTTTACTCATATTGCGGTGGTGCAAGTCGTGACAAGTATCAACTGCGCGTGACGCGGCGCGGTGCGGGCGCTGCGTCTTTGCCATTTTGTCAACCGACACGGAGACGCTTTTTTACATTTTTATTCAAAATAAATATTAAAAAAACACTAAAGATCATATTGACCATATATGTCCCTTTTTGACAGTAAATGACCGATTTTGACAGTCAGTCACATTCAGTCACTTTGGTAATTTTCATCTGTATACATGACTCACGTCGGGCACGAAGGGCGCGTCCACCATGCCGGCCTCCAGCCTCGCGAAGTTGAGCCTCGTGAAGAACCGGTGCGCCTTGACGTGCTTGGCGCCGCGCCGCCCCGCGCCGCAGCCCAGGCGCGCGCCCGCGCACTTGGCCAGCAGCCCCGCGCACAGCGAGCGCCCGCACTCGCTGAACTTGCTCGAGTACTTCTCCTGCTCGTGCTGGGAACAAGTGTACTAAGTTAAATTAATATACGAGTATATCGACGGTCCCTACGTAAAATTCCTCAAGTGGTACATAAGTAATTTTTATTTTTTTGTTTCGAAACCTTCAGGTCATCCTAAAGTTTCGTTTCATCAAAGAAACAGGGCTGAAAATGCCATAATTCTACTCTAAATCAAACCTCGACAAATTCCATAACTACAAAATCTTCAACGTAAAACTACAGCAGTGGTAGTTCCGTAATTTTACATCGAGGAGTCAACGATGCCCTTGCGCGCCTCCCCCGCAACTGCCACTTGCGGAACAGTTGCGCTCGCTCCCTCATGTTAATGTGTTCTTTTACTGCGTAAGTACTCGTTAAATATATAGAAACATGCCACGAAAGAGTAACATTATGGATTACTCCCAATCTGAAAATCTCGTAAGTGTTTATTACGGCTCATTATGTCCCACGTATAATTTTGTAATTGGCAGTTACAATATATATCACCATAAAACCTGCCACGTAGACGTCGTTATGTACCACTTAAGCATTTTTAGTTAGAATGTTGCCGATGTACAATGACGTATGTGACTAATAATACATAAAATGAATGTTTTTTAATAATATTTTTTGTTTTTCCTTAAAGGGACAATAAATAAAAACTTCATGCCAAATTTCATTACTCTATATGCAGTAGAACTTGAATTAGACGCGTTTGAAACTTCAAACCGCTCTCCTGTAAAATTTGGCATTTGCAGTTATGTTATTTTACGTAGGGACCGTCGATATGCACTGTGTGTCTTATGTTAAAGTTAATATTGTGTAGGGAAACCTGTGGTAGGTAGAATGCCACATTGAGGAAGGCCAAAGGGAAGATCTTCCTCCGAGCTGGGTGGTATAGCTCGGGGACCGAGGTCCAACGGATGTTAGTTGGAGGTGCTATATATAGCGAAGGACATGGTGAAACTTCGCTATCGCGATGCAGGCTTCCCATACTATTTTGTTGTCATAGTATGGGCGACGTTGTGGGTATGCGTTTGTGGCGCCATCTGTTGACACTGTTGAGAAGGTGTTTCTACGTGTCAAGTAATGTGCGGCGTATGCGGTAGGTAACGCCGCCACAATCGTTTGCATCTGTCTCTATGTAAATTTTTAAAATCATGTTTGGAGCTGCGCCTCCCTCTCTTACTGATGGCATAAGATGAGTGGTGACACCGTTTCGGTTGCATTATACGATATATCTCGTTTCCGACCTCGGAGACTTTAAGGGTTGATTCATGACATCATTTTATTTATTTAAAAAATAAAAAATAAAAAATTCAATGTTTAATTAATCCACAAGAACGTGTACCTTAAAATAGCTATAGCGTCGGATGTGGATACCCTATGCTCATAAAAATAAATTATTTTCATAGCTCTTTAAACTATCTAAAAATGACATATTGCTTCTTAAGACTTTTTTAAACCAACCTTTTTTTTAAAATGTAAATATTGTTAACTTAAAAACCAAAATATTTTTAAAAAATCTATCGTGCCAGGTACTGAAAAAACCAGCCCGTTTACCTTTTATTTTTTTAATAAATAAAATGATGCCAAGAATCAACCCTTAAAGTCTCCGAAGTCGGAAACGGGACATTGGAAAATTTAAAATGGCCATTATGTTAAGTTGTCATAGATGCTCCGAATAAATATATTTTAATTAATTTCATTTCAAACACCATCAGCTCATTTTATGTCCCCGCTGCTGGGGCACGAGCCTTCCCTATGGATGGATGGGGAGAACGGGCCATAAACCACCACGCGGGCCCAGCGCGGTGCGGTGATTGTTAATGACTGCTAATGCAGCCTCTTGGCGACTGCTTTACGTGCCTTCCGAAGCACGGAGAAGCTCGAGATTAAAAAGTTTTGGTTATTTGGAGGCAGCCAGAAACTTAAAAAGTTCCTTAAGCCGTGTGAAACGAAACACCATCAGTGGTTTTCTAGAGGGAATGGCATCACGCACTAGTACGTGTTTTCTAGTTTCTCCGAGGATTTCGGATCGGAATGGGAGGGGAAGAGGAGAGGCGTCCTTGGGTGGGGACGCCTCTAAAGGCCAAGTTGACCGGCAGGCTTATTATCGAACATAAGAGACCGTCGCAATTACATATACCGATATTTCGGCACAGTTGCATGCGCCATGATCACGGATGTACTGAAGTTATTGCGGGTGGGTGATTATGAGCAGACAAAACGATCTACCCTCTTCCTTAGTCGTTTTTTGCGCTCGATACTTGTACCACTGTTTCCTAAGTCACTATTCACTCGAACTTGTTCTCGACACACTACACCGTATCAGGTCGCGAAACGGCACTTTTGTTCTTTTTGCGGTCTTTACAAAAGCTAATCATTGGATTCCAGATACGCGACAGTTTAAATAAAATATCACAGTAACAGTTTAAACGAAATATCGGATACTCAAACACAACAAAAAACATGGTATTAATCCCGTTAATAATATTTATTCTAATGTAAGTGACCATGATAGTTTAAAAAGTTATATTGCAAATACATATATTTCATTTTGGTTATCTTTATTAAAGAACTGTTCTTTTAAAAGGCTATATATAACTTTAGTATGTATCGGAAGTTTACCTTATAGTATCTAAATAGTTCTACTTCGTTTTCCTTAACTTTTTCTCTAATATTGGGTGGGTGGAATTTTTTTATATTATAGATAAGATTTAAAAGTTCTGCCACAACTCGTTAGTCCATATGCAATGATTGAGTCAACAAGGGCATTATATAGCATAAGCCTAACCTTGAAAGGTGTTCTTTTTTTATAATATCGAGAAAAGCCTTAAGTTTTCCACATACATGGGTAACATGAGGTAACCAGTTAAATTTTTTGTCGATAATCAGACCCAAATAAGTTTGTCTAATTAGCAACCGGTTGCTTTTTTTCGGTAATAAACCTGCGCGTCGTGGGTGTGGTGAGAAGCGACCAGGTACATATCTGTACCTGGAGCGCGTGTGAACTGAGTCTTCGTATTATTGTTCTACGAGTACGGTGTTTTAAGTCTGTAATAGTTTGCATGTGTATATAGTGTATTCAAGTGTGTAGTGGCATTTAATGGCGGGGCCCGCGCACTTGACGAAAAGGCCGGAATATACAGAACGACCACACTCGCTGAACTTGCTTGAGTACTTTTCTTGCTGGTGCTGGTAACACACGTGGAACTGACGTGTACTGAGGTAAATGTTAAATGTATGTATACTATCTCACTGCTGGGCAAACGCCTCTATTGAAATATCGCTACAATTCTATAATAAACGTTTAAAAAAATCAACATATTTTTTTGTCATTGAATTAATTAATTAAAATCGTGAAACTCTAAAAAACGAAAAAACAAAAAACCGGTTTAAAATCGGAAAAGACCGGTAATTTTTTCTTCCGATTTTGCATGGTCAACTACACAGCAGCTCTTGCACTGACCTTTACCCTGCGGTCGACCTCCTCCCGCTTGACCTTCTCCTTGCGCGCGCGGAACGGCGCACGGCCCTCGATCATCTCGTACACCAAGCAGCCGAACGAGAACCAGTCCGGGCTGAACGTGTAGCGCTCGTTGTCGATCACCTGAGGGGAAAAAAGTTTATTTTAATATACAAGTGTTCATCTGTTGGTCAAAAATCAACCTTAACAGGTTCGCTGTTCAAAAAATATAACAATGGTTTAATTCATTGTTATCATCATTCAGTGTTATTCATGTTATGGTAAAGATCCCCGTGTGTGAGAGAGGCTGGTGCCTGAGATCGGTTTGTGACAACCGGTGTTACAGACCACCAGCCCCCCAACCGCCTAACACTCTCGCTTTCGATCGCTTTGATAGCGAAACCCTCGCCTCGCTTTCTAATATAATATCGAATAATATCGAAAGCTATATAGCTTGCCTAAGCCTATAGCTTTCGATATTGTTTTCATATTGCTTTCGAAATGACAAGATGACGCCTCCTCCTCGCCTCGCCTTCAAAGCGATCGAAAGCGAGAGAGTTAGGCGGTCGGCCCCCAGGCCCAGCCCCGGAAAGAAACACATGCAAAAAAATATTTTAGTATTGTAGTAGTAGTTAATAAAAAATAAAAGAACAGTTAAGTACAATAATATACAAGGACTTAAGTAACTTAGAGAATGTTGACAGGGAAGGGGTTAATTCACAAAATATACAATTTATATACAATAAAATAATATTAATAAAATCGTTTATTTGTCTTATAAAAGGTTACACATGTTTAAAATATAAGACAAAACGGTTTATGACTGCGGTCGCGATAGGACCGCGATCTCGGTTATTCTGCCATAACCTTACTAATAGAGCACCTATATAGATAGTTTAGGACATCGAGACTTATCCTTATTAATCACTTTAACAGAAGTGCAAATATACATCACCGCCCAATACAATGACAATAAAATTTATCTTAAAAAATTAACCGAATGTGAAATGTTACAAATACATTTTATTTTACTACACTACTTCTCCATATGAACCTTAACTATGCCAGGTAGGCTACTCTTGACGCAAACTCAATCTCAATACAATTCCAATCCCAAATCTAAAAATTCAAATGGCACTCTTAAAAGCGATAATAGCGCTACATTGGAATTAAATTGCGTGGAAATTGAGTGAACAAATTATTATCGAGATGGGGCGTTCCGAAATTGCGAAACTTATCCCAATATCGATACATAATAATCGCATTGGAATTGTATTGAGATTGTGTTTGCGTCAAGAGTAGCCTACCAGAACTGTCGGAACCTTACTGCTATGCTTGTAGTATTGACTTAGGTAACAAACGATCACAAACAGAGTATGATAATATGAACCTTGCTGGAAATCGAACCAGTAAACTCTGGATCTGTAGGGATGGACATTTGAAAAAAACATCGATGTTTTTTTTTTCGATTTAATACATCGCTCTGTTGCATCGATGTTGATACGATGTATTGAGAAATACATCGATGTTTCCAAAACATCGATTGTTTTTCTCAATCGACATGTTTAGGCAGTAAGGTGATTTAAACACTACACTAGTGTTTGTTAAGTCACTGGTCTAATAGCCCATAAGAAACTGAAGCCGAAAGAAAACTAGGTATAAGGAAAAATATTTATTAAAAAAACAAATTTACAAATCATAATATTTCTTTTCAATGCTATGTAAAACCAAATGTTTACTTAATCTTTTTTCCTTCAATCGGTTTCTTTGCTTATTTAAAATTAACCTTGTCCGTGAAAAGAGTCTTTCTGATGGGACAGATAATATGATAACGATAATAGGCGTAGTTGAACTGATTATTACGATCATAGCGTTCACTAAAGGTGCCCGTAGTGTCATATTTTGCGTATCCGATACATCGAATAAAAAACAATCCATATATATTCGATATTCGAGTATTAACAATACATCGGTTCAATACGATGCATCGTAAAATACATCGATGTATATTCGTCCATCGCTAGATCTGAGACCGATGGCCTATCCACTAGATCACAGGGGCAGTTAAAAATATTCCTAAAATAAGTATTGCACCACTTATCAAACCATATTACTTTAAGACTTCCGTTCTACGAAAATTATTATTTTAGTTTTAGTATTTTGTCCGTATCATGAAGCTACTCTTCTCCCATTACTTTAGCAAACTAGCCGCTTGTCCCCACTTCAGCCGTTCACCCCCAGCAGTGTACCAACCTCTGGCGCCATATAGCCGACGGTGCCGACGCGGCCGCGCACGCTGCCTCCTTCGGGAACATCCACGGCTAATCCCAAGTCCGAGATACGAACATGACCCGCATCGTCGAGCAGAATGTTCTCCGGTTTACAATCCCTGAAACAAAACGTTGCAATTTGTTCTATTCCATCGCTGAACTGCTTTTACCAACCAAATAAAAATATTTTTCTGTGTACAGAAATGTCAAGTTTGTTCATTTGATGCTCAACTATATGCCATAAACAAAACCACGATAGCTCAATTGGAAGAGCACCTGACCCGGAATGTCAGAAGGGTGCAGGTTCAAATCCTGCTCGTGGAAATTTTTCAACATTTGTGTTTTTGTAATTAGTTCGCAACAAAATTTGCGTTAAAAATTATTTGAACATTTATAAATAGCTTGCTTACTTCTTAACTGATCTTTTAATATTTTTAAAAATATTATGATCGGATGTTAGTGACGGTAGTTGTTGACATTGAATGGGCGCCTTTGGCTTTCAAAGTAAAAAGTGTTGAATAATTTCGGCGGGCTGGTCAGAACCACGATAGCTCAATTGGAAGAGCACCTGACCCGGAATGTCAGAAGGGAGCAGGTTCAAATTCTGCTCGTGGAAATTTTTTCAACATTTGTTTTTTTTTTAATATGCCATAGACATAAAGTTCAAAGTATATTGAGGTAATTTGACAGCTTGGGGTAGTCTATGTGTGTGCAGCTGTATGTACAAAAATAGTATGCCAGTGCCCTATCTAAAAAAGTTAGATTTGACGTGTTCTAAGCATTATTTACATATAATTTTACGCAAATCTTGTTGCGAACAAATTCCAATTTGAAAAAAACGCGTTGAAAAAATTCCAAGAGCGGGATTCGAACCCGCACCCTCACGACGACTCTCATGACATGCCGGGTCAGGTGCACTACCATATATGCTATCGTGGCTCAATCTAACTCGCCGAAACTAATCAACACTGTCTGGGTGGTTGTGGTGACGTCGTTGTTTCTGATTTCCATAATACGAGTGCTTCAACTACTTACCTTGGGATCAGAACAATGTATGTGATGTTGTCTAATATTTATATTTTTTTCGCTCACCTGTACACGATGCCCATTTTGTGCAGGTGCTCCAGCCCGCAGGCGACCTGCGCCGCGTAGAAGCGCGCCCGCTCCAGCCCGAGCCCCGTGTCCGCGCCGCACATGTTGTAGATGTGGAACTTGAGGTCGCCGCCTGGGGACAAACGGCCACTTCTAAGACGACGAACTTAACAAGCTTAAAAAAGGGGGTCGTTGACGACCACATTTCGTTGACGGAAATTAGTAACGATCCAACTATGAATTAATAAATGCACAACACCTAACAAACCGCAACCATTCATATCGTACAGGACAAACCCGATATCGAACTATAAATAGCGATTCTAACCGTAATATTTGTCCACAACAACAACAGCCGTATGACGTCAAAAACTAAGGTAAATAAAAGTTTATCCCTTGTCCGGACGGTGATATTAACTCTGTCCTATTAATTAGCATACAGTACCTAAACACAAAATAAGGAGACTGCAGTAGATAAGCTTCATACGAATGCACTCGAGCAACGCACACATAGTCTCACGGAAACGGAATCTTGAAACAGCTCGGCAGGTTTATTACCGAAAAAAGCAACTAATTATTAATTGTACAATTGCAACGAGACTGCTCTAGTTGCGGTTAACAAATTGGTATTACGAACACAAATCGCTCAACTTTAAAAAAATATATATTTACGGGTAAGCACAGTGCCTTGATCTCACCTGATGTTAAGCGATGATAAGGTCAATGATGGAAGCGCACTTCTCCCGGGATCCTCAACTACTAAGGCTATCTTATCTCTAGCTGCCGGAACACAACAATTCTACATACATTGATGTTATGGCGACATATTTAGATAAGATAGTGGTAGCTAGCCAGGCGGACATACAAGTCCTATCACCAACCAAACTGAGTACACAAAGATTACCCCCCGCTGGGAATCGAACTAGGGACCTCTAGGGGTCTAAACCGGTGGTCTTAACGACTCAATGATCGGTCGCTTAGTGCATTTGCGACTAAATTGCATACAATTGTACAATTAACAACTGGTTGCCTTTTTGGTAATAAGCCTGTGGAGCAATCCGAGCGCAGCTGTTGCGAGATTCAGCATCCCTGAGAGGGTCTATGTGTGCGTTGCTCGAGCCCGGTATGTATGAAGCTTACCTTCTGCAGTCTCGTTATTTTGTGACCTAATGTACATATCAACGTAGATTTATTATTACTATTGGTCGCACAGTGATCTTTATAAAATGTAATATGACACAAGTAATACATAAGCTTTATCTTCCTGCATTCTTTCTCCATATGAAGTTAAACTTGGCAACTTAAATAATAAAATAAATAAAAATGTATTTATTTCAGGTAAATCAATTAAGACTCCTTGGTTCGCGTAACCTGTGCTTAAAAAGGTGTACAAAGTTTTTTGTTTGCGTATTTATATACAGTGTTTTTTTTAACTGGGACAGTGGACATGACGAAGTCGGATACCATAAGAGATACAGAGAAACTGTCTTAGGGACCATCAAGTCTTTTTTGTGAAAACAATTTTGGCATAGCAAATTTTTTGTCAAATGTGAGTTTTGTACCTACATAAAAATGAGTCAAATTGATGATTCCTAGCATGTGTCAGTTCCCCTTTCGTAGTGTCAGGCTTCCTCATACTGTCCCAGTAAAAAAATTCACAGATTTCGCGGTCCCCGCAAGAATTGGAGCATTGAAAATGAATACAACAATTTACGAAAAAAAATATATTTTATTTTAAATAACACAATTCTTACTTGAATGCACTTCTCGCCTGCATCCGCATCTTTTAACTCCATTACCAAGACGATCGGTCAATAATCAAAGAAGCTACATCACGTTTTATATACGGAAATACCCGTTTTTCTACAATACCAAAACTAAAGGGACCACCTACAGGTCACAATTATTAACCGATTTTCAAAAATTTGCCGCCATTTTGTAGCTAAACTAATAACCCCTTTTTTTAATTTTTTCCTAAGTCAGTTTTTTTTTAAATATTTACAATTTAGTATACTAACACCCCCCAAAAAACCCGATTTTTTTACATTTTTCAAAATTCCAATAAAAGGTTCCAGCGGATTTTCAAAATTCAAACGCTCTCACGTGTCTCGATAAATTCCTCAACCCTTGGTACTATTTTCATCTCGATTCTCCCAAAACCCTCGAACCTATGGCCAAAAATACGTCTCAGGCGATTTGCATCTGATAACCATTTTCAATGGTAAAAACATTCCATGAAGATACAAAACATAATCTCTACAAAGTTCATTATTTTTAAAATAAAGTGCAAGTTATTAGTCTTTATACTGTCCCAAAGCTAGGTCAAAGCATCCATCATTGAAATCAAGTTATAAATACTATTGGCTTAATCACCACGCTTGTCAAGTGAAGGTCGGATCACAAACCTGGACTATGCATCGAAAACATCCAAAATTTGGATGGATTCGTATGTATTTTTCTAAACACTTGCGGCGAGTGCTCTGAAGAGCTCTTTGACCTCATCCCACCTTCTTCCTTCCTCCATAGAAGTACATGTGCTGCTTTCCGGAGTCACCGCTTCACTATCTCAAATATTCCATCGCGCACAAAGAAATTTGATGACTGGTTTCTTTGTCACACCTTCAAAAGATGGAATAGTGTACCAGCACACGTTTTCCCTCCTTCCTATGACATGGGGATTTTCAAACGAGGCGTGAAGAGGCATGTTGTCGGTGTGAGGGTGACTAACGCTCCGTTGTTCTCACGCTGCACTAGTTGTCTTCGCGTCTGGACTCCATTTCCACTTAACATCATCATCAGGTGGAACGAAGTCATTTGCCGTGTTAATTATAAAAATACTCACCGTTCATGATGGTGAGCACGAGGCACAGCGCGTCCTTGGTCTCGTACGCGTACGCAAGGTTCACCACGAAGCGCGAGTTGATGCGCTGCAGGATCTGCTTCTCTATCAGCACCATTGCTTCACCTTTACGCTTCTTTATTCTCTTCTTCTCTAGTTTCTTGCACGCGTACATTTTACCCGTTGCCCTGACCTGTAATATTGGAGATTAATTTAAAGATATGCCGTTGGATTTCAGACATGACAATAAGAAATAATTTAGCCAATGGAATAGCTTAGAGTAACAGTCCTTACAGAATCCGTATTCCACCAGCTCACGAGACACCTTGAACATATGCTATGTCAACATTGTCAACGCCTGCAAATTTAGTAATTGCCATTGCAGGTAACAGAGTGATTTCATCGACCACTTGTCACACGGCAAGCGCAGACCTCGCCAAAACTTCTTGCCTATCAGTAAATCCTGAATATGCAATGTCATCGCCTGCTAATTTAGCCACTTCCTTTGCAGATAGTGGAGTTAATTCATTGACTGCTACCTAACTACCATCTGTCACCTAGTACGCGCAGACGTCGCCAAAACTTTTTAGCACTCAGTTCATCCTAAACCTGAATAAGTGCAATATCAGCGTCTGCATCAGTCATCTCTATTGCAGGTAGTGATGGAAGTGCATCGTCCGCCTCATGACTACTAAGATGTCTATAGTTACCTGGCAGGCGCAGACCTCGCCGAAGCCACCTTTGCCCAGCACCCGGTACATCCTGAACGTGTGCTGGGTGATTGGCTGCGCCTCCAGCCACTTCCACTGCAGGTAGCGGTGGAAGTACATCGAGCGCTCGAACTCCGCGAACGGCGTGCCTGCCAGGAAGTTTTTCACGCATCTTATGCATTCTGTGAATATATCCTTCGAGCCACCTGGAAGTTGAGAATTCAATGTAAATTCAAATAACAAATCTCCAAACACGGCACGAAATTATAAAAAAAGGCATATGGTAGCAATTTAAAAAATCTTTTCTAACGTAATGTCTTTAAAGTCAAACTAGGTATAATGTCTGTAATGTCTAACCTAATTTCTAGTTTATTTATAAGTCTTACAAATCCAATAAAACTATTTAGACACGATCGTGAGTGTCTAACTCCAACAACTCTACATGACGCCACCAAAATCATCATTGTTACATAAGGTTAATGTACCTGGCCTGACCTAGGCATTATAGTTTTCGAAATCTTCGTCATTCAGTCAGTAGCAGACGGAGAAGTACGAGATTTCGCTTTTATTCTAACTAATATTATAAATGCGAAAGTGAGTTTGTTTGTTTGTTGTTTGATACGCTTTTACGCGTAAATTATTCAACCGATCATCATGAATAATCATGAATGAAACTGAAAAAAAGTGAGTTTGTTTGTTGATACGTTGTTGATACGCTTTCACACGTAAACTATTTAACGATTTGTTTGTTTTAGTGTCACAGAAACTGTCAAATCGGTACGAAGTCCGCTGGGTCATCTAGTATATATATAGAAAGTCTGACGCCTGTTTCCCAGAAGAATGGCTCGACCCTCTTCTATCTATCCTGGTAGAGATACGACAGATTTCATCTGACATATAGGTATTTTCACAAATGATCTTCTACCTACAATTAATGAATCATGTATATTTCCTTTTATAATGAAAAAGATAGAATAAGACAAGTTAATCTTGCACTTGCGTTTTACTATGCCGGAGATTAAGACACCAGAATCTGGGGGAGAGTAAATGCCACAGGTGGGACTCGAATCAACGACCTTCGCATTCGCGCCAGGCTCTTTCAATTGAGTTAATCTCGGTACTTAAGTCAATTGGTAGAGCACTCGAGCCGCCTGGATTGCGAAAGGTCGTGGGTTCAAATCTCAACTGATGCCATCTCTTCTTCTATTGTGTAACATAATTGTCGAATTAAAAACCGTAAATCTAAAGTTCAAAACAGAAAGGTAAGCAATTAAATTATTTAAATATTTATGAGATTAAATTAAAGTATCAGTATACATACATACATACATATACAGTGGTGGACTTATAATTAGAAACACTTCATATGAATTATGAAAGTTAGAAGTCCACAAACAATATTCGTGAAAAATTTATAGATTCAATATTTAATAATCATGCAACAATATAGCCACTCAATTAGAATACTCATAAAATACATTAAAAAAACAAAACTATCTAAACTTCAATCATAAAAAGAGTTTAAAGCATAGGTACAAAGCTTATTTTCTGTTACTGGCCGCTTGGACGCCTAATGAGGATCCGGAACACTAAGCCAAATTCATTAGGATTCCAGATCCACGTGCTCTTTATGACGTAAAAAGGGTATAAGTTTTTGAATTATCGAAATCGGCCCTTTAATTACAGAGTTTTTAGCATTTAAACATGAGCCGCTCCGGCCGCGAAAGTCAGCGTGCCGCGGATATGGGTGACGTCATAGGGACGGACGCGCGCTCACTGTTAGTGATAAAAGAGGCTTAGATTTTTAAGGCCTTACGACTAGATTAGTCTTGTAATCCTTTAGTCTTTAGTCATAAGACTGCAAACTGACGACTAATTTCAGTCGTAGTCTTTAACCTTATAACGTAAAAGACTTAAAAGACTTAAAGGACTAAAAGTGCCTCATCGCCTTGGGCTGGCGTGTCACATAGGAAATCGAACGTTTTGATAACTCATGATGAGTAAAATAAAATCGGAAAGCAGTAGCATTGTTAATTCTTTTTTAAATTACGGTTGTTGTCTATACTTAAGTTTTTTTTTTAAAATTAATGTAACATTCAACGTGGGTCAGTTTTTAAATCGGCGGTAGATTTGGTATTTTTAGTGCGGTAATATTTCTTTCTACCTACACACAAGTGTTTATTATTTGAAGTTTTTGTACATAAGGCAGTAAATTATTTCTTTAAAGAGCGATTATTTTTTAATACCAAAAATGAATAAAGATATAGAAATAGAACCTGGTAGTCAAAGCATTATAACAGCAAATTTTTGTGATAACACTCCAGAGCCAGAATCTCCAAATTCAACATAGCTCAAATTGAATTCTGGGATCGTAGAGCTTGTTTTTTTCTTTTCAGTTTTTTCTCTTTGCAGTTATTTTAAATGTTAGTCCGGTTTTTACGAGTATATAAATGTTTTATATATAAATGTTTTAGCAGTCGGGTTTTTTTTAATATTATTAATTATGTTATTTTATTTTTTTGTTTTATTTTATTCTATTCTTATTCTTATTTAAGGAGCTCGATGGCGCAGTGGTTAATGCGCCCGGTCTGCGAGTGCTGAGGTTAAGCAATTTTTGCAAAGGCCGGTCATCGGATGGGTGACCAAAAGTTTATCATCTCGAGCTCCTCCGTGCTTCGAAAGGCACGTAAAAGCCGTTGGTTCCGGCTGCATTAGCAGTCGTTAACAACCACCAATCCGCACTGGGCCTGCGTGGTGGTTTATGGCCCGTTCTCCCTATCCATCCATAGGGAAGGCTTATGCCCCAGCAGTGGGGACATAAAATGAGCTGATGATGATGATTATGATTCTTATTTATTCTAATTTGATTGAGCAAATCACTTGGCTCCACCTAAAGTTAAGCAAAAGCTGAGTCCAGATGCGAATACAGCTCCACTTGAGTACACTCGTGTGTTACTAACCGTCCTTAAAGTTGCTTCATCACACCTCGTTTAAAAGACCTCATAATTATTCGTTACTCACCCAACAAGCATATACAATACCGTCCAAACATCGGGGTCACAAGCGGCCAACGCAGAGGTCCGTACCGTATATCAACACATAACTTATTTCGCATAAAATATAAAAGGACCAACAAAATTTCGTACCCCAAATAATACAATATTTACATACGAAACACTGTCATAATTCAAGCGTGCGAGGTGTCAAAATAAATAATGTATACGGGCCATCTCCGCCGAGTAAAGGTCAGTGCCAATAAAAGCGTTCAGCCCACGAGGGCGTATGAACGGAAATTCCTCAGCCATGTAACGAGGCACCCTTCCAATATTTATCAAGAGTTATTCAGACTGTATTGCTTGGCGGTTGACATCAATTTAATTTGTAACAACCTTTGTACGGCTCGCTGGTTTCTCTCGTCAAGAAGTCAGGGGCGAGTAAAGGTTGGCTCATTAAAGTTTCACATTATACGAGGATTAAGAAAATAGCTATTACTTTAAACATTTTACGACAAAAACCGAGTCTATAGGAGCTTTACATGCCTTATCTATACATATAATGACTTGTCCTCACTGACTCATCATCGCCGAGTCGAAACCGCTGGAGCTAATTAGATGAAATTTGGACGGTAGGTTAATTGAGTGACGTAACCAGACACTAAGAATGGATTTTACGGAAATCATACCCTAAGGGGGTCAAATAGAGGGTGAAAGTTTATATGAAAGTCCGTCAGTTTTGGTAATTGGCTTTTTGTAAAGAAATAAAGAATGACGTGTTTCAGGAATTTTGTTTATTTTCCTTTAGAGGAGTAAAAAGGGAAGAAGATTTTTTTGGATACATTGTTATTTTTAAAGTATAATCTATAAAAATTTATAATTTAATCGATCTATAGATTTTTCGATAAAAATAAAGAATTGTGTTTTTGCATTTTTCGAAAAATTATCCCTATAAGGGTGTAATAAGGGTGGAAAGTTTGTTTAGAAATCTGTCATTCCTTAAATTTCTAAAGTATTTGACCTGGTTAGGAATTATGAAGTGAAAATGACCCCTTAGTAGGGGATGACAAAACGGACCAAAATTACTTATACAGAGTGATCTTTATTACATTGTTTTGTGTTAGACACTTTTTACTAATTATAGCTCGCATGGATGGGCTTTTTAATGAGAAAAAATTAAAAATTTTAATGTTGAAATGTCGTGACATCATATTTACTTTTAATAAGTTTGGCTTTTATAACGAATAAACACAAGTCGTGAAGCGCATGTGAGCAAAGCCGCCAACAAAAGCTAGTACCATATAAGCACGTTGGAGCTCGAGGTATTATAATTTGGTGTTAGCTTTGGACCAAATCTCGTCTGACAGGCGGTAGACGTAGCTATTCCAATAAATTCATTTTACTTACACACAGAATTTAGGTCCTGTCAGCTTAGCATGCTCACCACGACAAAATTTTGTCGTCTCCCATTTTGTGACAGCGCGTGATACGTTGCGTGCATCTCCCTTCTGGCTTATATTACTGAGCGGGATATATATATGTAGTAGGATGCTTTCTGGCAAGACGAGGGTCGCCAAATTTTGTCGCGGGCGCATGATAGGCCGGCTGAACTTAGAATCGAGTTCCTTATGCCGTGCAGTCTGTAAGGCGGACACACCAAGTACTGTGCTTATACTTTTTTTATTTTTATTATTTATTTATTAGACAAACAGCGTTTTACAGTTAAATATACATGTGTCCCACAAAACTATTTACACAGTTTGTCTGTGGAATCACGAGTCTCTAACATATCAAACTAAAGCTTAAATATTAAGGTAAGTTAGCCAAAAAATACTTTTTAAGTTTTCTTTTAAAAGTATTTTTATCTTGTTTCCGGCGTATATCCCCGGGCAAACTATTCAAAAGGTATGGTAACCGTTTCTTTAATGTTCTATCACCAAAGTAGTTATTTACTTTAGGTACCTCAAATTCGCTCGAGGTATGTATGTAATTGAGTGTTTGAGAAAAATTTCAACTTTTTCAAATCACTGCAGGGCACAGGCTTCTCTTTGCTTATGCCATTCGCCTGGATCCTGCGATACCAGTGTGTGGCCCAGACCCACGTGCAACCCGCGGTCTTTATTATATCGTCGACCCATCTCGCCGGTGGACGTCCCAATTATTTTGTTACTAATTAAATTAATAATTAATATAATAATAATTTAATTAATAACTTAATAAAAAAACAACACAATCGGACAAAAATATCGCAATATATGTATTCCGATTCTGTTGAATTTGCAAAATCATACATCGCCTTTCGCATTGTCAGGCATCCGAGTGAAGAAATCAGGCCGGAATTGAAATAGCAGAATCGTGGCCATTTATATATTGCATGTTTCCTCCCCATACGACCATGCCATGCCGGTTATGTTTAATGCAGTCTTTCAAATATCATCATTAATCAAAAATCTTTGATCAAATGCAACTTTGACAAAATATGACTTGTTCGACGAAATGCAAGATGGCCTCATGCGACTAGGATACAATGGATACAATGCTATCAAAGACTTTCCTATCCCACAATGCTCTAGTTAAGATGATACAGTTCAGAAAGAAATCTATCGCTTATTAGCTTATTCGCTCGGTTTGGTAACGACATACTTTTTTTTGTAAATGTCATTACTTCTAATAAAGCTGTGCAGTTTCTTGCGCCCATTCTTCTCCACAGCTAAAAATAGACGTCCTGAATTAGGTAGTAGGAAAAAATGTTTGGACGATTCAAAGCACTTAAAAGTTTATTGAATAAAAATTAATTGACTCTGACTGACATAACAACTTGAAATGGTTTCTTGATTATCACGGAAAATGGGACGACTATGGTAATGGGTCAACGTGAGTGACGTACACACCCGATTTAAACATAACACAACTAGTTATTCTGGCTAAGTAAATTAAACAAGGAGACATCACTATGATAACGGCTGAAAGCACTTCGCAGATGCACTATAGGTATGCTTCCTTCAAGAATTCGTTCGGTGGCGCGCTGTTGTTCCTACATATCAGCAGATTATCGATCGATCTCGCTGGGGGCGAGTCTATATTCTTGATTTAGAAATGTTTGGCCTTAATCTGATTATAGGTTGTGGTGAGGCCGAAGGTCGAACTTCACCCGGAATCCTCAATTACTGAGAAAGACGCTAGAACTGTCAGAACACAACAAGCAAGGCTACTAACGTTGTTGTAATGGCGACAGACTACCAACCCAAGCACAATAATATGTACCTCCCATCTGGGAATGGGACCTGAGACCTCTGGTTGAGCCACGCGAATCAGGCGATACTATATAGCTATCCACCATCAGAATCAGCAGTAAAATTGTATGCCCCACTGCTAATGCAATCGAAGCACGGAGGAACTCGAGATGATAAATTTTGGTCACCCACCCGATGACCGTCATTTACGAAACTTGTTTAATCTAATCAATCGCAGACCAGGCGCCTTTCAAGCTCCTATATAGCTTTGCTTATGTATAAATAGCAACCGCCCACGGCATCATCCTCATCGCGAATCGCGTGATCCCAAGAGAATTTCGGAAAATACTATTTCATTTTGACTGCGTCATAAAAGGTCTATAACATTTCATTTTCTTTTAAGGTGGACCAGAACGCTGATCGAGTGGTTCTTTTTAGAGAGTTTGCCATCGAACTCCTCACACAAAAAACATGGTAAGTGTTGAAAAAAAATCCACGAGCGGGCGTCGAACCCGCAAGTCATGACATACCGCGTCAGGTGCACTGGTGCTATCGTGGCTCTCTCTAACCTATTAATTAATATTATCTACATCTACTCTTACTTTGTAAGCCAAAGGAAAAGCTCCTTTGGCTTACAAAGGTCAATGTCGACAACTACGTCATCAACATCCGATCTTAATCTTTTTCCAGATAGCAAAGATCAGTTAAGAATAAAGGCATTTCTAATTGTGCGAAATTTGTCGGCAACAAAATTTGCGTAAAATTACATTAACCATAATCACAATAATATCGCTATCCCACAGAATAGGTGATGGAGCGACGATCTTCGCAAGGTGGCTGGCAAGAGCTGGACGAGAGTAGCCGCGGATCGTGCTCAGTGGCGTGCACTTGAAGAGGCTTATGTCCAACAGTGGACTAGTATAGACTGATGATGACGATAATGACGACGACGATGAATATTATAAACTAATAATTAATACAGGCAGGTACCTACTACAATTACCTTCTAGAAGCGCGCTGGTGTCGTCTATGACGCTAGCGCTGACCACGTCCGTGACCGCCTGCGCATCGTCAGTCTTCAGGTACTGCCCGAACACTTCGGACGCGAGCGCCGTCCTCGTCTCGTCCACTTCCACCTCATACCTCTCCGCCTACGACAAGGGAAACGCACCGGTTAAAAATATGGTTAATTGCTGCTTAAATCTAGGATAGGGTCAGGCACACCTCGTACAACCATACCTAATGGTGGCCAGTACACAAATAAAATAAGTGAGAGATTACAGATTATCTGGAAAATAGGAACTGAGTTCAGTCTCTTATGGCCCTTATGTATGGCATGGTCATGCGAGTACTCGCATACTTGATTATCGATTTGCTACTCCTTGACATAGTTAGATTAAGAAAGGGGTTAAGATGTTCTGATCAACAGGACAACACATGAATGGAGTTTTGATATGAAAGAATAATGTCATATTGCTCTAAAAGAATCAGCCGACGACGTCAGTTTACAGCTGAACATATAGGCCTCCTTCAAAGAACGTCACCATCACTGAATCGATTTAAGTAAGTATATGCATAGAGTTTTATAGTGCCTTATGGGAATAGGCAATTGGCTCATATTGCACTCAATACTTCTCCACAACTCTACATCAACATTAAATGCGTAACATGAGCGCATCGGCGATGAAGGACGTTTTTACTATTACACATTCACATTTTGATATCGTAGTCGTTACATACAACCTTTATGGAAGAGGTCATATGGAAAGTTCTAAATATGAATACACAAATCAGACAGCTAAAAAACTAACAAGCTTTACATTAACACCAGCATGAGGAGCTTAATGGCTCAGTGGTTAACGCGCTCGGTCTGCGATTGCTGAAGTTGAGCTACTTTCGCAAAGGCCGGTCATTGGATGGGTAACCAAAAATCTATCATCCCGAGTTCCTCCGTACTTTAGAAGGCACGTAAACCCATTGGTCAGTGTTTGTGGTGGATTGGGAGAGGTTTTAATTCTTCTTTTCAGCATGTCCCAGATGTGCTCGATAGGGTTTAAATCGGGAGTTCGAGCAGGCCATTGCAATTTTATATACAAACGTCTTGAAGGTATTCGTCCACGCAACGAGCTACGTGCGGGCGGGCATTATCGTGCATCAAAAGGAATTCGTCATATCCAATGAATCCCATATAGGGCACAACATGTTCCTGAAGGATCTCTCCGATGTACCAAGCCGCTGTTAATCGATTGTCAATGACAACCAATACTGTACGACCATCGGAACTTATTCATCCCCACACCATAATGGTAGCTTCCATGAAAACTGACGACTTCTGTTGTTGTGATGGGCAGAAACCGCTCTCCTTTTCTTCTCCACACACGTTCTCGACCATTTGGTGCACGCAAAGCAATTCTGCACTGGTCAGTGAATAGAACTCTAGCCCATTGTTGGGGAGTCCAGTTGGCGTGTTCACGTGCGAAACTAAGTCGAGCTACTCGCTGCTGTCTGAGCAGTTCTGGACCGCGTGCCTTTAAAATGTACCTCCTCCATGCGTCTTCTGATCGTACGCTCGCTTACATTCACACATCTTATGATTTGGAGCAGCTGGCGGATTTCAACGGCAGTGAGGAAGCGGTTTCTTAAAATTTCTAAAATAATGAACCGATCATCCCGAGCTGAAGTGCATCTTACACCTCCACTACCTGGTCTGCGGGAGTAGCTGCCTGTCTCCTGGTATCGTTTCAAGGCATATTGCATCAAAGAGCGCGGAACATTAATTGCAATAGCCACCTCTCGTTGTGTCATTCCTTGGTTGATCAAAGCTACTGCTTGTGCAACTTGGGCTAGTGTTAAAGGCATCTTATTAAATTACTCACGGATGAAACTTAAATTAAACCCACAATATCACAAAAGTTAACTAACACAATGCTACACTTTTCACAATACTGAATTCAAAACTTGAGCTGATTTGCTCAAAAGACCAGAGAAGAAAAGAAGAAAAAAGAAGAAGAGAAGAAAGAAGAAAGTCAAGATTCGACTAAAACTTAGAAACTAACCCCGTATCACTCTCAAACATAATGAATTACTCTCTTGAAATAAAGATAAACATTTTTTTACCTACCTCCAAAAGAAACATTTGTTACAAATACTAAAAATTATTGCCAGCGAATGATAAGAACCTGGCCAAGATTCAGTGCCGCTGAATGCAGTTAGGATAGTTAGGGTATAAACTCTGATTAAGACACACATCCGCTTATAACGTACACTGCTATTGTAACCCTGTAAAGGCCAACCCAATCATCCTATCCAAACTACTCGGAAAATCTAGTAGAGTGCGGGAGCACGCTTGCGTGATACCATCTCTAGAAACCTTCTGACGTTGTTTTGATCGAAATCAAGCAGTGTGGCTTGAGGAACCCTTTAAGTTTCTCGCCGCCCAAAAAAGTCCGGTGACGCTGTGAAGGCTGTTTACAGATAACAGCAAACTCTCCTAAAAATTTTGAGCTTATCAACGAAATCAATCTTTTTTTTATATTGATACAACCTTTTTTGAATAAAATCGGATTGAGTTTTCAAACATGTGTCAAAATAAAATGTAATATAAATCAAAAGCACTAATAAGGAGTATTGATATCAACTTCGAGGCAAATCCCCGCTAAAATAAGTTTCTATCCCTGTTTAACCCCGTTAGGGAATGAATTTCAATAAAAAACGACACACGTTTTCCATCAATTCTGTTAAAAAAGGTTTATGCAAAATTTGAAGTAGATTGGACCAAGGAATCACATTGTCCCATACAAACTTTGCCCCCCCTTTTTCACCCCCTTAGGGATAGAATTTCGGAAAATCCTTTCTTATCGGATGCCTACGTCATACAAAGAACACACCCTCCAAGTTTCAAATCTCTACGATCAGCGGTTTAGGCTGTGCGTTGATCCGTCAGACAGTCATTCAGGAGAAAGCATTTTGTATACAGATACTTACAAATAAATAAAGAATAAAGTACGAATAGTTATTCTGTGTTTTGTCTCTTTTACTCTAATTTGAAATGACGTTTATATGACAGGAACCAAACACAGAATAACTATTCGAGCCTTATTCTTTGTTTATTTGTAAGGCGGTAAAAATAATTCGATCAAATACGGCTATTGATCAGGTAAGGTTCCTAATATATTATTATATATAGCTTTATAAGGAAGGATACAGCTCGAGGATAAAACGTAGAAACGATTACTGGAAAAGTCATAAATTTTTTTTAATACCTTTAAAAAAACACTTTTTGCGACCTTGGAATTGCACCCGGTACTTTAATTATTATTTATTTATTTATAATGTAACATGTTGTCGTTTACAATAGGGAAATCGCTTGTCCTCATATCACCTGATGATAAATGAAATTCTATTTACGCCAAAGGTGAAAGCGCACTACACCCGCAATCCTCAACTACTGAGTAACTGGCTTTCTTATCATCTTTGAATATTGATGGGAGGAACACTTGTAGTTATTATCAAAGTGTGAGATTCAAAAATACAAATGTTGAAAAAATTTTGAAAAAATTTCCACGAGCAGGATTTGATGAACCTGCACCCTTCTGACATACCGGGTCAGGTGCTCTTCCAATTGAGCTATCGTGGTTCTAACCAGCCCGCCGAAATTATTCAACACTTTTTACTTTGAAAGCCAAAGGCGCCCATTCAATGTCAACAACAGTCTACCGTCACTAACATCCGATCATAATATTTTTACAAATATTAAAGATCAGTTAAGAAGTAGGCAAGCTATTTATAAAATGTTCAAATATATATTTTTTTTAACGCAAATTTTGTTGCGAACAAATTACAAAAACACAAATGTTGAAAAAATTTCCACGAGCATGATTTTAACCTGCACCCTTCTGACATGACCGACCGGCCGAAATGTCACCTGACCTGACCCGGTCAGGTGACATTTCGGCGGGCTGGTTAGAACCACGATAGATCAATTGGAAGAGCACCTGACCCGGTATGTCCGAAGGGTGCAGGTTCAAATCCTGCTCGTGGAAATTTTTTCAACATTTGTGTTTTTGTTTTTTGTATATATATTTGAACATTTTGTGAGATTCAAATTAAATATCGGTAACCAGAGTGGTGTGCCGGTAGCTTTTTTTCGAACTTGTCAGACACAACCAAATGTCTAGCAAGATGATGTCAAAATCGTAACTTGACATGGTGATAATAATATCACATAAAAAGGTGTTACCTTACACTCGTATTTATTGCCTTCCATTTAGCTGGCTGTATACTTGTTAGACATAAAGTTGTGTAATAAAAAATCTTTATAGAGCTGAATTATTTGAACAGAATTATATTACATGCAATTAGAACTTAAACGTTTGCAACTGCCAATGAGAAGTCATAACTTGAACCAAGAAGAACCAATAGGAGACTAGCCGTTTTGAGATGAACATACAGTTAGTTAGCAGCCCATTTTATGTCCCCACTGCTGGGGCACGAGCCTTCCCTATGGATGGACCACCATGCAGGCCCAATGCGGTGGTTGTTAACGCAATCGGGATCAACAGTTTTATGTGCCTTCCAAATCACGGAGGAGCTCGAGATAAAAAATTTTGGTCACCCATCCGATGACCAGCCTTTGCGAAAGTTGCTTAACTTTGCAGGCTGGGCGCGTTATCCACTGCGCCATCGAGCTCCTCGCGTCTCACCTGATGGTAAGTGATTATAAGGCCAATGATCTGATGCTGGAGTGATGATCAAGCCGAATGCAAAAGCGTACTTCAACCCAAAATCCTAAACTACTGGGGCACTGGCTATCACACAAATATTATAAATGGGAAAGTTTGTGTGTATGTTTGTATATTTGTTGCTTCTTCACGCTGCAACGGATTTGGATGAAATTCGGCATACAGATAGTTTATAACCTGAATTAACACATAGGATACTTTTTATTTCGATATTCCCACGGGAACGGGAACCACGCGGGTGAAACTGCGGGCGGCCGCTCGTCTTATATATTTCTCTCGGACCACAATAAAGCTACTATTGACGGTATGGCGACAGAATTAGATTAGATGGTGGACGCTAACCACCACCAACCAAACCGAGTACAACATGAGGTTTCAGCTGCAATTGATTCGAAGACCTCTGGTTTAGAAACCAGCGGGGTAGTGACTCGAGCACTTATTGTACTAAGGGCGGTTTTTTGACAACAGGCAGTTACAAAACATGCAGTAACAATAAAAAAAAACTGTAGCCGCAGCAAAGTAACTTATATCGAAGCTTAAACTTAGCAGAAGCAGTAACGCGGCATGCAGTTCGTGTGTGTGAAATATAAAAATTCAAAGTGTTATATACTGACCAAAATTATTATACTGACCGCGTCTAGGAAGTTGTTGTACTTATGGTACTCGGGGCGGTTCCTCTCACAGAATTGCCGGAAGAGCAGCTTGCCTATCGGCTGCTGGTCTACCACATAGTCGTAACCTACATCTGGAACAACGGAAAGAACACGTCAATATTGAAACGAAAAACAGGGCACAATAAAAACACAGTTACAAATTGCACAGTCAATTATAAAGAAGGAAATGAAATGAAAATTATTTATTCTTAGCCACAACTTAACATAATGGACATTTTACGATTTTTAATCGCCTCTGTGACTACCGGTTTGGACCCAGAGTTCGATTCCCAGCGGGGGTACATGTTTGTGTACTCGGTTTGGTTGGGGTTTGACTTGTTTGTCCGCTTGGCTAGCTACCACTATCTTATCCAAATATGTCGCAATAACATCTGTTTGTAGCATTGTTGTGTTCCAGCAGCTAGAGATAAGAGCCAGTGCCTCAGTAGTTGAGGATCCCGGGTTAAGTGCGCTTCCACCATTGGCCTATATCATCATTTAACATCAGGTGAGATGAAGGCACTGCGCTTACCCGTATAATATTTTAAAAAATGCAAACGAAATCGTTACCACTCATCTAATGCCATGTCATTGACGTGCCAAGGCGCTGATATTCTGTGGAACCAATAAGAGAGGGAGGCGCTCCAGACTGAACCATCTGAACCATCTATCTTCCATCACCAGCTCATTTGATGTTTTTTATTTAGTTAAATAAATGAAGCAGCTGTAAGTAGACGTTTTTGTCTAAACGAAAGCAAAAATATTGTTTTAATTAACAACGCTTTGTAATGCCACTCAGCAGGACAGCCGGCGGTCCTGGGTTCAATTTCCAGGACGGGCAGTGTGTTTTGGATTATCCGATGGCTCGCTCGGATTCATGATCACCAATCTGCATTTGTCAAGCGTGTTGATTAAGTCAATATCCATCTATTGTAGCGATAGCTAAATTTCAATGATGGATGCCGTTGCCTAGCATTGGGACAGTATAGGCTAATTGAGGAGCTTGATGGCGCAGTGGTTAACGCCCGCTCTGCGAGTGCTCAAATGCCGGTCATTGGATGGGTGACCAAAAATGTATCATCTCTCGCTCCTCTGTGCTTCGGAAGGCACGTAAAGCCGTCGGTCCTGTCTGCATTGGTGCAATCGCGTGGGGGTTTATGACCCGTTATAAAAATGAGCTGATGATGATGATAAGGATAATTGCTTTGCAAACCTACCGCAATCGCAATAAACTTGGAACTACGATCGGCCACAACTTGCTCGATAATTAAAGGGCAATCGCACTGTCACATTAATTATAACGACTCCGATATTAGTTGCGTGAATTTCGGAACAATTTATGATGTTCACGATAGTTGCCTGCCATTAAGATGCAAAATGTGATACGTGTTCATTGTAAATAACAAAATTGTATTAAAATTATTATATATTTGAAAAAAGACACGAGCGGGATTCGAACCCGCACCCCATGATATGCCGGGTCAGGTGCACTGCCAACTATGCTATCGTGGCTCAATCCAACTCGCCGAAATTAATTAACACTATATACTTTACTTTATAAGCTAAAGGAGCCTTATTTAATATCGACAACTAGATACGTCATAAACATCCGATCTTAATATTTTTACAAATATTGAAAGATCAGTTAAGAGGTAGGCAAGCTATATTTATGATTATTTACATATAATTTTACGCAAATATTGTTGCGAACAAATTACAATTGAAAAAGAAAAAAAAACAACTTTTTTAAATTGTAATTTGTTCGCAACAATATCTGCGTAAAATGTATGTAAATAATATTATTTATTTATTTATTATTATTATTATTTATTACACATCATATGCGACTACTTAAGGCTCGCTCGTTTTTTATTACTTACCGGTAACCAGTTGGTTTTCATCACACCAGATGTTAAGTGATGATAACACAAGGAATGAGTGTAGAAACATAAAATGGATGTTACAGAATAATGTATAAACAATGTATATTTCATGTATTACAGTCGAATTTCAACCAATGGGCGACCACTAGTATTTTAAAATTAGCAAAGAGAATGTAGCGAATCACAGAGCACTTTACTAACATTTCAGATATTAATTTGGTTGTATGGGAATGCGCCCGACGCGAGCGGACAATTTTATTAATTGCACGATGAGGGATTTAAATTAACTAGGGGTCGCTCAGTGGTGGAATTTCGACCGTAATTTTATTAAGGATGCACGGATTGTATCCTAAGCTATGAAAAATTTAAAAAAGATAGAATACTATCCGACACACATTCTATCCGACATCAGTCAATGCCAAATTGGCATGTCGGCCCCATTAAAAACAAACAATACGTGTGTCAAATACATATCCGTGTGTGTCAAATACATGGTAGTGTGTGTAATGTTGTTTTTGTTGATTTAAAGTATTTTTTATGCATAATTTAAAAAAGAAATAACATTCGGATAACCTTGTCTATATAAACTATAAGTGTGCGAAATTTCATACTCCTCCGTCCGCGAAATTTTCGTAAAAACGGGTACAAAGCTTTTGCTTCACGTATTAATATATAGATACGAGCTGACGTCCACTCCGCTTTATGGAACAAGCTACTTTTACGAATTATGTGTTTATAATTAAAATATCTATGTGAGAGGTACCACAGTGCTCTTCATTGTATTAACGCTCAGAGGTCAGAGGGTATTCCTCTATATCTAGTTAGTAACATAGAGTGCTTCTATTTTCTTAATGTATCTCAGGTAAATTATTTCCGAATGCAAAGTAATATTAATTTCCATGTCCATTAGGTTGTTTTTAACTAGGTATTAGGTACGTTTTAACCGATTTTGTGACCGACTTTTAACATAGAATTCCATAAAATCGGTAACCGATTATCGGATGTGGGCACCCTTACACACGCCCCATGAAAAGAGCCTCTCTTATCATATACAATAATTTGAATTCTGAACAACGTACTTTATTGCTGCTTTATTGCTTTAACAATAGAGCTGTAAAACTATAAATCGTCAATCAAGTATTATGACAAAATAGTATTTCCCCTCATTCTAAAAGAAATTAATAATAAGTAAAAGGAGTAGTAGCAACTCTATATACTCTTAGAACTGATAGAAATCCGTCGACAGCCGAAACATGAAACTTCAAAAACTTGCCGAGAGACATTAAGGCGAAGGGTAAGGCACACTAGCGCCGCTAATGGATTTATTTTGATAACTGCTAAGCTGGATTTTTTTTCAAACATTGCGGACCTTCCGACACTAGGCAAACATCTATTATTTAATAATTGTGCACTACTTTTAGGTTTGTTTTTGTATTCATTCGCTAACACCAAAAGTGGCCATTGTTTGTGAATAAATACTATAGCCCGTTTTATGAATAAACCACGCAACAAAAAGTAGTGCACAATTATTAAATAAATACTATAGATGCTTTCCTGTTATCGGACGGTACGCAATGTTTAAAAAAAGATCCGGTCCGTTAGTAATTGTTAAATTATCAATTGGTGGCGCTAGTGTGCTTTACCCTTCGCCTTAAGAAAAAAGATGTACTGACTGCACATAGCTACGGTAAGGTAGAAAAGTCGCTGACCACTGAAGTATCAACATATATTTTTTTTAATTTTAGAAAAATATTGTTGGTGGCCTCTTACGGCCTTTACAGCGTAGCCGGACGTTTTGTGAGCGGCGAGAAACTAAAAAGGTTACATAAGCCATGTTAAACATCATCAGGTTTCAAATAGGTAAAATAGGATTGCGTGTAGGAATACTCCTTGGTAGTGTGTACTCTTTGGTGGCATTACCCTACTCATAGAATGGGATATGACGTACGCATGGTGTTTGTTTACAAAATCCGCGTGGAAACAAGCGAACACGCAGACGCGACCACAAACACCAACCAAAATAGGTTGCTCACAAATAGTATAGGGCTGCGTTTACACCAGAACTGTGCGAGGAAGCTAACACCTAGCAGTAGCGAGGAAAACTCCACCAATAGGATTCCTACTTTGCTACATATTTCTTGATTCGTTTGGGCAGTGTGTGTAAAATTATGTAATCCTATTGGTGGTTGTATTATTAATATTACATTATGTATTTATACTTTATTTTATCATTTTCTTTGTTTTTCTTTTTATTTTGTTGTGATGTCAATAAATGTATTTTCTTTCTTTCTCCCTTTCTATTCCTAAGGTAGCTAAGCGGTGACCTAATGTCAAAGCTATGCCTGTAGCTACGAAACTGTGTGTCTATTTCCACCACTGCTTAATTAAGCACGCATTAAATATTCAACGATTATGTAACAATCTTAGCTCCTTGAACCACCCACCAAAACCTCATAAGATAAAGAGTACTCAAACGATTCTACTGGTGGATATCATACACATCAGTTTTTCTCTGGCGGAAAGGTTTCGCTTCTTCTTTTGAGCTAAAGAAATCCAGAAAAAAACTACCTAAGTATTGCTTCATAGTCCTTGCCTCGCTCGGGCGTTGTATAATGAAGCAATCACATTGTAGGATTCGTTTTTCGCGCACCGCTTTGTATCCTCACAGCTCTGGTGGAAACGCAACCTTACCCCGCTGACTTGTTAGTATTGACGAGCGAATCGAACGTTTCGACGTAAACGAACGTTAGGTAAATAACGAACATATTTCAGATAATGGAAATGAGCTGATTGAAAGAGAAATAATTAAAACAATAACTGATCTATCGATATTGGTTTGTACGATTAAAAATCTGTCAGAGAGTAACCTTATAAACAGTGAGCTCTCTATGTTGATCTTATTTTAGAATGATCAATTGTGCCAGGTAAACTCGGTGTCACTCAAACATTTTTCGAGCCTCTTTTCATCAGATTTACTGACGTCAGTGTCAGCCAGGCAGGCATCGGTCAGGTTAACTGACAGAAAATGTTTTTATTTTTCACTACATAGTCTAGCTAGCCGTATTTAAGCTCCACCAAATAAAGATATTGTAAAAATTTCTTTTAGGACTTTTTATACAGTAGAAAATGCATTAGGATATGTGGGACACTCCATCGACCCCCATCTGCATCGATGAGCAAAAGAACTCCTGTATTTCCCTTAAAAACGACTTCGGTTGAACCGGACCACTTTTAGACCTAGGTGGACCTAGCCCGAGTTCGAGTAAAGTTCATAGGCTGATGATATTAAAATTTAGAAGCTGTAACCAATGCACTAAAAGCAACTTGGAAAAAAGTTTGGATATAATAGAAAAGAGGTTCGATTTATAAGAATGGTATAACCAAAAAGAATTGCAATAGAAAAATTCCGATTTACGCGTGGCACGCGTTCCCAAAAAACTCAGCAGTCGCATAGGTATATCCAGTCCCTCGCTACTAGCAAGCCGTCCATCGCTAGCTCCATGTCGGCACCACATAGCAATTGTCGCTTCCCCATTAATCCAGGCCGACGTTAATAAAACTGCAATCGAGTTAAAAGCATTGCTGGGTCTCGCACGCGTGCTGAGCTAGAAGGCTTGTACTTCGCAGCAACGACCCTTGACATAGTTACTGAGTGCCGATTGATCTACGCCGATGTATATGTAGCGATTACTAGCGATCGATGTTTGCCCGCGGCTGAGGTTGGCCGTTTGAAAGGTGGAGTCGCCGTTTGCCAAACGTTCGGTGACATACGAAGGCAAAGGGAACGTCCGTCGTAACAAGACAAACACATGAATAGAAACGCAAAATGATGACATTTGCTTCACTATAAAAAAAATCGTGGTGTGGGTTTTTTGGGACTCTTGTCACACAATGGCTAGGCCAGAGCTGTTTTTCTTATTTCCTTTTTGCAATTGATCGTAAGACCACGAGCTAATTAGTTCCGTGTTCTAAACACGCGTGCTATAGATTTATTTAGGAAAGGATTTACTGCAGGCCGCCTTTGACCTTTACAGCCTAATCAGATTTATGAACTTTACAGTTCCTCAAGCCGTAGTGAGTGACCGACCCGGGATCGCCACTAAAGGCTTGGATGGACCTCAGGCGGGTTGATTCGTGGGGTATTTTGAACCCTAATGCTCAAAGGGCACACTGTAAAGACTTGTATGAATTTCTGAAGCCTTGTACGACAGCTCATTAATGATATGAATTATTCCTATTCTTCGGATACCCTAAAAACTAAAAAGCAAAAATATATAGATAGCAAAATATAAACTGCAAGGGGATGAGTTTCAGGGATCTGATAGATATAACTCAATTAAAAAAACGGTATACGACACCACAAACACTTCATTATTACTTTCCCATCCACTTCAAACGAGTAAATGAAACATCCACGCAGTACAGAACAGACGTTAGACCAACCGCTGATAACAGAACGATTTAGTGAATCATTAAACTGAGCGGTGACAATTTACTCCATGTTCGCTCGATAATGACTGTTGATAACAAAACAACTATTGATACTATATACACTATGACTGGGTTTGAGCATAGTAAAAATAATAACAATAACATCATAAGCTAACCAGTGCCATTCACTGACTGCCGCAAGATACTCACTAAGGGATATTTCTATTGTGGATTATAAATAACGATACAACGATGTAACGTTAACCCGCATTCGAAAGATAATTAGGAAGTTGCTAACACAATTTGTAATAACACTGAGAGTCTAAGATTAGTTCCAACACAAAGAGAAGTCAGACTAGATAACCATAGTGCTGATATTTTATGTCGTAAGCGGGAAGCGCTCTAAAGATCAATAAGGATCAAAATAAACAGAACGCATCACTGTAGCAGTAAAGTTTACGGCAATAAAAAAGACTTGAAACAGCTGTAACGACAATGGTTTTTGTTAAGGCAAACGAAGATTAATACAAAAGGAAAGTTCAGTTAATAATAAGCAGTTATCTTATGGGACATGTAATTAGGAAAGATGATGCGCTAACGAGAAAGGTGATGAGCATGAAATAAGAGGAAGGAGAAGTACGAGGGGAGGTCAATAAGTTCGCGGAATGGAGGGGTTGGTGGGGATAAATTTACTCGTCCAGGTAGGCACCAGTTAAGCACCTCATTAAGAGTATATATACCAAGTTTGAACCTAATCGGGTCATTAACTTTTGAGTTATCGACCTGCAAACAACTAAATCGGGAAGAAGTCAGCCAGTATGGAGAAAATTGAACACCGTGCCGTTATTAAGTTCCTTACCAAGCTAGGAAAATCCGCTCAGACGATTTTTCAAGAGCTGTTAGCGGTTTACGCCGACTCTGCCCCTGGTAAAACCATGGTTTACAAGTGGCATGGTCTTTTCAAACAAGGAAGGGAGTCCATTGAAGACGACCCCCGCTCCGGACGGCCAATTGAGGCCACCACACCGGAAATCGTCGAAAAAGTAGAAAAACTTGTATTGGAAGATGCCCGACTGAAGAAGAAGCAACTTGCAGCAATGGTTGGAGTATCCGAATCAAGTATTTTAAATATCCTACATCATCATCTTGGGATGACTAAAGTCAGTGCAAGATGGGTTCCGAGAATGCTCACGCCACTTCAAAAACGCGAGCGTGTCGAGTGCTCTCACCAGTTTCTGGAGCTCTGTGGAGAGAGAAAGGAAGAAGTTATGGCCCGGATTGTTACTGGAGATGAAACCTGGGTTCACCACTATGAACCTGAGTCGAAGCAAGAGTCGATGCAGTGGCATAAAAAAGGCACACCTCCTCGAAAGAAGTTCAAAGTGTCACAATCGGCCGGAAAGATCATGGCGACTATCTTTTGGGATACAGAAGGTATTTTACTGATCGATTATAAAGAACGTGGTGCGACTATAACGGGACAGTACTACGCTTCTTTACTGGAAAGATTGAAAGAAGCCATTAAGGAAAAAAGAAGAGGAAAACTGTCAAAAGGTGTGCTCCTTTTGCACGACAATGCACCCGTCCACACGTGCCATGTTGCGACGGCTGCTATTCACCGATGCGGCTTTGAACAATTAAACCACCCACCATACAGTCCAGACTTGGCCCCCAGTGACTATTATTTATTTCCAAAAATGAAGAAAGAGCTGCGTGGAAAGAAATTTGACGACGATGAAGAAGTCAAGTCGGCAATTTCGGCCTATTTTGACACCAAAGACAAATCATTTTTTTTCGATGGTATAAACAAGCTATTTGAGAGATCCGAAAAATGTATTAGGGTTAAAGGAGAATATATTGAAAAGGAAAAATAATTTGGTGTTTAATTTCAACCTCCTTCTCTCTCATTCCGCGAACTTATTGACCTCCCCTCGTATAAGGCCATGAGGTAGGGTAAGAAAGATCGAAGAAAATATGTATAGATTGGGTGAAAGATGATATGGCAAGGTAAATGATGACGGTGAGATGAGATGACGGACGGCTGATCGAAGAGAATGGAAAAAGTTTTACTATGATACCATAATCATCACATAAAAACCCACTGTATGAACAATGTCACCGTATAAAAACAAAGGCTATTTGACGGCGTAAATAATTATGTATTTTTACTTACAACCGCTTAGAAAATGGGTTTTTATGCGATTTGCATAAATGCAACTTAAAAATATATACATATTTCATTATCAAAAAAAACCATGCATGCGCTGGCTTCGTGTTACTGAAAATCTTGTAAGAATTGCTTGTTCTACGATGAAGTTACGCGTCTGTCTGTACCCATTTATCATCGACATTTGATTTCCACCACGGTCTCTAATCTATATATTAATACGTGTAGCAAAAACTTTGTACCCGTTTTTACGAAAATTGCACAGACGGAGGAGTATGAAATTTCGCACACTTATAGTTTATATAGAGAAGCTTGTCCGAATGTTAACTTTTTTTTAATTATGCATAAAAAATACATTAAATCAACAAAAACAACATTACACACACTACCATGTATTTGACTCACACGCATATGTATTTGACACACACGTATTGTTTGTCTTTAATGCGGCCGACATCTGTCAATACCAATCCAAACTCACACTCTATCTTTTTTAATTTTTCGTTGCTTAGGATACAATCCATGCAGCCATAATAAAATTACGGTCTTAAATTTTTGTGTTCTGTACGATCATAAAGAGAATTTTCGTGTAAGCAGACATCGGAAACCTGCCTAAAGTTGATGTAGTTAAGAGTCGGAGTTTTTTCAAAAATAACTTGCACTTTTAAAAACTTCAGGATTGCATATCGAGATAGCAGACAACTAAAACATGCGTATGGTTATGCAGTTATTTATGTTTAAAAAGCATTTTTAGGTACTTTTCAGGATTGCATACCCTTTGCAAAAATACTGCTGTATATCGAAAAAGATGTTGCCTTCGATGCAACTTTAGGAAATATTTACAGACACGAAGCCTCAACAGTCTAATATAGTACCTACTTAACGATTTCCAGTTTTCTATGTAGTGGTTAAAGTTAACGGTAATACGGTTAATCTTGATCAAATCTAACATTTCCAAACACGTTTATTTCCGCGCCTTTGGGTAGATTAACCATATCCGAACCGGTAACAAGCCGGTAACAATAAGTTTTCTTAGAAAACCTTCACAATTTTCACCTTCTATTTGTCGTAATATAATAAGGGTTTACTTGCAGTTGCTCTTCTAGCAATTTTTAGGAGTGTTGAAGGACTCTCGTCTTAGTCAAATAAATCGTTAGCTTACACTACATACCTAGATTGATGATACAATAAAGTCCAGTAATGCTGTAAAAACCGTTTGAGGACAAATTATCTTTCAAAAAAGTGGATAATAAACTATGAATGCCATTACTGCGATTCTTTTAGTGTTTTAGGCAACAAACTTGTTTGCTATTTGTCAAACAACATATTTACGCTAACTTTATTGCTCTCATAAAATATAGAATACAATACAATGATAACCCGAAACAACCTACAATACTTTTGTATAGAGATATGACATCTCTAACTGACAATTCCAACAATATCCAAGGCCATTATCTTTGCAGGATGTAATACAGGAATTGCAGGAGGATACATAATCTATCCATCCTATAAACTATTTGAAATTGTTTAAAACTAGTTAACACATATTTAAGCTAAACGCTATCGTACGCAGCTTTCCTAGGCAAAAGACAGTCCAACCAATATCTCTAAATGTAATGATAACAAAATATTCTGTACCATAGACTGTATATTTAAGTCCATTGGCTGTTTCTTGACGTTAATTAAAACTGATAATCCCGGAGGAGAATCTCCGAGTCGTAAATTTCGTCCGAAATGGCCATTGATTTTTTACTTTTATTCGAGCAAACAGCTGCGTCGCATATACTCGTAGTCTCGTACCAAATAGATAGACCCAATCTGATTAAATTTTCTTTCAAAACGTTGTCATAACAATAATTTCCAATTGTAATAAAACCAAATTGAATACGTGAAACCGAATGTTTTCAGCAAACGTGCAGATAATATATATGAGTCAATTTCAATTGGTATTTGATTTATGTTTGAAGTAACATCGAGCATAATAACATCGCCCAAATTATTTCAAATAAAAAATCGGAAACATAAACACATTGAAAGAGTGAAATGGTGATAAACAAAGTAGTAATAATAGTAATAGCCTTTAAATTGTCCCACGACTGAACAAAGGCCTCACTCAATCCTTGAAATCAAGTCATCGCTACAATTGATGGGTATGGATGAACTATGGGCATAATCACCATGCTTTCCAAATGAGGGTTGGTTATCAAGCCCGAGCAATGCCAAATAAATCCGAAACACACTTTGGCCGAACTGGGATTTGAACCCAAGACCACCGGATATCGGGGTGAGCGCTTAGTCACTAGTCAACCGAGGCAGCAGGCGGCGAAGCAAAGTGTAATCAGCAAATTCAATATCAGGTTGTGAATAGTACTTCTATGGATGCAGCGCTCGAAAACCAATAGGCATATGATTGGCACGTTCGACGAGAGCCAGATTAAAGTAGCTTGGAGTTCAGATTGCAATCTAGGGTGGCTTTTATGTCGATCATTCGAACCGCTCTCTGGGGGACTAGAGCTAATAGAAATATAAAGAAATGATATGTTTCTTTTCACAAATCATTTTCCACAAGTGTTCTTCCACGACTTTTGTAAATCGAAAAAGTTGGTGAAGTGAGAGATTTTAACCTGGATGTAATTATTAGCAAAATTGCTACACTTTTTATATTTAACAATAATAGACACTACGGAAAAATATAGAAGTAGTATTCATTCATACCAGCAACCAATCTAATACTTATTTCTGCCTCCAAGCAGCATTTGCATGCGGTTTGAAGGGCACTTGATCCAGTGATAGATATTACATGACATAGAGGCATAAGAACTTCATGGTCGGTAATCCGTGCATGATACCCTTGGTATTACAAGCGCCCACAGCATACGGTGGCCATCTCTATACAAATCAATATAGACTTTATAGGCTAGGCTATAGGCTTCACCATGTAATTTCAAAACGTAGTCTAAATATTGTTTTTAGATCCGTAAACGTAGTTTCATTTCAATACGTAGACTAAAGTTAAATCATCTGATTTAAAACTTGTTAATAATAGCAAATAGAGAAAGCATCCGTTTTAAACCAAACTCCACTCCAAACCACTGGTTTAAATGATAACAAAGAACATTAAAATTCAACTCCATTCGAGGTATTTTCGACGCCATTAAAATTGGAAGCCGCAACTTCAACCATTAATTTGTCGATTTGAAAGAGGACGGTTCGGGAGCACTCCATAAACTTTGTAACGAAGTGCTTAGCCCACCGCGGAGTGCGGAACTATCGAGTAACGTGTCAAATAAAAATAAAACGAAGCCACTTAATACGATTCCGTCACGCGACGACGACGTACCGAGACATGGCGTCATCATTTTTCAATTAAACAAGTACAATGGTACTCGCACGAACCGACTTTGTATAGTATTATTTCTAATTTGACTTATCATCCATCATCGGGCTATAAATGTCCCATTACTGGGGTTTAGGCCTTCCTCAATAGCACATGTGGGGATTGGTTCTAGCCTAACCCACCGCCATCGCCATCACGCTGACCGAATGCGGGTAGGTGGAAATTTTATTAATTTTTGTATATCGTATATCAAAACGGTCTACTTAAAAGACCAATAGCAGTGGGATAACAGTGTGATGGGCAGCTATTGGTCTTTAAGTCAGTTGCAGACCCAAATGTCAAAAATATTCCACTGCCACTCTAATGGTACGTTAATAAATAAACAGACTTGGGGCCCAGGTCAGTCAGCATTACCAATTAAGCTATCGTGTCTTTATGGGACCGATTTTGACCCATGCAAATTTATCTACACTAGATTGAGTCCAATACCAAAAGTGCTACTCCGATATTATTATTTTTGACCCTTAACAGTGAGATGTTCATATGCGACAATGTTGATCATCTTAGATGGTGCTGATACTGATCGGAGTGGGGCAATTCTCCAAAACGGATTTTTTTTCCCGAAGTTAATTTACTTCGAAAGAATAGCATGAAAGACATAACTTTTAGATAAGCTCTCGATAGAGCCCATTCGGCTAAACAGTTATCAACATTTACATACATAAAAGTCTGTCGCGTAACAGATCCCAGTGGAGCCAGCGACTAATGGTGCGGGCCAATCGCGAGCGGGGGACACTGACCGGCAAACGGGCTAATATAATCCACTCTGTGCTATTATGCGGGGTACACAAGATGGTATTCCAACGAATTACCCAGAAATGAAATACGCGGCAATTTCGCCAAGTTGAATGTACCCGTAAAACAATATTGTTTTAGTAATGAATTACATAAGAATCCTGATTTCTGGTATTGGATTTTTGTTAGAATAGGCTAACATTTGAGTTATTCCCTACTTCAGGACCAAAACAAACGAAGTACCAGTCACATGTAAGCTTTACAGAGCACATAGTACGCCTGGGCACTTTTCTCCTACCCCACGATACGAGTCATTCGAGACAAGGTCCTAGTGTCTTTGTGGAACTCTTAATTTATTTGCTTTTATTACCTGATTCGAACGCCTCGAAGAAGTCGTCACTTTGAAGACTGTAGTAAGGCAACCATTAGCTATATGCTTATAAAAACATTAGTACTAACAGTTACAGATTTATGCAATAGGTACTTGAAAAGTGACAAGATTTATTCTATTAAGAAATTATGAACAGATATGTCATTTAAGCGGAACACCTCCAGTTATCGACTGATATCATGAAGATGTACATAAAAATGGAGACAACAATTCAAGACCGTGCCTTCTTTTGTTTCACCCTGCAATTCACAACTAAGATGAAGGCTAAGCGTTTCCGTTGCAGAATAAAAAACACACCGCACTTACCGCACTTTCTTAAGCTAATATTTTTAAAGATTTTCCTTCAACACTATCTGGCTCAGTGCAGTTTATCTAGATTACCGTTGAGTTTTCTATTGAGCCAGAAAGATCGTCTCCAGCCGAATCGAATATTAAATACTGGGAGCATCCATCACGTCGCCACGGTGGAATGAAACAGTATCGCGGGCAAATTGGCGCGAGAATTTCGTGTTGCCAGGAGTATCAATCATCCTCCAACCTCCTTTGGGGGAATGAAAGATTAAGGTTTATGGAATGAAAAATTAAAAGCGCGGTAATGGAAGGCGAGATAAGTAAATAAATTATTTTAGATTCTCGAAAATTTATTTAAATGTCGAATTTGGAAAAACTGTGTACATTGTTTGGGGTTGCATCCCAGCTCAATATTTTTTATATTAATTGTTTTATGTAATTTTGGATGTGACCCGTTAATATACCTAAGTAAATAAATAAATAAATAAATAAAAGTAATTTCAATGTTACTGCGGAGTTTAAATTAAGATTTAAACTTTTGGCAATAGAAAAACGAATGAGGACAAAGTGATAGACCCAGACTATCATGAAGGAGAGGTGGACTTCCAACAAAAATTATTACAAAAACACAGACCGTACAATGTAAGAGAAAATTGGAAAGGCCTTAGAGTCTAGTAGTGGACATCGCTATGATGAAAGGAAAGAAGGAAAGAAAGAATAGCAAAAAAGGGGGGCAGGTAGGCCTTTGCTAGCAGTAGGCTTATATTAAACTTGGGATTCTGCGGTCCGATCGTAATATTAATTTAATAGACTCTTACATATTGATATAGGTGACCAAGTTAAAAAATCTCGATCTCTCTCCGTGCCTCGTAAGGCACGTTAAGCCGTTTGGTCGCGTCATCTCAGAATTCAACTATCCCATCGACCGCCAAACGTTCAACGGGTTGCTGTCTGTCAGTTCAACAACGAAACAACTTAGTCCGAAAGATCTTCACATGAAAGCGAGTAAGTGAAATAAATCTCAAGACCGGCCTTTTGTGTATATAGGTACGAGTATATGCGTAAATCAAAATTATTGACAGTGTTCGTCGAAAACAAACATTAATCACACATATCAGAAAGTTTGTTTTTCTGCCATGCCATCGCCACGCCAATATATTTTTGACGACTTATTTGCTTCCATATAGTTTAAATGCTGACTGAACATGGTAAAGCTATGAAAGTAGGACGTAAACGTTTTGGTTTATGCTAGAAAGTTATTAATGTTTATTAATATAATGGAATAGAAGCAATAATATTATCTATTGCTCGCCCATGGTGGAAAATCGACCGTAATTCAGAAAATATACAATGTTAACACATATTACTTAAATTTAATTACATTTTCCTTTTTCATAGTAATTATTACTGCTGGCACCCCTTTTAACTTTTGTAAACGTTTACTTGACCGCCACAGGACAGGCAGTGCCTGTTTGGGGTCAAAGGAAATCTCAGCCTCTCTGAAATTATTTATTACTAGTGTCTTCTGTATTGTTTAGTTTGTAGGCATTTATTTGTATTTGTACTATGTATACTTCTTATCTTTCGGGATTCCTTCTCCATATAAACTTAAACTACACCGTATCTCACACTCCTCCATGCGCGCAATGTGCTTAAAACGTGGCATGATGTTTTCTCTTCACGTATTATAATATAAAGATAGATATTTCTGGTAATTCCTTGTATTTTTGTCTAGTGACAGTGTACATTTTTTTTCATGTTCGATGAACTATGACATTACACCCGTTGGTGGTTCACCATTAATCCAATTATAACGAAACGCTGATATCAATCGCTTATAACGGATTACGACGATAGCACGTAACGGCCGACGCTGCTGACGACTGCCTTATAACGCTATTTTGAATTATTCATGACCACTAACAGCTGGCTGATAACATTTTAAAATAAAGTAAAAGTAAAAAATAGTTTTATTTATAGTATTTATGTATTCATAGCCATTATTTAACGGCAAGAGATCAGAAATAAACTTAAAAGTTGCACATTTAAAAATACTTTTGGAAATAAAACGTAACTAAACATCAAATTGTATAAACGATGATACCGATTACCGTATAAACAATGTTATACGGTAAACAAAAACAGTCTTATGTACCGTCGTTATTGAAGAAAATAAAAAAAACAAATAAAGCAGTAATCGCATAGGTATCTTACATGATTTTTTCTAGCCTGCTAAACTTTACCTCTGTACCAGAGCCAGAGGTCCCAGGTTCGATTACCATCACTTAACATCAGGTGAGATGAAGGCAAAGTGCTTACACGTAATATAAAAATAATAAAAAAATTGCGAACTCCCTTTAGACATCTTCCTGTCGTGAGTTTGGCAGTCTTCGAAAGCGAAGAGCCTGAAGTCATCCGGTTTCGGATAGAAAGAAGAGTCCCATTCTTTTTCTAGCCACAGAGTCACAGTCACACAGAAAGGGCTGTATTGAATATGTTATCTCTACAAGGTCAAAGGATTTGTAGGTCTAGGAAGCTGAAATTTTGTACAGAGGTTCCCTTTGTAATAAAGACTGGGAATGAGGCCTAATTTTCGAAATTCTCACGGTTCACCCACTGGTGTTTACGCAGACAAAGTCATAAGCGGTCGCGAGTATAGGATCATCCACCGTATAACATGGTAAATAACGACTCCTCTGACGTTTCACATTCGACGCCTCAATCTACATAATTAGCAATTTCGACATATTTGCATTGTAAATTAGCAGTTGAACGGGGACCAAGCATTCTCCAGACGATATTGGCGCGAAGTGGAAAATTAATTAATTAATGTTGGCTTCGCGTGCGCCGAAACCTCCCAAACGGTGAAGAGCTCACATCACTTTGTAATTAATAACAATTTAACTTTTTTAAATTAAGAGCTTTTATACATATCGATATGATATACAAAGTTCTAAGAAAACGAACGCTTTCCAGTCGCAAAAGCTTGTAGCTGGATGGTGTGCCAAGTAAATCACTGAGGCCTCTGAGGCATAGAGCATCTGATATCCCATAAAACTTAAAGATATCTTAAAAGTAAGAAGAAAAACATTTAAAAATACTCTCTATCAACTGAATTTATGGGATTTAAATCCCACTTTATAGGTAAATACAAAGACAGTGACATAAATTCACTTGAAAAACTACTACAAGGAAGAATCTTGGACATCTGCAGCATTCAGAACTATGCGTTACCGACTATTAGAGCCCTAAAAGATTATATATAGCTAACGCTCTCATTCAAAAGTACTTAATATTAACCCTAATACCACCGAGTCATATTTGAATAAGGCGAGCACGGTGCCTAGGCTACGCTGAAATATTCGACCCAAATCTTGTGCCAAGTTCACTAGATCGCGTGGGTATTATCATTTCCTTCATTATCCACGTTGAGGTCTCGGCTTCCATTGTGGCGGGTATTTACAGATAAATAGATCTTGTTTACTTCGCATTCGTCTTCTCTGCCCCCGAGTTATTTATTCGGTATTCTGATTATCACAACAATCAATATTCAATAGGCTGAGAACTTACTTGAAAAAAAATTGTTTGCTCTCGAATTACCTACATATTATGTTATAGCATACTAGTGGACCCGGCGGACTTCGTACCGCTTTGACAGTTTCCATTCATTCCCGTGGGAATATCGGAATAAAAACTCCTATGTATTAATCCAAGTTATAAACTATCTGTATGCCGAATTTCATCCAAATCCATCCATCCGTTGCAGCGTGAAAAAGCAACAAATATACACACATACACACAAACTTTCGCATTTATAATATTAGTGTGATTATGTAACTACAAAATTTCATAATTATCGGCTGAATGAATAGTATACGCGTGAAAGCGTAACAAATAACAAACAAACAAATAAACAAACTCCTCTCGCATATTAAGTACGTACTATTAGTTAGGATAGTTCGGGTATAAATTTAGATTTAGACACACATCTGCTTATATCGTAAGTACACCACTATTGTAACCCTGTAAAGGCCATCCCAATCCTATCCAAACTACTCGGAGAATCTAGTAAAGTGCGGGAGCACGCTTACGCTTGCGTGATGCCATTCCCTCTAGAAACCTTCTGACGTTGTTTTGATCGTGATCAAGCAGTGTGGCTTGAGGAACCCTTTAAGTTTCTCGCCGCCCCCAAAAAAGTCCGGTGACGCTGTGAAAGCCGTTAACAGATAACAGTAAACTCTCTCCTAAACATTTTTGAGCTTATCAGCGAAATCAATCTTTTTTTATATATTGACGTTTCCATGATAACAAAACAAATTAATAATTTTGTATTGGAAAATTAAATTGTTGTTTCTTGTATTTTCCGTTACTAATTATATATGTTTCTCACCATTTAAACCTTCCCTGCACTTCCACAGATATTTTAAAATCAAAATTAGCCAAATCGGTCCAGCCATTCTTGAGTTTTAGCGAGACTAAAGAACAGCAATTGATTTTTATATACCTACTAGCTGACCCGGCAAACGTCGTTTTGCCATAAAAAATAAACAAAAAAAATTTAGGGGTGGACTACCCCTAACATTTAGGGGGATGAAAAATAGATGTTAGCCGATTCTCATGGATACCGGATGACACGGCAAAAAAAAATTTAGGGGTGGACTACCCCTAACATTTAGGGGGATGAAAAATAGATGTTGGCCGATTCTCATAGATACCGGATGACCCGGCAAACGTTGTTTTGCCATAAAAAATAAAAAAAAATTTAGGGGTGGACTACCCCTAACATTTAGGGGGATGAAAAATAGATGTTGGCCGATTCTCATAGATACCGGATGACCCGGCAAACGTTGTTTTGCCATAAAAAATATAAAAAAAATTTAGGGGTGGACTACCCCTAACATTTAGGGGGATGAAAAATAGATGTTGGCCGATTCTCATAGATACCGGATAAGCACAAAAAATTTCATCAAAATCGGTCAAGCCGTTTCGGAGGAGTATGGCAACGAAAACTGTGACGCGAGACTTTTATATACTACTCAAAACAAAATAAGGGCCACGAGGTATTTTTTCATTTTGGTGTAAATTATTAAACATTTACATATTGAAAGTAGTAAAATATTGAGTATACAAACTCTTTGATACCTAAACTTTTTAATATTGTAGTATTCATCTAATGCTGGCAACAATTTTAAATAAAATTTGATTTAAAATTATTTTTGAAAATTTTGATTGCATTTTCTTTGACGTTTTGCTTTCCTTAGCTTCTTGGTTTATTAGAAATTATCAGAGTTCATTGATATCTCGAGTCAGAAACATCTTTTGAAATATGCCACAAGCACGCAGGCGTCATATGGACTCGCTGACAGCAACCAGAGCCGTTACAATGATTGAAGAAGGTCATTCGCAGCGATCTGTGGGTTTGCAATTGGGATTTTCTCGAAGAGCTATTCAAAATCTATGGAATCGTTTCCAAGAGACCGGCAGTGTTAGAAGAAGACCTGGTTCGGGCAGAGTTCGCATTACAACAGCTCAAGAGGATCGTTACATTCGATTAAGTGCGCGCCGAGATCGCACAACGACGGCCCGCAAGCTGCAAAATCGTTTACGGCTCACAACGGGTACTCGTGTCAGTGACCAAACTATTCGTAATCGATTGCATGAAGACCAGCAGGCATCAAGAAGGCGAGTTGTCCGTATTCCATTAACCAGAAATCATCGTGCAAATCGTTTAAGATTTTCCCGTCAACATTTGGACTGGGACATAAACCAATGGGGCATGGTGCTCTTCACAGACGAATGCAAAGTTAAATTTTTTAACGACGATCAGCGTATTAGAGTATGGAGAAGACGCGGCGAGAGATTTTCAGAAGCCTGCATCCATGAAGTCGATCGTTTTGGTGGTCCAAATGTAATGATTTGGGGCGGGATAAGCTTACACGGCAAAACTGAGCTCGCTATTTTAAATGAGGGTACTGTTACTGCTCAGCGGTATATTGAGGAAGTCGTCAGACCACATGTGATCCCATTTGCCCAGCGAGCGGGTCCTGGATTCATCTTGATGCAAGACAATGCTCGTGCACACACGGCTCAAGCGACTCGGTTTGTACTGGAAGCGTCTCAAATTCAAGTCTTGCCGTGGCCGGCGAACAGTCCGGACTTAAATCCAATAGAGCACATGTGGGATCAGTTGAAACGAAGAGTTAGAGACGGTGATCAGGAAATCCACAACCAACAGCAACTCATCAACGCTGTTAAAAGAGCCTGGGAAGAGATTCCAATGGAAAATGTCAGGCATTTGATTGAGAGCATGCACTCCAGGCTTCAGGAGTGCGTAACGAAACGAGGGGGGCATACCCGTTACTAAAAGATGAGCATGGAGTATTTTCTTTTGTTTTCAGTAACTTTACATTGTTTTTATTTTTAACCTTAAATGTGTTTTTTCTTTCAAAAGCAAATAAACTTTTTAATCATTATTATTGGAATAAATTTATTGGTCTACACGGTAAAAACAACATTAGTTTTCGTTATGGAGACAAAAAAATTAATATTGGTTTTATTATTTTCATGGTACAGACAAAATACCTCGTGGCCCTTATTTTGTTTTGAGTAGTATATATTAGATATACTTTCCCACACTTGTGGGTAATAATCTATATCATTAAAATTGGGTAATCGATACAATTGATGGGTATTGCTTGAACTCAAACCCGGGTTATATGCATCGAAAAATCCGAAACATACTTTGCACGACCTGGGCATTAAACCCAGGTCCAAATGTAGGCCTTTGACGAGCAATGGGCTATTACTTTACTTTAACTGTTGGATGTAGGCCTCGCTTTGTACCAGACACATAAACCTGTCCCATACAACGCTAAACCAGGATTGCTTGCGATTTTTATTTAAAAAATGTACACATGTCGTCGACGCAATAACAAGATTTTGAGAACCATATCATCTTCACATGGTAGAAAATCTGAAACTATAAAAATATGACTAACTTATTGTCAGCAAATTTTACCTGATGTAAATTTGTTAAACTTTTTTTTTTGTTTATTATTATTTTATTTTTTTACATTTTGTGGTTGTCTTCTATAAGTATGCTCTGTGTTTATTTGTAATGGAAAGTGTCCTGCTATGATCGGGCATTTTCCAATATTTTTGACGCTGTAAGGGAGAAAAGAGCTGGACACTTGCTGAGTTTCTTGCCGGTTCTTCTCAGTACAAGCCCAGAGTAGCTTACGAACCGATGGCATAGTGACATTCACAAGAGCTACTTGTAGCCTAAACTGAATAAATGATTTTGAATTTGAATTTGAATTTGAAATAAAAAATATTCTATTCTACCATCTCGAGAACATTAACCGTTTAACGTCTAGTTCATTCAGTATGAGATGTAAAGGATGCGGGCTTCCATTACGTATTCACAGATTAAAGTGATTGAGACAAAGGCCCGTATGTAACTAGGGGCCTAACGCCGTTTATATGCCATTCGATAACGTTAGCAAAAACGAGATTGCGTGTGTATGGCAAACATTTTACTCTCCTCGTTTACCACCAGGAAGCGCTGCTTCCATGCTTTACAAATTCTTATTTTTTTTTGGAGAGAATATGCCGATTGCTTCAGACGGCATTTTCAGCTTCATTGTCCTTTTTTTAGGGGGCGGCGAGAAGCTGTAAGGATTCCACAAGCCGTGTGAAACGAAGCAACTTCGGAGGTTTTCTAGGTTTTCTTTCGCGTCCCCGTGCCCTACTAGATACTCCGAGGGGTTTGGATCGGATCAGGGAGACAAAAATTCTTGTTTTAGTTTACGTGATCGAATTTTGAATAAATCTCGCACTAGGCGGTGGTTGCATGACTGCAGCAAAATATGATAATTTCAAAATTTCAAAAATTACTTTCTATAATGATGCCTAGGTGGCCGAGTGGCAAAGCGCTCAGCCCTATACCCTAAAGTCCTAGGTTCAATTCCTAGGTCGGTAAGTGTTTTTCGGATTTTTCGATGCATAGCCCGAATTTGTGATTACTAACCCGCATTTTGGCAAGCGTGGTGATTAAGCTAATACTAAAAAAAAATGTTAGATTCATTACGTAACAACACTACCTATTGTGAACGAGGACATATCAAAAAGTTGTCCTGTATCGAGTAAGTACTTACTTACACCTATCGAGTGCTTATCAATCATTCGAACGACCAAACTTTCCGTATAATTTTCACAAGAGAAAAAGAGAAAAAAAACCTTAAATTACTCAGTAGCGTAGGAGGACTACGAAATTGGGTTCTGTGGTAAAGTCGGCTTTTATTACTACAACACAGTCATGCGTATAAGATTTAATTTATGGAATTTCCTCGACCATAAACAAAAACACATAAAAACAATAAAGTGTCTGTAAGTCTATGAGTAGAGCAATCGCTCTAGGCTCCCGCTGGCAAGGGACACTATAAATACGAAAACAATTTCTAGCAAAAAATAAGATTCGGATGGGGCGTTTTCAAATGAATATGTGATAGATATCATGTTTTATATTTAATTCTGGTGGTTTCAGTAAAGCAGTAGTGCCCATGAGAGCTCGCGAGCCCCTGGCAGCTCATGGCCTGCTTTCTAGGCGCTCGCGAATATAATCAAATAAGGAATACACACATTTAAGGGTATGTTCCGATATACACTGCGAGCACTGTCCAGTGCTCTTACTGGTGAGAAATTTGTTCCGTTATGGACTGACAGTATACTGCCGCAGTATCCTAAAGAAATATATGACGTCATAAATCGTCGCCATTTTTGTATTGTAAGCACTGGCATTGGTAAGGTGCTCTCAGTGCTTTGATCACGTGATCAACAGCGTCCGCAAATGACATAGATGACAGTATACTGGACTGCGTTCCTTTTTAAACAGTAACCAGTATAGCTAACTATAAAGGAACGGCTTCGCAGTATACTAAATTGACATCACACCTTACAGTGTACATACATACATACGCTAAATGTGAACAACTAAGTCTCGCATTAACTTTTTGGTGTTGCGGTCTATTCATCTTGAAGGGTAGTGTGTCATATTATGACAATAAATGGTGTATTTATACTATAGTGTACTTTCCTTTGTCACACTTAGGTTTTTTATATACTCGGTGCTCGTGTAAGGTGGTGGGATTTTCACAATAGCTCTTAGAGCAATACCAGTTGTAAAGGGTTCAAAACGTCAGAATAGAATTATATGTAAATTTCAAGTCTTCTCATCTTAGTACAGATAATTAGATCAAATGACACTCGCGACTCGGGCTATTTGAACGGACATAAGATTTTAAATGTCCATCGAAACCAGTCTTACCGTACCAGTGGCAGTGTAATGTCGTTGGCAACAAGCGTATCGAGCATAAGCGAAAACGCCAATTAGAGTTGTTAATTTACTCGATCAACATCTAGTAATTAAAAACTAACATTCGCAATTGGAACATTAATTAAATTTAAAAGCTTGAACATAACAAATTCGGAGTGTTCGTGAGAGTTGATTCTGTTAAGGGGCCAGTAATTAATTTCGTTGAGAAAACATATAAATGATATTTAGTTCACAATCAATTTTGGCTTGTTTCAAACTTTATAATTACCAATATCTTTGACCACGAACTTTGCTTAGGCACCGCACGAACGTTTTGGCTCTACATCTTTAGAAATCCGATCAGTTAGTTTATTATTGATAGATAGATAGATAATACTTTTATTGTCACACTATAAAACATAAACATGATCAAAAACTAATAATTCACAATGTTACAATTTGACGGTTTATTGCTTTAAAGCGATTTCTTCCAGACAACCAGTCAGATGGAGAGAGCTAATAAACTGTAAGATCAGAGGAGAAACTATTAAAACATACTAGAATAATGTGTATTTTATAAATGACGCAAAATAATAATGATAAATATGTATATAAATAAAGAGGTGGGTCGAGATTCGAGAAGGGCTGATGATGATGATGATGTATATAAATACCATATATATAAATCATCATCATCATCTCAGCCAAAAGACGTCCACTGCTGGACAAAGGCCCCCCCAAGAATCTCCACAACGACCGGTGTTGTGCTGCTCGCATCCAGCGGCTTCCCGCGACCTTCACCAGATCGTCGGTCCACCTTGTTGGAGGCCTGCCCACACGACGCGCGCAGGTACGCGGTCGCCACTCGAGAACTTTTCCGCCCCAGCGGCCATCAGTCCTGCGAGCAATGTGCCCTGACCACTGCCACTTGAGTTTAGCAACTCTTTGGGCTATGTCGATTACCTTTGTTCTCCTGCGGATCTCCTCATTTCTGATTCGATCTCGCAGAGAAACCCCCAGCATAGCCCTCTCCATTGCTCTTTGAGTGACCTTGAGCCTTCTGATAAGGCCCATAGTAAGAGTTTATATATAAATAAACCTACATGAAACATAATAGTAGTCTCAGGTAGGAAAGTAGCGGATATGGCTTCATTCATTTATTTATTTATTCAAGTAACAGGACTTAACAGGACTAATTGTGTAAGTGATTACGCTATTTAGATTTTCATTGTAACGACAAGTATGCGATATTCTACGTTAAACACACAGTACACACACCTCCATGTTATTAGCGAAATCCTCTTCCAGAAAGACCTTTGAAGTTGGCTTGTTAAATCATACATCGTTAATAACATGAACATTAATATACATAATTTATAATATTAATACTGTAGTAGGGACGACAGGGGTCCAAAACGGACGGGGTTGGTTAAAAGCAAAACACAGGTTACTGACGGGCGTATATTAAGACAGAAACAGGGGTTGAGGGTTAATTCGGTGACTACCTTTTTTCTTTTTCTTTATTTTTGTTTAAAAAAAGCCAAGGCAAAGGCATTATAAAAATGCAGCCATTTAAAATTTTTCTTAATGTATGTGTAAGTATTTTTATGTATACCTGTAATTTTCTTATTAGTATTTTATGCATGCTATTTTATTACACCACGCGTCGCCTGCCACCTCACGTTCAGGGAGCTGTCTGAAAACCAGCGCTTCTGTGGTGGCATTCTGTGTATTTCCACAAAAGCATTGCTGAGACAGCTACCCGTTGGCCTTGCACATCATAGTTATTTTTATTATTTTTCTCTTTTTTTTTGTGAGTTAGCTGTTATATGATGTTTTTTTTTGTTATTTTTATATTTGTTTTTCTGCAGGTCAATAAATGTTTCTTATCTTATTTTATCTACTTTTTATTGTACGAGTTTTCCCTAACACAATCCCATCAGGGGAAACGCAGATGGACGGCCCATCTCTCACCCCTCCCCCCTTCCAATTCCTACTCCCTCCTCAAGATCCAACTCCTTCCTCAAGGCCGGCAACGCATTTGCGATTATTTTGGTTTTGCGGGTGTCCATGGGCGGCGGTGATTATTTACATCAAATGACTCGCCTGCTCGTTTGCTTCCGTTTAATATTTTTAAAAAAATCAGGGGAGACGCAGATGGTTGGGAGGCGAGACCCACTATAAACTAGCTTGGGTGCCAGAGTGATCCGGGACTATCTCTGGTTATCTCCTATATAAATTTATTTTTATAGATAATATAAAAATAAATTTGAACTTTTGAAGGTGAGGGTAACATACAGATTTAATATAAAAAATGGTTTTTCATCATCATCATCATCATCATCATCATCATCATCATCATCATCATCATCATCATCATCATCATCATCATCATCATCATCATCATCATCACCATCATCATCATCATCAGCTCATTAGTTGTTTAAACGCAACTAAATGAATGAAATATAAAAAAGTTTACGAAACGCTACTTTTGTTTAGAGACATTTTATTAGGGTTACGAAACGAGAAGTTGTTCCATCGGAATGTACCCTTACAACTGAGCTACCAAGAAAGGGATTGCGAAAGATTTGAAACGCATCTAAAGTAAGGCGGTATTTATTTCACACCGGCGCAGTTGCTTCAACTTTACCAAGCACAAGTTCGATCCTGCATGGAACACTGCCGCCACCTCTGACATGGATCTGACAAGTATCAGCTAGCCGCCTTAGACTCTATTGAGAAGCGCGCTAAGAGGGTCATCGGCGACTCTCAACTCGTCGAATCCAAGTTGCAGAATCTTGAACATCGACGCAAGGTTGCCAAACCTTTCGGCATTTTATCGGATACACTTCGGGGCGTGTGCGATGGAATTACACGAGCTGATCATCTGCTTTTCATCTTCGGGGAACTAGACGCGGACTGAGATCACAATCACACCCTTAAGCTGTCAACATACCGCCTATACGCACAAAGCGCTATGCGTCGTCATTTTTGATGAGGACAGCTAAGCTACTCCCTTCCTGCGGATCTGTTTCCTGACACGTACAACCTGAATATTTTCAAGGCAAGGGTGAACAGCCATTATCTAGGCAAGTATGCTACACACATGGGCATGTGCCGCATCCTAGGCCATATCCTAGGCCGCATCATCGCTTACCATCAGGCAAGATCTCGGTCAAATACTTGCCTATAAAGAATTTAAAAAAAAGTCTTCAAGATCAAGTTTTTTTTTTAATTTCTATATAAATAAATGATATTATAATCTTAGAAAAGGAAAGTCAACCAAACAAGGAAAACACATAAAACATCAAGACAGTGTAAGTGGAGTAGTTCAATTTGTTATGCATTAAAATTTAAAATGACCACGCGCAATTAGAAAGTGTTGGACAAGTAAATTAAACGATTGACAAATTAAGTATATAAATCACGATAACAGCTCAATTTTCACATTTAACATACCAATTAGATGCTACTGATTAGTTAAATGTTAACATCATTTTTAGGTTCCAGTTTGCATAGAGAATAACTTTCGAAAATTATATTTATTGTAAGCATATGTGGAACAATGATTATCATAATTCAGAAACTACAAAAAATTCCGTCATACTAGTTTAAAATTATTATATGTCCTCCATTATTTGCGTTCAAATAGAATATGTTTACTTAATTAATGGCTTCCTCAATTTGTTATGGCAGGACCTGTAGTCGTTTACGTAATATGCTATAAGCTCTCTTTCTTTTTTTAATCAATTCGGAATAAATATGATGTACATATTCTGAATTGATTAAGAAAATATAAATTATGAGTACCGAGGTCTCGTTTCACTTTCGACTTCACAAAGACACACATAACCATCATCATCATCATCATCATCTTCATCAGATTATTTTATGTCCCCACTGCTGGGGCACGAGCCTTCCTATGGTTGGAAACAACACCTGAAAAAAGGGTCATAAACCACTATCGGCCCAGCGCGTAGTGGTGGTTGTTAAAGACTGCTTGCTAATGCAGCCGGACCAACGGCTTTACGTGCCTTTTGAAGCACTGAGCGCGGAATGATAATGTTGGCCACCCATCCGATTACCGGCCTTTGAAAAGATGCTTAACTTCAGCAATCGCAGAATAAGCGCGTTAACCACTATGGCCTTTAACTATTTACAAACATTTACAAATAACGGTGTGAAAAGGTGGATTTATTTTTAAAGATCTTTTCAAGTGAAAAATCTTGTAAAAACAAAAATGGACCCTGTGACCACGGACCCACCCTGCAAAGGATTCGAAACGTCAGGATAAACATTAAATAATGTGTAAAGTAAAATAAACGCGAGTAGATCCGTAAAAGTTGTTTCATTTAAATGTGTAGTGTTCGCGTAAACTTTAGAAAACAACATTATAAATTTATGTAAAAAAATACAAATAATATAGCATGTAATACATAAGGTGCTCTATTTTCATCAGCCATGAAAACGAATAACCTCATTGTCCATCCGAGTCCAATGGATTCGCACAAATTAATATCTTAATTAAATGCTGTTCGCGCACGTTAATTGGACGAGGGAACGAGAGAGACCTAAGCCACAACATAAGGAGACTGCAGAAGGCGAGCTTCATAAAAACGGGCTCGAGCAAAACACACTCAAAGACTACCTCTCGCACAACACGTCATTTCGCAGCTGCGCTCGGTACCCAGCTCCATAGAGCTGGGTGCCTAGCAGTGGCAAAGGATCCATACATACCGATTCCAATCGGCTTCCCTATTACAAATCCCACTCCAAGAATCCACCATACAGATCTTGATAATTATGTCAGTAATTATTGTCACTAATTAGTTAAATCTACCTACGTATCTGCCAGGCAGTTGCATAGTGAACAAAATTATTTATTTCCATGTTTATTATTGACTGATTTGTAAATTCTTGGCCGGCTTACCTTCGCCGTATTTCAACTCCTCGCCACACTGGTGCCTAGTGTGAGTTTTGTTTACTATCCGTATTCATTCGATTACGTTTACGTTTACGAAAATTAGTATGGGATTGAAGCAGCGCCTCCTGGCGACATACTAGAAGAGTAAACATTTTGCCATACAAATTCTCGTTTACGTTAACGTGATCGAATGGCGAATGAAACTCACACTAGACCCCTTGCACGGACACGGATTCCAGACTCACTATTATTATCTTGTAATGAAATAAATAAAAAAAATACTACTATTATTTGGCTGTATGGGGCATATCCCTTGGCTTTTAATAAATGGGGGAGATAAAAGAAGCTGAAAATGTCAATTCGATATAAAATTACTTTTTCTTGTTTTGCTTAGAAATTACTTTATCAAAAGCCAAATTAACTAAAGAAACTTGTAAGATATAATTAACCACTTCAGCACTTCAGGTGGGCGACATAATTTTCATAATTTCTTTGCTTTGTTGTGCAAATTATAGTAGTTATAAAGCCGCTCCTAAATAAGTACTTATTCTTAATAATTGTACGATAATAGCTTTTTTGATTAGTTACATACTTGAATATCTTATTAACAAATTAAAATAAAAAGCAATTATTATTGTTTTGTACGTATATTTAAATAGAGGAGAGACCATCAGTTGGGTCATCATCGCTTTAGCTATCTCTTGTTTATTTATTTATCGACATACTGTCAGCATGAATTCGATTCATGCAACTTAACGAAAGTAACTAAATGATTGAACTTCTCAATAAAATATTTTTGTTTTGTTTATATAACTTTAACGCAAAAACACAATGTTGAAAAAATTTCCACGAGCAGGATTTGAACCTGCACCCGTCTGACATACCGGGTCAAGTGCTCTCCCAATTTGAGCTATCGTGGTTTTTCAACATTTGTGTTTTTGTAATTCTCAATAAAACTAATTTAACCTGAATAAGAACACCTTTTTAACCAATTAGTACATTTGCATTGCTTTGATGTTTCAGATTCCAGCTCGGAGCAGTCCGAGCGCAGCTGTTGCGGGTCTACGTGTCAGTGACAGGTTGTCTATATGTGCGTTGCTCGAGGACGTTTGTTGAAGCTTACATTCTGGGTCTCCTTATTTTGTGCCTAAGCATTAATAAAGAGCGGAATTGGTACTGGTTGCGAATGTGTTGGCTAAGTTAAATTTAATGAGATCATTCTAGGGATGGGTCAGCCGTTCATCCGAAACAAACAGCAGTTTGTGAAAACGAGACGCGCATCGCCTGCCGCTACACTAACCGCGATAGCATTGCGATTAGAGTTGCCGGCAGGCTTATTACCTTCCATGTATTGTATTCTCATCATCAGCTCATTTTATATCCCCACTGCTGGGCACGAGCCTTCCTTATGGATGGATAGGGAAACGGGTCGTAAACCACCACGCGAGCCCAGTGCGGGATGGTGGTTGTAAACGACTGCTAATGCAGCCGGGACCAAGGTTTTTACGTGCCTTTCGAAGCACGGAGGAGCTCGAGAAGATACATTTTGGTCACCCATCCGATGACCGGCCTTTGCGAAAGTTGCTTAACCTCAGCACTCGCAGACCGGGCGCGTTAACCACTGCGCCATCGAGCTCCTCCTCCGATGTATTGTTGATCGAAAATTATTTCCAAAAAAAGCGACCATTTGTTAATTGTACAATTGCAACGCGACGCTCGTTGCGGTTGATAAATTGGTATTACGGGTACAAATCGCTCGATGTATGTAAACTATTACTTACATACATTTGCGAGTGAGCAACTAGAGCAGTCGCGTTGCAATTTTACAATTAACAACTGGTTGCTTTTTCGGTAATAAGCCGGCGGGAGTCCGAGTTTTTGTATTTGTCAGTGCTAACGGGCAAAACACTATAATAAATGGCAAATGATAGTCTTTCTATTATTATATATTATAATAAGTTAATTTAAGCTTTAACAAAAAATCCAGCTTTTACGGCCAAAAGTTCGGCAAAATGCGAATTCCATTCCGGCTTTTGAATTTTAGGACCTGGTAACCCTAATGTAATACTGCTTTATGAGTTCCCCCGATCCGATCCGAACCCCCCCGATCCGATCCGAACCCTTCGGAGAATCTAGTAGGGCACGGGGACGCGCACTAGTGCGCGATGCCGTTCCCTCTAGAAAACCTCCAAAGGTGATTCGTTTCACACGGCTTGAGGGACCCTTTACGTTCCTCGCCGCCCCCAAAAAAGCCCGGTGAAGCTGAAAATGCCGTCTGAGGCAATCAGCAAACTCTCTCAAAAAAAAAAGAAATGCTTTATGAGCACGGCACGGCAACACACGATTGCAACCGTCAATGGGTCAGGAGGAAATTATCATAATGATCTTGATATTTATCTTAATAGTTATAGGATAATTACGATGTGGGACATTTTTTTTAAATTACCTTTTTTAATATTAGACTACATCACATACATTGTTCTGATCCCAAGGTAAGTAGTTAAAGCACTCGTTTTTATGGAAATCAGAAACAACGAACGGTACCATAACCACCCGACCCGACATTATATCAAAAAGTTCGTTTTACGACGTTGACCCGACCGGGAATCGAACCCGGAACCTCAGAGCTAGCGCCGCCCAAAGTCCGGCGTGCAAGCCACTTGACTACGGAGGTCGTCTAGCTGTTGTATTTTTTAATAAAAAATAATACGGGCGATTGCAACAAAACATTTCACATCTCACCTTAATAATAAGCAATTTTAACACTATATTCTGAAAAAAATGGGTCAGGTATTACATCATTTTATAAATAAAATAAATGCAGTAAATATTCATTAGAAGACATTTGACATATCAAAGTGACCTTTGATAGTCAAATGACATAATATATCACATATAATTATAATAATATGTCATATTCATAATATCGATATTTTTACAAAATGGCGTGCGCTGGCGCGCTTCCCCGACTTCCTGTTACACTGTTACATATTTCACGAAATCACTCCCACAAGCTTCCCCGACTTCCTGTTACACACTTGTTACACTATTACACATACTTCCGTCCCATTTCATGAAATCACTCCAACAAATTGCTTATATAGAAAGCGAGCGGAAAGATGTTACACATCAATAAGTTGTGCTTAGTGCTTCGAAAGTATTTTATTAGTTTAGTAGAGATATCTAAATCTTTCGAACCCTGGCTACGGTAACAGCATTCCATCAGGCGGGCGTAATGCTCGTTTGCCGGCCCAGTAACATAATATAACATATAAAAAAACTATTTAGACATTATTACGCTTGATCTTTTACTACATTAGTAAAATCAGCAATGAAAAGAAGATCAAGTTTGATCGCGGTGGCTTTTCATTGCTGCGTAAATGCAATAAACAGTTTTAAACGCGAGACTAATTCTGGATTAAATAGATTAGTAATTAAAGTCTACTGTTTGTTATTTGTACGGAATGATGTTTCATTTAATCGATCTAGGTGCTATGTGAAGATTGCCGGCAAATAGGAGAGGTATGATGTTGGAGAAGAGAGATATGATGTTTTGATTTTGTTGGTTAAGATAATGTGTAGTCGTAAATGAGAAGGTCGTAAATTTCTCATTTACGACTTTAAGTTATCTCAACTAACTAGCGTATAAAGTATCCATATTCTAGGACATTTTATAATTTACTAGACAAATTAGACGGTGTGCCTGATATCCACGCTTCATCGCTCTTCAAGTGGAAGTCGTCGCTGCATAGGCTTGTTTCAATAGACTGACATGATGCCATGTAATTTTTGCAATTGTAAACATTTTCATTTTATTTATTTTTTATTTCGTAGTTTTTTAATTTGTATTGATTTCCATAATGTAATTGTAATTTTAATGTATAAATCAATTTATTTATCAACATAATAATGTATAATTTTCACAATTTAATTTAATTTTACATGTTTTTTTTTATGATTTGATTTAAAGTTTAAGAGGGCGTATAAACCTAGAAAAAAAACAGATTTCACCCGCGCCCCTTTCACGCCCCGCTTTCGTCCGTGCGTACGGCGTGGCGGCCAACGCAACAGATTGGCAGGTCGCTCCCTCCCTCGTGTGTACTCGTGTTTAGTGCGATCGCGCACAGTATACCTAAAATAATCAGATAAAAACCGACTAAGTGCGAGTCGGATCACCTAGCTGTACTTCAAGACACTAAAATACTCTTTGCTGGTGGTAAATAATACGCAAAGGTAAGTAATGATATCATATATTTTTATTATATATTGCTACTTTAAATATTTAATATTGTTTTATTTTATAAAGGCGTAGGTGCCATGAAATCTTTAAGCATGTTTGTATTATGTAGATTATTTTTTGTATCATGTAGATTATATTATCCCTTTCAGTCGCACTTTGCTATCGACAGAAGTAACTGCAACAGTCAGCGGTTGCTGTCGACACGTTAAAGGTCAAAGGCCTACCATCCGACGCTACAGTTACCTCTATTGATACCAAAGTGCTGCTCGTGTGTAAGTGCTCTTACTGTTATATCTCTTCTTCAAAGAGTGTCGACAATGTAAAAAAAAAGAAGTCTAATTTTATTACAAAAATATCGCTTTATTTACATAGATTCATAGGTTTACATTTTTTTTTTCAGAATTCGTTCCCTGGCTTGTACCTGTACTGCAAAGAACAGACAGAAAGAAGGTAAGTTAAAAACATTTTTGCATTAAATTATGTATTTAAGGTCTGTTCATTCTAACTTGTCTTAAAATGTAACAGTCTTTATAGGACTTACTATTGAAATGAAAAATTTTATTGTTTTTTTAATGGTAAAAAAAAACTAAAATATTGTTTACACTTAAGATAAACAGACTTTCTGTAATCAAAGTCAAAGTCAAAGTCAAAGTGTCAAATATTTTTTATTCAAATAAACTTTATAAAAGTGCTTTTGAATCGTCCAAACATTTTTTTTACCTACTACCCATTCAGGACGTCTATTTTTTAGTTGTGGAGAAGAATGGGCGCAAGAAACTCCACAGTTTTAATATAAGTAACGACATTTACAAAATTATATGCCGTTATCAAGTTATACAAGTTTAAAATTACTTAACAATATTTTAAATTAGAAATACCTGTTGAGGTTATTGAAGCATTTTTAACCCATGCTGAATGTAATCAGACACTTTATAATAAGCTTTTTTACAAAGCTTTTCTTTAATGACGATTTTAAATTAAATTATAAGACAAAAGAGGAATTCTCTTGCAAAATGTTTGGTAATATTTTAAATAAATGTGTAATTAATTCTAAGAAAAGCCCGTCTCAACCTACAATTATTAAAAATGTTCAGTCAATCAGTATGGTTCACCAGAACATTCAAGGAATGATGGGCAAAGATCCAGAGATTGCATTGTTCATGAACGATAATAAAGTTGATATTCTATGTATTACTGAACACTGGCTTAAAGATCATCAGTTCATGTTCAATTTTAATAATCATTTGGTAGGTAGTTCGTTCAGTCGAGTAAATTCAATTCATGGTGGCTCCTTAATTATAGTTGATAAGAAGTTAAAATTAAAGGAAAGAAAAGACATAATGAGCCTCTCGGTTGAGCAAACAATAGAAATAGCTTGTGTGGAGCTGGAGCGACTTGTTGTATTAAGTGTATACAGGCCTCCGTCAGCATTGTATGATTATTTTGAAAAGTAATGGATGAAGCATTATATAATGTAGGTAAAAAGATAGTTGTTTGCGGTGATTATAATATTAATTTGTTAGAAAAGTCTACAGGTTCTATCAAAATTAAAAATTTATTTCAATCATATAATTTGAATAATTTATTTTTGGAGCCGACTAGAATAACTGCCACTTCGGCCACTTGTATCGATAATATATACACTGATCTAGTACCTCTGTCTAACCTCATTATTAATAAACTAGACTCTGATCATTGTGGCCAAATGGTCAGCCTTCCACATCAGTGTCAGCAAGTAAAGAAACAGATTATCACTGTTGTACCAAAAACTGCAGGTCGTCTGGAACGCTTCAAAACAATCTCTATGATAATATATGTTATGTAGAATATAATGATAACCCAAATGAATTTTATAATGATTTCTTTCATAAATATTGTTTAGAATTTAATAAAACTTTTATTCCAAAGATGGTCTCGGTTAGTGGTACTGTTACTTTTAGTGAATGGGCTACAATTGGTATCCACAAAAGTAGAAAGCGACTTTATGAGCTATATGATGAACGCAACTTTAACACCAGTGAAGATTTCAAATTGTATGTCAAAAAATATTCTAAGTTATTTAAAACAGTATGTCGATTAGCAAAGGCAAAATTTCTGAGTTCAAAGATTAAGCTAAGTGATAACAAAATAAAAATGACATGGAATATTATAAATAGTGAAACTGGAAATGTCAAAAGTCGTAACAATGAGTACAAATTGAGCTTCGAAAATCAAATCTTAACTTCTGATGCTGATGTTGCTGCGGCATTTGAGAAGTTTTTTACTGATATTCCAGTTTCAACTACAAAGACTTTGGACTCGTCCCCCACTGTAGCTGAAGCGGTTCTAAAGGAAAATGTCAAACCTAGTGAAAACCATTTTAGTTTTCAAAAAATTGATTTTAGTGATATAATTAAAACTTTTAACACTCTTAATAAAAAAAAGACTGCTGATTTGTGGGGTAATTCCGTTGACGTCACTAAATCCGTTATTGAGACAATAGCTCCAGTTTTAGCTTGCATATTTAACGAATGTGTTTTTCCTGACCTAATGAAGCACAGTAAAGTAATTCCATTATACAAATCAGGTAGCACATCTGACCCCACTAACTTTAGACCAATTTCTGTGCTACCCACATTTAGTAAAATATTTGAAAAGATAATTCTGGACCAAATTCAAGTTAATTTTTATAGAAATAAGCTTTTACATTCATTTTTCAGGTATCGCGAGGCATTTCATCTGCGAGCTCTTCGAGATCTACGAGATCTTCGAGCTGGATTGTACAGTCAGCAACGACAGACTTTTCATGTGTTAACATATAAAAAAATCAATATTATGTTTACATTCTATGGTTTTTATAAAAATAAATATACGAATAGCTTTAAATTAAACAACTGTAACGAACTAACAGAGTTGATGAGAGATTTTTGCGTACGAGTTTGACCGGATAGCATTCATCGGCTTGTGAGATATTACGACATTTACGAGCTGCAGCAGTTCTGAAATACAAAATAATTGTAAATCACAAGTTTGTACGGTAATATACGAAGTATGATACAATACTTCCAGAATAGCTAATTCAACTTAATTTTGTATGTACTGTGAAAAAAAATTACTATACATACTGCCACCAATACGAGTGGTCAAAAGCATCGTTCTGTTTTGCATATACTATACCCGGTACCCGCGTCGCCGTCATTGCTTCAGCGCTTGTAATACATTGTATAGTGAGCTCTAAAGTTAATGAGTAAGGGTCGATATTTCAAGGTGAGACTACTCATCACCAATGAAAAGAAATAATAACAATATTATGATAATAATATCTTATTTTAACGAAATATTTTCTCGGCGCCCTGAGCACAGAAACACAGTCCTCTCGTCTCAACAGAGTGATCGCGACTAATCGATGAAACAAAACATGCCTGTTACCTCGGGTCAGGTGCGACAGACTGGAGCGTTCTGCGCGGAATAAGAATGTCGTAAGCGCCGAATTAGTTTAAGTTTATTTACTCGTAAAATATACATTTTTTTTTCAAATCGCTAATACAGTCGCTCGGTAATATAATTTGATATTATGTGTTAAAATATTGGCTCAGTAATATGCGTCAAATTGAAAATAAATTGATTCTAGTTGAAAAGTAGACGTAAGTTTGTGATTTTATTTTATCGATAAAATTTTAATATATTATGTTTTCGCTTAAACCAGTCCCTTTCAAGTATGCTGTAGTATCTATGATATTTTTTTCGGGTAAATCGTGGTTTATCTTCTAGTGTTAAAATCAAATCTACGATTGGTGATTTACCTTTATACCCCCTCTTAAGCATGTTGTTTACACGTATCTGTGGAGTTGCAGTCTACCTATTTTACTAAATCCATGTAAAAACTGAATGGCTATTACTGTAAATCTGTTTTGTGTAATAAAATTAAAATAAAAATATAAAATAATTAGGCGTAATTTGCTTGTACTCAAAATATCCGCGTTTGTTTTAACACCACCTCATATAAGTACGAATTAATGTTCGAACGTCCGAATTGTCGATGCACCTTTTAAAGATTCCCATCGACACAAGTCTTCAAAACAGAACGCATCTACACGGCATCTTGCATGCAACAGCTGCGCTGGGAGTGTGCTCCGAGCTTTTTTGGAGTTTGCTGATTGCTTCAAACGGCATTTTCAGCTTCACCGGGCTTTTTGGGGGCAGCGAGAAACTTAAAGGGTTCCTCAAGCCGTGTGAAACGGATCACTTTCGAAGGTTTTCAAGAGGGAACGGCATCACGCACTGGTGCGTGTCCCCGTGCCCTACTAAATTCTCCCGAGGGGTTCGGATCTGATCGGGAGAGCGGAACAACCCGAGGGCGCCGCTAAAGGCTCGGACATCGGCTCGGGTTGACCGGGCCGTGGTGGTGAGAGAAGCGCCCATACATGTCTGTATTTGGTATAGAGCGCGTGTGAACCGGCTCGTCGTACCTTTGTTCTACGAGTACGGTGTCTTGGGCCTAAACTAGTGTGCATGTTTAGTGTATTCTGTGAATGTGTATTGGCATTAAGAGGATCGGGCAGGGTGCTTCGAGCTGTTCCGAGATCTGTGTAAGGTAAGGTAACCATTATTTGTAATTCCGGGCGCTTGAAAGTTTTTAATTTTAAATATTGTATGATTTGGTAAGGCCATACATTTTTTTTTTGGAAAATTTTCGTTACTTCTATTAAGGGGGTGCAGCGCGGACGCAAAACAGCAAGTTTCAAGTTTCTTTATGATAGCCAGCGAGCGGCGCGTGGCAGTGGTGTGACAACGGCGCACGACAAGAATACGCACGCACACTAATATCTGTACAGAGTAGGCTGGTGATTTAATTAGAGCAATGTTTACTTTCGTAAAATCATATGCGTTTGGGTAAAAAATAATAAAAGGCTTAATATTTTCATATTCATATTTTTTATTGAAAAATAAGACAACAGTGGCCTGCGGAATATCAATACAAACATTTTGATGTCGGATCATTGTTTCATTTGTGCTATATTTACAAAGTTTCTGAAGAAATAAGTTTTTAGATATTATTACTTTTACGTTTTGTTTATGCAGTTTTTGGGTATTTGTTTCAAATTCCAAGACAACCATAGCCTTGTGAAAGGGTCAAGCTAACCAACACTAGTCCTTTAATGTATATGACCTATTTAGCGCCTAGCACCAGTGACTTAAAAACACGTAAATTTTCGAAATTCCGCGCTGCACCCCCTTAAAGCTGTGGAGTTTTTTGCGCCATTCTTCTCCACAGCTAAAAAATAGACGTCCTGAATGGTTAATAGGTAAAAAATGTATGGACGATTCAAAAGCACTTTTCGTAAGTTTATTTGAATAAAAAAAATTGACTTTCGACTTTGACTTTGACTTTGACTTTGTGTCCGTGCAGGGAGTCTATGTGAGAGTTGCTCGAGCGCGGTATATATTAAGCTTACCTTCTAGGTCGTCCTTATTTTGTAACGCGGCCAACCAACCTCGGCGTAACGAGACATCGTCAATGAACAATAAGGAATGTGCATAATGACTTTTATGAATCGGAACTCGGTCACTTTCGTGCGTCCGTCGACGCGATAATGCGCTAACGTACGTACTCGATACGATAACTGCTCAAACAATCAGCGGGGACAGTGTTGCCAACTGTAACTTACGAGATTCCGCTAAATGTAGTCAAAACTTCCGACAGAATCACATCACACCACAAAACAACATTTTGATTGGTGGTAGGGCTTGTTATAAGTTCTCCTGGCTAGATACCAACCATCTTATTTAAATAAGTCGCCAATTTTAGCAGCATATTTGTATTCCAAAAAAATATCAATAATGGTCACACATTCTTTTTAAATATCGCTAATCTTTACTTACTGTTAGGTGATAGATAATGACACTTTCAAAGAAAGTTACTAGATGGCGCTGCACAAATATCAGACAAACAAAATCATTTCGCTAGAAAATCGATCGTTACACTTTGTCAATTTTACCTCATCCCAATCCGCTAGACATGACGGGAAATCCGTCAAACTGGCAACAATGAGCGGGGAACCGGTCACGCGGCAAGTACCCAACTACCTCGTTACCTACTCACAGCTCATACAATTTTCCACAGCCTATATTGACATAACAATAAGTTTGAGAGAAACAAACAAACATGTATACACACAAAGACACGAGACGAAACGATTTATCCACGGCGCATAGTTATTCAGCGCGCGATTCTTCTGCCAGGCAGTTAGGACGAGGGCGCCGACGCCATGTTGTAAGATTACAGCGGATTTTAACGAATGTTAATGTTCTTTTAATGAGTATGTAATTAAGAATAAGAATAAGAAACATTTATTGATCTGTACAAAAAGAAATACAAACAGGATACTTACACAGATAAAAAAAGAACAAAAATAAAAATAAAAATAAAATAAGAAGAACATCATAAAACAATTAACACAAATACACAAAACAAAAATTACTTGGCAAATGCCTCCACTCCATTATTGAAATATTCGGGCTATGCATCGAAAAATCTGAAACACAGCAGTGTGTTGCAGCCGACCAATGAATTAAAACCCAGGACCTCTAAATATAGGGCCAAGCTCATTGCCATTAGACCATAAAAGCATTATTTAAAAAATAAACAAACGAACCACCGCCGGTTTCTTCCACTTTGGACCTCGAGCACGTCCCCAGTCTTCACGAGCGACGGCTCAAGTTTTATTATCTTGAGACGCTTCCATAGCCGCGGAATGTACAACGCTGCGCGTTATAAATGATCAGGCGCGTTTTCATACGTCATAAACGCTGAAGCGGTATTCGATCCCGGACAAATCTCCTACAATATAAATATATGTATTGTCCCTTAATTGTGGATACGAGGTTTTCCAGCAAAATGTAGTCGTTACAATCCAAACTATAAACTACTGCAATACAACCATTTGCGATTTTTACACTGTCTTTTAGTGACGCTTTGGCCACAATCACAAGCGATACCAGCGCGATAAATCGGCGAACGAACTTCTAGAATAGAAAGAACGCAACGAACAGAGAGATCGCGCGCCGCACCTAGTGGTCTCGAGTCTCGGCGGTTACCGCTCCGCACTAACACCCGTATTTATAAACAAGTCCTTAGCAATTACTTTGTTCTTAGAAATGTCACAGACCTAATTTCATTTTATATACAAGTAACATTAAAATTAGAATAGAAGTTTTCTTATTAAATTAAATAAAAGTATTATTGTTATTATAAAATTCATCAATTTTATATTATTTTAGACATAGTACAAACTGTCACACGGATGTTAATCTCAATTCTAGCATATCACAAGCTTGTCACTATGAATTCTTTGAGTAACCTAACTAGATTGCTTGAGTAAAGATATTGGTGACTATTGCTTGGCTAAGAATTCTAGCTTTTGGCGTTTCTAACTTCATCGGTTTACTAAAGAATATGAAATTCTACTTAAGCAATTACTTTGTTTCAGTATGAGCTTTTACTCGTTTATAAATACGGGGGTAAGATATATTTTTAATATTTGGGAAAGCCTAAAAAAATGTAATAAACAACAAATGAACCGAAGCTACCACCGCCCGCCGCAGTTTTCTTCCACTTGGGACCGCGATCACGTCCGCGTCCCCATGAGCAACGAGACGCGTCAAGTTTTACCGTCTCCCAACGCTTCCACACTCGCGGAATGTACAGACGCCTACACGTCAACCTATCCATAACTGTTAAACTTCAATACTTATTAAATACAGTGAAAAAATTAAACACCTACCCGACTTTACTATAGCGTTGTGTTATCAAATTTGTGGTATTTCATCTGTAAAGATGAATCTACATGGCCATCGGTTGCAATGAACGTTGGATAGATGGCACTCTGCTGCTATAAAAGCATTCAAAAAATTAAAAGGCAGTGACAAAATTCAGCGCTATCGTCAGCCTTCCCGGTAGCATAGCGGTCAGTGCAGCCGCCCGGATTGCGGAAGACCCAGGTTCGATTCCTTGCTAGTTTAATTTTTTCACTGTATTTTATAAGTATTTAATTCAACTTCAGTGCAACAATTAGCACTTAAAAAAAAAGTAAAAGGAGGTCACTAAAATCTGGCCAGTTAATGTACCGAGGTACACTTAATGGAAAAAAATACTCTATGAAACGCTGAATAGTATAGCAGGCCTACTTTGTTTGTTAGTTATTTGGAAAAAATAAAAAAAAAGCAATAATTTCGGTTTGATAAAAAATACATTTTAGACCCTGTAGTATGATAATTAATCTGTGATACGATTATCAAAAGGAACCAAATAACGAGGAAAAACGGAATACCACAAGGAATAGCCAAGTTATTAAATAAAAATACGAATCTCAAACGAAAACAACGAAGCAGAAACGCTGAAACGAACGGAATGACATTTATGACATTTGTTGTATTTTTTACATTTTGTAGCGTTTTGTTACTTCCAGAGAGACAATTATTTGCTGATTTTAATATTATTATTTTCTATTTTTTATTGCTTTACGTAAATTAAATTACGTATTGATAAAAATGGACGACAAGTAGATGCATTAGCAATAATTAACAGTAAATAAAATAATTGTGTTTTTAACACTACAGGTTTTGGAGAAGTCTTATACTAAACGCAATTGACCATCTAATGTTACCACATGATAAAAATGTGTTACAAGTAATTAGCAACTTTATTAATTTATTATTAAGTTGTATCTAAATATAAAAGCAAAATGATACGTTTTTCGGAATCCTCGAATTTTTCTCTACATTTTGGTATCTATGTACCTCAAGGTACAAAGATGTATGGACTATTAGTGACCTCCTTTGCTGTCAAATGTTCAACCATATGCCTTAAACCTAAAGTTCAAAGTCTACTGATGCAGTTTGTGATAGTCCGATGCAGGCGTATGTACAACGGCACGCGTTATAAATGATCGGCCGCATTTCATACGTGTCGATAAAAACGGGCGACTACTCCCGCGGGGTAAACAAACACCACATCAAACAATCGGGGGCCAATCGGAGGTGCATTCTGGTGTTTTTATTGCGGACATAAAGGCGGAGGAGCTCGGTGTAGAGCACACGAGGCACGAGGTGCTATGGTAATAAAGATTTACTGGCGCTGCTCTGCTGTCTATATTATAATAAAAAAACTGTTGTTAATAGTGCTGATTAATGAGAGCACTATTTACTTATTTATAGGAAAACCAACAGCTTTTATACAAGAATACTCATTTAAATAGACACGGAAAGTCATTACAGGTCCTCACAAATATATAATGTAAGACTATAGTGATGATAAATGTTGTTCTATGATAGAGAGATCATTTTTCATTATAACTGATGCTCGCTGTAACGAAGAGGACAAAGAAGAGACCTAAATGAGCTTCTATGAGTATCTGATATGGAGACCACTCTTCTACGTCTTACGGCGGTAGCAACTTCTCAACTGTCCGTTCATTCGCTCACGGAATAATATTAATAATTAGAGTGTTTGAATTTCTGTCGTCAAAAACTTATTGAAAATCAGCAATCTGCTCAACAATTCCAACATCTTCTTTTCTCTCATATCCCCGTTAACGAATCAATTTGTTCCAATGAACTGAACCATATTATTTAATCTGTGACCTATTGGTGCGGGGTCGTCGACAACCAGCCGTGACTCAAGACACAGTGCTTATCATGACTTTACTTATATGCTTCTCGCTAGCGACAGCATGATCATCAAAGAGTTATATTTATTTTTCTTTAAATCTGAGGAGTTTTCAATGTAAAAAAATACATATCTATAAATATATAATGTTTACTTTTTTTTATTTTTTATTTTATTTTTAAGTGCTAATTGCTGCACTGAACCTGAATTTAATATTTATAAAATACAGTGAAAAAATTAAATGCCCAGCCAGGAATCGAACCTGTGTCTTCCGCAATCCGGGCGGCTGCATTGACCATTATGCTACCGAGAAGGCTGACGTAAACACTGAATTTTTTCACTGCTTTTTGATTTTTGACTGCCATCTATTCAACGGTTATTGCAACCTACTTGCACTGTCGAGGAGAGTGAGAACCCGTGGTAGGGCCGGGCGACACAGTCTCCATAAGTCACGTCACTGTTTATCGAATTACTTCGTTATTGTAATTGATCCCATAGACCTTCGGTTTGTAATGAGGTCGATCCTGTTGATTCACTATGGGCCGAAACACAACCGCCCGCGTTGCGACGTCGCACCGGCACCGCCAAAACCGGCGGCGCCTGTCTAGTATTTGACAGACAATAAGGTTTATACTAGGCTGGCGCACCACTTATTTTTGCGGTGCTAAGTCGCAACACGGTTATGTGTTTCGGCACTATTGTCTACTTCTGCGGAATGAAGTGGATAATCCGGTGGCTGCTAAGCATATAGGACTGTACGTTCCGCAAAATTATATGAGAGGTGGTGGTCGGCGAGGGCACCACGTGTCACAACTCACAGAAGTAACTGTCCAACAGCTCGTGCAATTCTCTTCCTAAATTCGTTTTGATATCAATTCCAGGATGCTGATATTCGCAGACAATTTGCCTAGACTAATAGATAAATGCATGATGTAAGTACATATCCCATCTATATATATATAAGTATATAAGTTTCTCAATATTGCTGTTATTGTTTTATATTTTTCATATATTTTTGCAATGTGTTTTTATATGTTTTTTTATATATATTTTTTAATTTACAATGATTGTTACTATTAGCTTATCTATACTAATACTACTAATAATATTACAATGAGGAAACCTTTGTATTTTTGTATGTATGTATGTATGTATGTATGTATGTATGTATGTATGTATGTATGTATGTATGTATGTATGTATGTATGTATGTATGTATGTATGTATGTTTGTATGTATGTATGTATGTATGTATGTATGTGTGTATGTATGCATGTATGTATGTTTGCAACGAATAAACTTAACAACTATTGGACCGATTTAAAAAATTCTTTCACCATTAGATTGCTACATTAGCGCTGAGCAACATAGGCTATATTTAAAAAAATTGTCCACCCGTGCGAAGCAGGGACGGCCTTCTAATATAGCATATAAGCGTGTTGGCTGAACAGGCTGTAATTTTATATGGTAAATGTTAAATAAATAAATAAATCAACTCGTTGCGAAGATTTTCGAAAGCCGCCCGCCGCCGGGCGCCGCGCCGATGGTTTGATGTATTGTCTTTTTAACGCCTCGATAGCCGAGTGATTGTAATCCTTAATTTTAAGACTTTAGAAAGTTTAAGAGTCATTCATGGGACACACTCGTAATATGTATATAATAGAATAAGACTATTTGAAAACGCTACAGAAAGGGAGCTTACCTAAATCTTATGTTATTTTATTTTATGGATCATTAGTTATCTGAAATAAATGTATTTCTATTATTATAATAAATAGTTTTTACTTTTAATTTAGTGGCAAAATCTACACGACCTCATTGCATGTTCTTCTGACAATACTAGACTATTATAGGTTCACGAACTTCTTTAAGAGATCTTTTTAAAGAGATGTCTTGACAGTAGCGGCATCTCAATGTATTAATAATTGTATAGTTCTTGTACGTCGCAATATCAACTCATTTACTAAACACGGTGACGTACACAATTTTAATACTAGAAATAAGACATAACTTGTAATGCCACTGTTCAGGTTACAAAAGGTGCTTAGGTGCTTAGGTGGTTCTTGATATAAATTCAAAATTCAAAATGATTTATTCAGTTTAGGCTACAAATAGCTCTTGTGAACATTATGCCATTGGTTCGTAAGTCTACTCTGGGCGGGAGACCTTGTACTAAGGTCTAAACTGAATAAATCATTTTGAATTTTGATTTTTTTTAAATTTTGAATAGCCAGGGCCTTTGTCAGGATTACGAAAGAAATTAAAAAAAGAAAATTTATGGTGTTTCGCCAAAGGTAGCTTATCTTTTGCGATCATCGCAAAAAGCGCCAACGACCTTTAGAACAAAATAAAAATGGGACGAGCACAAAAATGCTTTCAAATGCAAAAAGGATTTAATGCGCATTGTTGTTTTAAGAGACGCTTTTTCCTTTCAGAGAGCTTTCGCTCATTAGAGTAGTGTGGACGTTTTGTTCCGTTGTAGGGTAACCATAACCAGCCCCCCAACCGCCTAACTCTCTCGCTTTCGATCGCTTTGAAGGCGAGGCCCTCGTGTCATCTTCTAATATACAATCGAAATATAATATCGAAATAAATATAATAGCTATAGCCTATAGCTTTCGATATTGCTTTCATATAACTTTCGAAATGACAAGATGACGCCTCCTCCTCGCCTTGCCTTCAAAGCGATCGAAAGCGAAGAGTTAGGCGGTCGGCCCCCAGGTTCTAAAATTCCAAAGCTAGACTCAGCGCAACATTTTGCCGGATTTTTGGCACTAAACGCCGGACATTTTTTAAAGCATTGTTTTTAGGGTACACCTATACCTAATGTTCGTTTGGTAGTAGGTAAGTACATGTTTTTGTTAACTGAAAAATCTTTTATGTTTTAAATAAATAGATTGACTTGGCCATCGCATGAAAACACAATGTATATCAAAAGTAATACATATATTATATTAAATTAGATTGTTAAGTGCGCTTGCCAGGTCAATCTATTTATTTAAAACATAAAAGATTTTTAATATTGAGAACTTGGTATTACATGGGTCTCACAACTTTTTACGGTAGAAGAACTGAGTTACGAGACTTGGTTTTTTTTACAAGTTTGTTTTTAATGGTATCTTATTTCTTTTTGTAGATAGTCCGATTTTTTCCTTTCCTGTACCATCTAGGTACCTATCTACACCTATTATTTCATTATATTATACATAAACAAGTACACTGATTCATTAACTGCAAATGTAACTTTGTAATCTTATACATTTATATATGGGGGATTACAAAATTATTTATGCAGTTGGTAAGTAAAACTGGAACGAAATAACAAAATATTTTAGTTTTTCCTTGATTTATACACTAAACACGAATTGTATTCTAAATTTGAGCTTCTATGCCTGCTAGAAGTGCCCTAAAGTTTTGATGATCGGTCAGTGAGTCAGTCAGTGAGTGACAAAATTAAGAAACTTTGACTAGTTATAATTATTAAACTACCGGTTCAAATTGAATTAAATTTGAAATATACCGTGTTTATACAATGTCTGCTTGGTTACTGATAATTCAGGTTTCTAGTTTTATCTACAACGAAGTTATAGGGGGTCGAAAATGGCCTGAACTATTTCGAGAAAAGTATGGTACGGCCGTGCCGCTTTTTTGCTCGACTTGGCGGGGGCACTGCCGAGCCCCCAGATCTTCTTTTTCAACGTATTTTCCATTTACTTAAGGTAGTGCCCGTCTTGGAATACTTTAATAGAGATGTTAAGTGTAGTATCCACGCCACCCGTAGCCACAACTCATAGAGAGTCCTGGAAAACAGATTACCATGACTCGGGTTTAGCTTGTCGTGGACAATAGCGCCCAAGTTATGTCATATCATGTATAATCCTGGACTCTGCTGACTTGGTCAGACCAAGAGCGGCTTGGTGATCAGCCCCGTGGTCGTTTACCATTTTTTTTTCTAACAGCCGCCAATGTTTCAAGATCGTCTGGCGGCAGCCTCGACTCGACTGATATCTGTGTACTCCGTACACGTAAATAATTGACTGATAATATAGGGAAATGGGTCTTAAAAAGCCGGAAACCTGGTAACCCTGTCCGTTGTACAATTAATAATGGAGTTCAATTAAGGCAGGGACTATGCTCTCAGCAATGTTATTCTCATTTCGGACTCACATTAACCCGCTTACACATATTCGCCTAACGACCTTTGAAATATTACGTGGGCTACATTTTGTCCGAGATTATTTTGAGGCGATTTAATCTCAATTCGAATAGATTTAAAAACGATTATTGGATTAATGTTAAATATAGAGTGATTAAGGAGATTGACATGGCAATTAGTATAGAATAGAAAAACATTTATTAACATAACAACACATAAATACAAAAAGAAAAAAGAAGAGGCTGGACAATAATGTCTGCCTCTTCTTTTTTGTGTTATGTCTTGTATAAACAAACAAGAGAAATAATAATACAATTGAACTACTACCACCATTGCTATTCCTATTTTCTTTTTAAAAGAAGGCATAAATGTCCCCACTGCTGGGGCACGAGCCTTCCCTATGGATGGATAGGGAGAATAGGCTATAAACCACCACGCGGGCCCAGTGCGGGTTGGTGGTTGTTAACGCAGCCGGGACCAACGGCTTTACGTGCCTTCCGAAGCACAGAGGAGCTTGAGATGTAAAATTTTGGTCACCCATCCGATGACCGGCCTTTTCAAAAGTTGTTAACCTCAGCACTCGTAGACCGGGCGCGCACTACGCTATCGAGCTGCTTTGTTAAATTTTAAGTAAATGTCAGTAAAACCCTAAACGCTTCGTAAGGATAGACGGTTATGTAATACAAAAAAAAAATATTAATTATAACCTGTATTGTAAGACATAAAATAAAAGAAAGTAATTTAAGTCTGCCAAATTTCTTGTGGTTTCTTCTTGGAAAAGTTTCAACCATTGGGTTTGCGGAATAAAGGTATGTTTGCTCTGTTCATTCAAAGTTCATTTTGAGCTAAAAATATATTTTTAATTAGCGTCCGTATATTTTTCTAACATTTTGCTCGAAAAGTGTTTGACAATTACGGGGCCGAACCGATTGCTTTCGGCAACGTAATGTTGTTGCCACGCATACTAAAACTGGATGATGTGTCATTCAACAATGGAATCAAGAAATTATTTGATTTAAACGGCTCTTAGGTATGTAGGTACATTAAAGAAAATGTCAAAACAAAGAAAAATATTTGTCCCGTCTTACAAAAAAACGTGTTCATATTTTTTAAAGTAACGAAAAGAGATTAAAAAACCGGACAAGTGCGAGTCGGACTCGCCCACCGAGGGTTCCGTACAAATTTATGGGTATATTATATAGTTCAGGAATCGAGTCTCGAACTTTTCCCGAAATTCAGTTTTCAAAACCGACAATTACTTATGTTATACACTTAAGTAGGTAGGTACCTATTTAGGATTGTGTTTAATTACAAAATTTAAAAAAAAAGGACTAAGTAGGTACGCATGACAGTGCAAACTGTTAGGTACTACATACACCAAAGTCATTAGTGTAGTAGTATTACCGACCTATACATATAAAAGAGGGAAAAGGTAATTCTTTTTTCATTCTTGCCAAATTTCATAGTTCTAGGTCAACAGACAGACAGACAAACAGACAGACAGACAGACAGACAGACAGACAGACAGACAGACAGACTGACAGACAGACGGACAGACGGACAGAGAGACGGACAGACAGACAGACAGACGGACAGACGGACAGACAGACAGAGAGACAGACGGACAGACGGACAACAAAGAGATCCTATAAGGGTTCCGTTTTTTCCTTTTGAGGTAGGTACGGAAACCCTAAAAATCAAGAAAAATTTAACTGAACGAGATTTCTAACTGATGAGACGAAACAATACATGCATGTCCAAAAAGTATATTATTAGAAATATATCTAGTGCAAGTAAAATTGTAAGTTAGTTGGTAAAAGACATCAGAATTGTTAAAACCTTAAAACTAATCTCAAAGAGATCTAAACCTAATGCCACCGAAGACTTAAAAGAACAAAAAGCCTTTGACTTTCGTAAGTGTAACTTAGTACAAAGATTACCCAAGCGAAGCACCAATATCGCAAAAGTTCGGAGTCCCGTACTCAACCGACGACAATTACAGGAACAAACATATCCGAATTCCCACAAACATAAAAGAACTCGAAGCGAAGTTTCGATTAATATCAATAAAATCGATGGCAACAAAACTGATTACGAATAGAAACGTCCAGTAGTAAAGTTGTTGGATGTTTCTACGGCCCATTGGAATATATCTGAGACCACCTCGATAGATTTGCCCGAGCCAAACAACTTAATTCAATTTCCTATAGAGTTTGGAATACAAAACCAACTTGCGTTTGTTTATCTGTTCAGATTAAGGATGTCGAAATGGCGAAACACTTCATTTGGGGAATTTTCCAAACTTGCCTTTTAGGCAGCAAAGATAAACACTGAAGCAAAATCATCAAATAAATCTATTGAAACAGCTAAATATCTTGAAATGAAACAACTTTTAAGGATGTACTCGTGTTCATTTATACATTGATTTTGTCCTGACGTTTCTGAGATCTAGTTTCTATTTCTAGGTTGATATACCTATTGGAATTAAAAAACATCCTAATTTCACTAGAGTTGATTGTAATTTACAACCAGTCTGGGATCCTAGCATGCAAGCTAGTAATACCCAGCCCCAACATCATACTGCCAGACCAAACGATACGATAAGTTATTTCCTCTTCTTAAAACGGAACGCGCCAGATTATAATAAAAAGATGATACCTATGCAAGTTGCTTTAAAATTTAAAGTTTAAATTGATTATGTATGAGACGACCAACACCTCATTATCCTTGTGACCACAGGGGTTTAAGAGTTGGAAACGCCAGAACAAAATCAATTCCTAAATAAACGCGAGCAGATTCGTGAAAGTTGTTTCATTTCAATGTGAAGTCTTAGCTTGCCCATAGAAAACAATATGAGATTAATACATCTTCAAGTAATGATAAAAACCAATCTTCAGGTAATGATAATAAAAACAATCTGGCCACACAACCATTTATTTCGTTATGAAGCTTCCTACGCTCACTCTGCGAAGTTCACATTACAAGTTATTATTATTTCACCTAATTAAGTTATACATTATTTCATCGTTGGAGTTTCCTTTGAAGTGAAATAATAATACTTGGAGTTAGGGACTACGGTCTTCTTAAACATCAGATTAATTGCCTGCCCTGTCTTTGAATAGTTGTGCGCAGGGTTTGAAAACCGGTTTCACGAAATTATGCATAGAACTTTATTAAAAAGGTTACGTTCCATTGAACCGGTTTACAAAAAACAGGTTTTTTTTTATTAAACGGTTAAAATTTAAAATGATAAATACTTTACTCTTTCGACCCATGTTGATAGGATGCGCGCAACTATCAAAATGAGACTGCTCTCGCGCGCGGCGCAACACTGGCGCGTGCCGCGCGGGTATTTCATTCAACAAGTTACAACAAGTCGCAGCTAGCGATCGCTAGAAATAAACCGGTTTATTTAGGTTCGAAATATCGCTTCTATTTGGTTCCGCACCGGAACGGTACTTTACGATAGTACAGGTTTTACCCTGATGAAACCGGTTAATTTTGAATCGGTTTCAAGCTCAGGGGGCCGACCGCCTAACTCTCTCGCTTTCGATCGCTTTGAAGGCGAGGCGAGGAGGAGGCGTCATCTTGTCATTTCGAAAAGAATATGAAAGCAATATCGAAAGCTATAGGCTATAGCTTTCGATATTATCCGATATTATATTTCGATATTATATTAGAAGGCGTGGCGAGGGTCTCGCCTTCAAAGCGATCGAAAGCGAAAGAGTTAGGCGGTCGGGGGGCTGGTTGTGCGGCCGTCCGTTTGTTAACTCGACCTATGTAAATGTTTGTTGTTGTTTGTTGGTAGAAGACTACGTTCCGAATCCATGGTAAAATCATGACTATTTGAAAATGCTTCTGAGAGCTGTTAACGTATTATACTTTACTAAGTGTGTGTCAGCACAAAACTGGTCGTTGCGTAGCTTCTTAGGAGACTTTTGTCTAGTAGTAGATGTCTTTTGGCTAAAATCATGAGTGTGTAAGAAAGTTACGGAAGTTTCAGTCACCATAGTCAGAAGGCTTGAATGCAGCAAGATAGAGCCACTTGCTTTGCCTAATATTCCGATTTTTTTATTCCTTCCATGTAAGTACTTAGCCTTTACCTCACCTGATCTTAAGTGGATGATAAGGCCGAAGGTGGAAGCACACTTTACCTGGAATACTCCACTACTGAGGATTGATGATTATTTTCGGAATCACAAAATAGGGTTGTACGCGGACTAAGACACGGACTGTCACCAGTTAAGCATGAACCCTAACAACTCTGATATAGAAACTGGCTGACTGCGTCGCGCGATATCTTTGTTCACCGTGTTCCAGCCATTATTTTCGGTTCACTAAAACTTATAATAACTTAGTAAACGCGCAATGAACTATAAAATTCGCTTGTCGCGAAGCGCGCAAATCGTTCATGCTCGTAGCTTATTATACTCGTATAGCCGAAAGATTAGAAACAAAATTCACTTTAACCAAAATCAAACTGTCATGGCGCGTCAGATATAACAAACTTATGAATCCCCAAAAAAATGTAAACCAGAAAAAGGATGTCAAAACGTCACATTTTATTTACGCAGTAATAACATTGTCAGCCTCTCGTTACGATTTTAATTAGAAAAAAGCATGTTGACGTTCGCTACCTTCGCCATCGCTACAGAGTAGGAATTGGGAATAGTAGATTTGATTTTATGTTAAATTAGTTACACATGACGGGCGTAAGAGCTTGAGCTTGAGTGGGGCCCTAATTTTATCATGTCTATATTTTTCCTACTTGAACGATATAACCAAAAGTAATTCAATATTGTTTGTGTTAGCACTAAACATGTTTTCATTCACTTCAGTTTTCCAATATGGACTTTTCGGATTATCTTCAGCACTGGGTAACTAAGCCTTCAGTGTTGTTTTACTGTTTCGCCAATAGCAAAGAGCTTAATAAAAGGGCCATTTCAGTAAAAAATATTTTAAAGCAAGACGTTATCCCAGATAATCATCATCTGAGTAGATCCGGTGGAACGGCTAAGAATTTGAAAAATAATTCGTCATCTCAATGATATTTGAAAACGAAATAGCTCTGTTGAGAAATATGGGTGTTAATTTGTCATTTTTTCCGAATTAGACCTAACTCAATTCCGAAACTTATACATAGATAGATTGTTAGTCACTTTATATTTATAGCGGTTAGGTATTTTGTGCAGCACACGTTACCCGACCTGAATTCAATGAGCAGCTTTCAGTATCGATCATCCAAGCTCATCTGTTGTCTCTAGTCAACAAACACGACAAAATTAAATTGGGGTTCGAAAAATGGGTGTCCTCATTCGTCCCCTTTGGTCTATTTATAACAATATTAAGTAGTAAAACTGAATGTTTACTGCGAGCGACTGTTGTCCTAGCCGATTGGTAGGGACCGACACGCATAAAAACTTTTTAGGGCTGCCTGTAACGAGCTGGTGACTGTTGGAGGCTATTGGCTTATTTTATGGCTCAAGAAGTTTCACAAAAACAGTATTAAAAATGACAAACAAGAACTTTACTATTAAAGCGGGTATGCTTTCAGAATCTTCTGCTTAAATAGCTAATACAGTAGCATTAAGTGGATGAGTATGGTGTGGAATTATCTGCCTGGCTTAAAAAACATACAGACGCATTTGGCTGGAGACGAAAGCTGATGCAAACATACCTGGAATCCTGAACCACAACCGACAACACTAAACATAACATTATAGTTATGGCGACAAGCATAGATGATATGGTGTTATCTAGCCAAGCGGACTTAGAACTAGCTTTACCACGAATGAATCAGTAGAACATCGAAAGTGAAGCACTAAAAGCTATATTAATCTGTGTTAAAAGCATCAGAATCGCAACTTAAATTAAGCGAGCATTTACTGAATGTAAATAAAACAACTTCGTTTACCGTAAATACATCTAAATTAAACGGGAAAGTACCCTGAGGCGGGATCCGAGCAGAATTAACCTGAAAGGGAAGGAAGGAAAAATAAATTTAACTTAAACCAATTATAAAGGAAAAAGCGAGCGCTCTAACTACGAACAACGAGATTGTTAACATTTATTTAGAAACTACCGTCACCGCGTATGTGGTTTTGATGTTACAATTGCAAGTCGACCAAAGGAATTTCGTGAAATTCCTAAGTCACGTGTGAAATTTATGAAGCGACGTCTTGTCGAGAAAATTTATAACCTAGAAATATATGACATGGGTCTTTATTTGGAAGCCAATACATTAACGCTGACCGAAAGAAAGATTATACGTGTCAACTCTAATTGTTTTCAGTGACAAAAACGTTGATTTATTTAAAGAACTCTCACAACACGCCTCACTCTTATGGCCGTATTGGCAAAGAGAAAAAAAGGAAAACACAATCTAATTAAATCGCTCATGGAATGAAATCCACAACTTACTTTTAAGACAAATACAGGATAAATAATCAAAATTAAACCGATCCCAATCGCAGGCAACAAAATAATAGCTGAATTCTCTTTAAAAAGTTTCGCTTAGCAAAACATAAATTTAACTACTATTTTTAAAATCCTTGACACAACAATAATGCGTTTTATAAAAAGGTACAAATACTTTCTCGTTACGGCGTTTACGGCCACCGGACATTTTTGAGGGCGTGTTTGGGGGCATTGTTGGGGGCAAACTCAAATGGCAAGCCGTGTGATGTGATCGAAAAACCGTCAGAGGACTTCTAGAGGGAATGGTATCTCCCCTTTCCCTACTAGATTTTCCGACGAGTTCAGATCGGATCGGCCTTCATACTTTTTAGGCCTACTACCAAGCTTTCACTTCTGTAACGAGATCGTCGTACTGGTCTCGTGATGATGATGATGATGATGATTTTCATGGATGAGGAAAATAAATATACGAACAAGCACGGATGGAGGAAGATAAGATAAGATAGTGTGACTTACCTTTGTAGACTTACGTAGCGATGGCATAGTGACATTCATAAGATCTACTTGTGGCCTAAACTGAATACTTAAATGATTTTGATTTTGAATTTTGAAAGATGGTTCATGTGGTTTTTTTTGGAGAGAGTTTGCTGATTGCCTCAAACGCCCTTTTCAGCTTCACCGGTTTTTTTTTTGGCGGCGAGAAACTCAAGCAGTGTGAAACGAATCACCTTCGGAGGTTTTCTAGTAGGAACGGCATCACGCACGCGTGTCCCCGTGCCCTACTAGATTCTCCGAAGGGTTCGGATCGAATCGGGGTTTATGTGGTGAATTCATAATGACATACATCAAATAATTAAAATGTTAGTACTAATGTTAATTTGTTTTTTTTAACAATAGTTTTAATACTTGAAATTGTATCGTTAATTTTAATTTTGAATAATTTATTTTTGATGGTTACAATGGTTTACAATTTTCCGATGTTATGTTTATCTTATAATTCTTTTGTACGTGTGTTTGTCACCTAACTCCGCCTAAACGGCTGGACCGATCTGGATGAAATTTTGTGTGTATATTTCAATGGGTTCCTGGATGGTTTGAAAACACAATTGAATCCGGTATGTGGCGCTGCAATAGGTGTCCATCATAGGATACGAGTGCTCTCAAGCGGACGAAGTCGAGCGGGCCACTAGTACTTTATATACTTCGTTTCTCCATAACCTGTATGATCCAAAGTGGTCGAAATAAATAATCTTCATTAATTTTACATACCTAGTCCAAATATAAAAAAGTTCGATAAAAATGCAAATTTGCCACACAGAAGCAACAACTTATAAAAGTATATAAGCTCGTTTTCAGTGGTAATAACCTAATAACTGGCAGTAAATAGGTTATTACAGACTATAAGTTGACTTAATGGCACTATAAATGAATTAATAGCGTAGCGTAATTAACAAACTTTAGTGCAGGGAATAACTCCGAGCTAACAGAAGCAATTTAGATCTGATTTTCTTTTTAATAAGCCTGTTATCGTCGGGTCCCATTTTTTTCACGAAGTATAAGGCCGCCTTATAGATATATCCAGGGTTCGAAAGGATAATTACGATGATAAATATCATGATAAACATCATCATCATCATTTAGTGTCATCTTCATATTGAAGTTTGGAGATCAGTATACAAAATTTTCTGCGATCCCATATAGCTTGTTTTAACTGGCGATAACTAAGTATCATGATAATAACTGTTAGATAATTTATCAATTGATAATAACAAAAAAATGCCCATGCTATGGTTACTGTATTCGTACTACGTTGGTAATACACACTACCATTACCGATTATCGAATATCGCGTGTCTCAGCGCATCTGAAATGTCAAAGTAATAAAATACTTTCGAATCGCTAAACATAAAATATAGTAAGTATTTATTTTGTTACATCACCGGATTTCTTAATTTGTTATAAAGATGCAACAAATATTATAGCTAACAATGTTGATAATTATCAAGCTGCTTTATTAATTTAGATAATTTCTAACCCTGGATATAGCCGATATGAAATTATAATTTTGTTTAATTTACAATGGAAGGCTTTGATCATCTACATTTGCTAACTACGGCTGCACCACTCCGTAAAACATACTTTTTTTAAAGGGGGTGCAGCGCGGACCCAAAACCACAGGTTAGTTAATAGTTACTACAAAACTGCGAGTTTCAAGTTTCTTTATGATAGCGAGCGAACGGCGCGTGGCAGTGGTGTGACAACGGCGCACGACAAGAATACGCACGCACACTAATATCTGTACAGAGTAGGCTGGTGATTTAATTAGAGCAATGTTTACTTTCGTAAAATCATAGGCGTTTGGGTAAAAAATAATAAAAGTCTTAATATTTTCATATTCATATTTTTTAATTGAAAAACAAGACAACAGTGGCCTGCGGAATATCAATACAAACATTTTAATGTCAGATCATTGTTTCATTTGTGTTATATTTACAAAGTTTCTGAAGAAATAAGTTTTTAGATATCATTACTTTTACGTATTGTTTATGCAGTTTCTGGGTATTTGTTTCAAATTCCAAGACAATCATGGCCTAGTGAAAGGATCAAGCTAACCTACACTAGTCCTTTTAATGTATAAGACCTATTCAGCGCCTAGCACCAGTGACTTAAAAACACGTAAATTTTCAAAATTCCGCGCGACACCCCTTTAAACCGTCCCGACAGATTTTGTGTTTGGCGGTGCCTAGCGGACTTAAAACACGTGTTTTAGTCATAGCTTCCGAATTACCGAGACAACACGTATTTACTCTACACACCATTAGATCCTTTTGTAAGTAAAATAATCAAGTCCGCTTACGAAAGCCTCATGTAACAAAGTCTAAATGAAAACCCTTTGAAGTGTATCATATCATTAAAACCGCTTGATACATAAGCAGCTTAGCCAGCTCCGTACAATGTCAATAGAATTCTAATCTGAATCTACCCTGCTTGGTAATCGCAACGGGTTCTCCTAAAAAGTTGGGCATCCTCCTATTACACTGCAGATTTTTATCAACAGGGAGCTGACAGTTTAATTCGTCATTTTGATCAAGTTACAGAGAAAGAAAATTTGTACGGCATTGAAGCAGCGTCTCCTTGTGAAAAACAAGCAGACGCCCTGCTACTTGGCCTACAAGCGTGACCAATCACATCGCATGTATGCTTGCTTACTAAAGTTTCATCGCAATCGAATGAATAGTATAGAAACGCATACGGGACAAATAACAAACATTCATTTTCATATTCGCACTGCCAATACAATACTGTTATAACTCAAAATATTCTGATATTTGTAATTAAACTGTTTTGTTATTCAATACGGCAAAATCTCTAATATCAGTATATTTTGACTTGCAACAGTATTGTATCGGTAGTGTGATATATATAGACATAGATGTATTGATACTGGAGAGAGGCCGACAGTTAATTCGTAAACCCATAGTTATCCCTTGACAAGGGAATTTTAGAAAACCTAGTCTTAAGTTAGCGGATGTTAAATTAATAAAGTTAATTTCTATATAAACTTTAAGGCTTTAAAGCTCCTGATATTTCGTGATTAGTTAGCCAGCATGTGAATTATATTTCGCTTTTAATTAAATACACGGCACTCCCCTGGGCTTATATAAATCATCCCACGTCCCTCGGCTTTGCCACACGGGAAACTTAACCCTTCATAAGTCTCTATCGATATATTCGGCACCGTTATTTACTTTGTGAATAACGTTGTTAATTAGCAAGCTTCTTTATTTTTAGTTGTATAAGACTGTAGGAATGCATTAAAAATAATTAGTCCGCCATCTTGTGTGTGCCGCCATCTTGGATTTAGAATGACGTCACACAATTAACCATGCACTGTCATCTGGACTGAACATACCTATGCAACATTTCATCTCAATCGGTTGAAGATATCTGCTTCAAAATTGAGTTACAAGATTCCACCCGAACATACATACATAGTTATAATTTCGGCGGGCTGGTTAGAACCACGATAGCTCAATTGGAAGAGCACCTGACCCGGTATGTCAGAAGGGTGCAGGTTCAAATCCTGCTCGTGGAAGTTTTTTTAACATTTGTGTTTTTGTAATTTGTTCGCAACAAAATTTGCGTTAAAAATTATTTTGAACATTGTATAAGACACATAAGACACAATTTTGTAATTGTTTGTTGTTTCAAATACCAAAACAAACAAATATCTGCTATACACTATACCAGCTCTGGTAGTTTAACCTCAAATCTGCACCACGGTGCACTAATAAAATGTCGTCTCCTATCCTCCAATAGGAATGTCAATGGCATCCCTGCTAGCGCTGGGGACGCATTGTACTAATAAGTTCCACATCCTCTGCCGCCAACGTGCCACGCTGCCGACTTTGAATCACCCACTTAATTTGTTTAGAACATGTAAAAAAAGTTGTCGGACAAACAAACGCAACTCCTAGAAATATTGGTACAGTCAACAGCAAAAGACCGTTATTGAAAACCTACTATCATAATAACAAGTAATACGAACGTAGTCTAGCGAATATTAACATTATATACCTAACGATAAAAAAATATAGTTGACAAATGAGTCTGTTATACCTAATGCCAAAAAAACAGAATCCAGATGAGAGGGCAGCTAGTGAAGCAGGATTATACCTCACCAGCCGTTTTCACCTTGCCGACAACCGCAAGCTGCTTCTACACACCTCGTTTATAGGACCCCGTGTTGTAGGAAGGAGGAAGCATTTAATTTTTGGAGAATTCTCTTTTTTTTACTTATATGGTACAAGTTTTTGCTCGCGGCTTCGCTCTCGTAGGCTACACAACGTGTGATTGTTTGTAATAAAAGTAAAACTTATTAAAGGTACGTCCATGTTAGTCAGTCCGTGGATTAAATTTTTAAAATGTCAGATTTCCATACAAACTTTCCACCCCTATTTCACCTCTCTAGGGGAGGTTTTACGCAAAATGCTAAAACACGTCATTCTTTATTTTTGTTAAAAAATCTATAGATCGATTAAAATATTCAATTTGATATTTATTACTTTAAAAATAACTATTTCCCTAAAAACTTTTTTTTTCTTTTTTGCTCTTTTAAAGGAAAATAAACGAAATTCCTGAGACATGTCATTCTTTATTTCTTTTCAAGAACCCAAATACCAATTTTCATTAATTTTACTTCTAAACTGACGGACTTTCATACAAACTTTCACCCCCTATTTGGGGGTCAAATAGGGTGTGATTTTCGTAAAATCCTTTCTTAGTGGCTGGTTACGTCACTCAATTAACCTACAGTCCAAATTTCATCTAATTAGCTTCAGCGGTTTAGGCTCGGCGATGATGAATTTGTCAGGACAAGTCATTTATGTATATAGATTCCAGCGAATATTTCTGACTTCTGATAACTATATCATAACTATTTTATCGAATATTGCAAAGTATGTACTTTCAGTACACTGACCTATTGATCAATTTTTGAGTTCATTAGTATTGCTATTCTAATAATTTTTTTTATCTATTAAAGGCGATATTTGACCGCAATCACACCTGATAGTAAGTGGTGATGCAGTCTAGGATGTATTGATCAACGACTTTTGCTCTAACTGTACTTTGGAGTAACAGAACGTCAATAAATATTGAATGACGAGCTTCCGCTTGGGAGTTTTCCCGCGTTTAATTCGTTGTATCATTCAGTCTTTATCACGTGCCCGAGGCGATAAAACGTAGCAATCTCCGGCCTTCCAACGAAATCGCTGTTCAAGATATCACCATCGATCCGTTTTGCTTCGTTTCGAGTTCGACGCGAACGATGGACAAAGAAATAGAATTGCACATGAATAGTATTATTAAGTTTAAAAAATATGGGGTCGCCGTCTCAAGGTAAGCTTGGTACACACGCATGAACATCAGGCTTTAAAACTTTCAAGACTTTGAAATTTATGTATATGGCATATTGTTGAATTGAACGTTTATTGAAGAAATTTTACAGTTTTCGATAGGTTGATGTGAAAGCGTCTGTACATCCAAGCAGGTCTAAGTTGGAGTCAGCCCGAACTGCAGTCAGTTAACGATAGCAGTTCACAGCCATGACAACTAAAGCTTTAAGGGGCAACGTGTGAGTTATAATAATAACCGTATGTTTGTTTACCAACTCAAGTTTTTGGAAATCTCTGTAGGACATCAATTTACAATGAAAAAAGCGAAGAATTCAGCACACTCCTTAGACAATACTTGTTATACTTTAGGACCATACATGTTGCGGTTGTTTAGTGACAGAGTAAGGCCTGGTATTTTCAAAACGAAACTACCAATAAGCGAAGAGGATAGGACTGCAAACGAAGCTTCATTGGTTCGTTATGTTTAGTGGATACCGGGCTTAAGACAACGTGTAGGGATCAAGATTGTGAAATGCCCCCTGCATTTCACAATCTTGATTTAATTTAAATGTAAAAAATGGAAATTTTTCAGTACAAGCTTTTCTTTTCTTTTTTTATTCCTTACGGTTAGCGCTTCATCATCAGCGCACGGCCATCATCACAACTTTTGTTGACTGATGATAAAGCCGAAGCTGGAAGTGCACTTCACCCGAAATCCTCAACTACTGAAAAACTGGCTATTACACACATAGAGCCCTAGAAATAAGAACATAGTGGTTGAACGAGGATATGTCAACTAAATTGAATGAAAACAAACCTTGATCAAAAAGGCAAACGAGATAGCTCGAGATAACTTTATCTATTACAGTGAAAGGAACCCTTTGAGGATAAGAAACTAGTATCGGTTCAACCCAGCTTGATTAGATAATCGATTGTGGCGTATACAAGATAGTACTATTAGACTCTCGCGTCCCGTTTTAGTAAAGTTAAAACGAGGTTTAACGTTAATTATTTAGGGTATATCTATCTAACCTAGCATACATACATACCAGTGACGAAGGGTGGATATTAAAAGAAGGGACGCCGCCTAAAAGTGCAATTGGCAACATCTAATCCTTCCAACATAAACGTTACGAATTGTGTATTAGTTTCTGTCAGCGATCAGGATTTTTGTTTTGATGGCATAACATTCACGCATTTCATGAAATCACCTTTCTCGCTTGCTCTAGTGCGTTGCTGTATCCTCTAACTCTGTCATTATAACTCGAAAATCATCAGCTTACTTTCGGTACGAATTTACGAGTGCTTAAAGGAAACAGAAGAAAGAGATGGATGCTTAGTATGGAGTAATTTTGTATGGGCATGCAAGCCGGTAATTATCGGCTTCTTTTGCTACTTGAAAAGTTTTAGACGTTATTTTAAAACCTAACTATTGAACTTTGTGTGTGTTAAATGGATGAATATATGAATAACTCGTTAAGAAATACTGTTTATCTGCATAAAGTATCATGTTGACCATTTTCTAAAGGGAAGCTGATGGGAATCGGGTTATTTGGAGTCTTCGCCACTGATACATACATAGAAACTCTCATGTCCTTCTCCCAAAAAGATGTAGACAGAGCATCGAAATGACCAATTTTGAGTATACTCGCCATGAATGTTACGATGAGACGCCACATTTAGCATAAACAAAGCAGGGTTCCGAGGTGGGTTAGATAACATCAGTGATGGGTTGCTAGCCGATCGCCTGATGTGCGAGTATCTTGGGACCCTTAGTCGGCTCTTACGACATGCATGGGAAGTGAAATGAATGAAATGAAATGTTTTTTTTCAATTATGCATAAAAAATACATTAAATCAACAAAAACAACATTACACACACTACCATGTTTGACATTTGACACACACGTATTGTTTGTCTTTAATGCGGCCGACATCTGTCAATGCCAATCCAAACTCACATTCTATCTTTTTTTAATTTTTCATTGCTGAGGATACAGAGTCCTTGCAGCCTTAATAAAATTACGGTCGAATTTCGAAATTCACTGGGCGACCATTAGTGAAATTAAATAAATATTTACTCAAATCAACTAATAAGCACTATTGAATCGTCATAAAAATGTACCTACTACACATTCAGGACGTTTTTATCTTTAGAGAAGAATAGGCACAAGAAACTGCATATTTGCTATTTCTACTAAAAGTTATAAATCCTTGCAGATAAGCAATTTTCATCTTTTCATAAAATTTGATTGTATTCAATCAATTTAAATCAATGATTCAACATTTTCTTTGACACTGGCACACGAGTACACGACAACAACTTGAATTACATTAGGAACACAATACGGATCGTGCCAAGTGGCCTTTACAGATCTGCAGTGCTCGATTTCCCTAAGCTTTTTCAACTTACACAAACATCGGGTGTACAAAGGTTGGAATGTGATACGCTGGAGGGAAGCAACGAGGTCAAGATGGAAATAAGGCGAGGTACAGGGGTACGATTTTTACGATGACAATAATTCTCATATTATGGTACCGATTACGAACGAGTAGGAACTCGTATTCGAAGTCACTGGAGTACCTAGTACCTAGTGTAAGTTTTTTGTCTACTATCCGTATTCATTCGATTGGTTGATGGGTTTTTACGACCTCTTTCTTACGCAATTGGGCTAGCGTGACAATGATGATGAAACAGACATTACATTACGAAGACACGCTTTGCTCAGGGACTTCGGGGAGTCGCGGCTGTTATGGTAGCCCCCTTGATGATGCAAGAGGTCTATCCACTGAAACACCGGGATATTTCGCTGCATTTCAGGGCTGAGTCAAGACAGCAGTTTCATAGCGACGACAACATACGGCAGCATACTCTCGCAACCAAAGCAACAACCCTACGAACACGCAGAACATGTCATCGGCAGCCAGCGCGGACGGCGCAACACACAAAAGCCGCAAAAGAAAAAGAGAAAAAAGTACGGGCGAAACTATAATAAACATTGTTCGGGATCTGTACGCGCCGAGATTACGCGATACGGCTCCCGAAATGTTACGACGAAACTTTGATCCCATTGCCTGATATTCCCCCTTCAGATCCTCTGGAGCGTAAGCCGGTTTTGTAGGAGATTATCTGTCCGTGAGCTTTTGTTGTGGAATTGCGAAATAAAAACAAAAGTTTTGGGTGTAGACAGTTTTTGAGAGTAGGGTAAGTAAAAAGGCACAGTGGCAAGATGGGGCAAAGTGACATAGAGGGGTACAGACAATGGCATAAAGGGGCGAAGGAACAGTGACACAGAGGGGTAGTGTCACCAAAGGGTACAGTGACACCATCGGCAAAGTAACACAGAGTACAGTACAGTGACGTACAGCAGTAGGTGACACATAATTTAACGAACGCATAATCCATGTCTTTTTTACTAGAACTTTTTAAGGTGCCGGCCGATTCTATTACTTCTAATCTCGCTTTTTTTTTTCAATACTTTGTAAAAACAGAGTTTAAAAAAGCATTCGAAATAAAATCGACAATTTAACAGGACACCGTGGATGGTTAGACTTTCATAATTTATTATTCCGCTTGTACGCGCAGTAGTTTTCATACGTATTTCCGACGAACTCGCAAAAGTAAGGCGATTATTCTGGCTGTCATTCTCCCGTGGGTGGTAACACACAAATAAGGAGACCCCAGAAGGTAAGCTCATAGCGCCTGCGGCAATTGAGACCGAAAATTAGAAAAAATAAGTAATTCTGTTGTAATTTGAACATTAGTGTTTTAATTTTGTGGTGTTTTCGAAAATAATTATGATCAAGTCAAAATTATACAATCGTGTATTTGAGCAAGCAAATTCGAGATAAAGATTGAATGAATTTACCTACATCAACATTTCAGATTCGTGAGTCATATAATCAAATTATAGCCTTAGCCCCTTACGAATAAACTATTCGCCGAAAGTTGGTGCATTTTTTCAGTCAGCCTTAACACATACCTAGCTCGAGCAACGCTCACATATAGGACCTCTCAAGGACACGGAATCTTGGAACAACTCGGAACAGTCCGAGCGCAGCTGCTGTTGCGAGATCCCGCGTCCGTGAGAGGCTGTCTATGTGTGCGTTGCTTGACTTAGTATGAAGCTTACCTTCTGCCGTCTCCTTATTTCGTGGTGGTAATCTAAAGTTTGACACTAACCGAATAACTAGTGGAGGTACACGCTGGGGGACACAAGTTTCGGGTCCGCGACTGATTCATTTTATCAATATTGAATATGGCCACGCGCTTGATTTACGATTGAAGAAGAAGAAAAAACATTTATTTTAACTAGGGATGCAACGATATGTCTATCAACTCTATCACGATACCGATACGAATGACGAATGCATCGTATTAGTTTAGCTACAAAATGGCGAAAAAATGTTGAAAATCGGTTAATAATTGTGACCTGTAGGTGGTCCCTTTAGATTTGGTATTGTAGAAAAACGGGTATTTCCGTATATAAAAAGTGATGTAGCTTCTTTGATTATTGACCGATCGTCATGGTAATGGTGTTAAAAGATGCGGATGCAGGCGAGAAGTGCATTCAAGTTGGAATTGTGTTATTTAAAATAAAATGTTTTTTCTTCGTAAATTGTTGTATTCATTTTCAATGCTCCGATTCTTGCGGGGACTGCGAAATCTGTGAATTTTTTATTTACATTTAATAAAACAAGACAATTGAGTAAAATCAATTTTTATCTGTTTTCAGTCTATTTCTTATATCCGTATGGATTAAACCAGCTGTGGAGAACAATGTTTCCGAATCTACAATAGCTGGTTTAATGGACAAATACTTAAACACAATAGTTACTTGAAAGTCTTGAAACAAAACAAATGTCACAAATTGTCAATGTCAGTGGCAAACGTCAAAAATATGAAAGATGGCTGTCATTAGTGTTGCCAGCGGAAACATAGATGCATCCCTAATTTTAACACAGACAGAAGAGACAATAGGAAATAAAATTAATAAACAAAAAATAAATTAAAAAAAAACATCGATGGGTGTCCAAAAATTTATCATCTCGAGCTCCTCCGTGCTTTGCGGTTACGGCTGTATTATCATTCCCTAACAACCACCCCACCGCACCGCACAGGGCCCCCGTGATGGTTTATGGTCCGTCCACCATGGTGGTGTTTCAATCCACCGGAGTGAGGACATAAAAATGAGCTGGTGAAGGGTATTCTAAAGCTTGACACTTACTGAATAACAAGTAGAGATACCAGTTGTGGGAAAGATAACTTTCGGATTGCAGACTGATTCATTATAATTATCAATATTTAATATGGCCACACCAAACGAGCAGGATAGCGGGACGGGTTGCAATTGAGCATGATAGGGGTTACTTTCGCCATCCCCCGCGGGTGGGTCCAAAGACGGGTTGATCAATTAATTATTATTTTTATTTTAGCATGTGCTAACATAGCTCTTGTCCTGTCCGTGTGGTGTCAGACGCAAAGAATAGCACCAACCCATCTCTTCCCGTGGTGTCGTATAAGGCGACTAAGGGAGTTTAGGACCCCGTGCATATCGAAAAGCGCTCTGGGTCACCCGCGCCGTGGCGGATAAACCACCACCAGAATTCCCAAGGAGGGTTGGTGTCAGGCAGGCGGCCGTAAGTAAATACTTTGCCAAATCCATAGCAAAAATGTACGTGGAAGAAACGGACATTTTGCGCCGACCCCAAGTAATATGGGACCCAGGTAGGAAGAAGCTTGTGCTACCAGTGAACTCGTTTGTAAGATAACGTGACGATAACGATAACGATACGTGATGGATACATTTCGGATATCTTAATGGTGGAAGCCTCCTTGGCCAGAACTTTAGAAGGTCCAGCCCCCCAACCGCCTAACACTCTCGCTTTCGATTGCTTTGAAGGCGAGGCCCTCGCCTCGCTTTCTAATATAGTATCGAAATGTAATATCGAATAATATCGAAAGCTATAGCCTATAGCTTTCAATATTGCTTTCATATTGCTTTCGAAATGACAAGGTGACGCATCCTCCTCGTCTCGCCTTCAAAGCGATCGAAAGCGAGAGAGTTAGGCGGTCGACCCCCTGGTTCTAACTCCTCTTTTTGTCCTGGAAAATGCTAGATAGTGATAATGACAAAAATATATAAGTATTAAATTACTAAAACTCACCTATTTTTGTTTTTATATCTAAACATTGTGATATGTGTGGGAATTGGAGGATCTTCCGCCACTTTTTGCTCTTCCCCTTATTGCTATCGGAACCACCTGTGGACAAAATAATACCAGCATTATACATAATATACAACACAGGGGACATATATGCTCAAAGTTATTGTAATTAAAATTTTAATTGATAGGCACTTTGCGGTTGAGAAAACAGTTGTCTTGAAAAATCTTTATAATTTCAAACTGACAAAAAAAAACGAAATGACCGTAACAAAATACTAGGAGTTTCACCCGTATTCTCCTCGTAACAACACGTGTTGTGAGACTCCATTTTAAATTAAATCTACCGTACAATTGTACCCTTACTACTTATTACAAAATTACAAATCATCATCATCAGCTCATTTTTATGTCCCCACTTCACGAGCACGAGCACGAGCCTTCGATGGATAGTGAGAACGGGCAATAAACCACCACGCGGGCCCAGTGCGGTGCGGTGGTTGTTAACGAATGCTAATGCAGCCAGGACCAACGGCTTAACGTGCCTTCCGAAACAAGGAGGAGCTCGAGATGATAAATTTTTGGTCACTCATCCGATGACCGGCCTTTGCGAAAGTTACTTAACCTTAACAATTGTAGACCGGGCGCGTTAACCACTGCGCCATCGAGATCCTTACTTATTAAAAATATACTACTTGAAATTGGTTAACGCGAAGTCATTAATTAAGACATAACAACAAAACAAAATACTACATTTTCATCGAACGAACCTTAAGTTTTAGGTGAACCCATAGGTGACCCGGAGGTTTTAAATTCAAATTCAAAATCATTTATTCAGTTTACGCTACAAATAGCTCTTATGAACGTCATTATGCCATCGGTTCATAATTCTACTCTGGGCGGGAGATCTTGTACTGAGAAGAACCGGCAAGAAACTCAGTAAGTGTCCAGATCTTTTCTCCCTTACAACGTCAAAAATATTGGAAAATGCCCTACCATAGCAGGACACTTTCCATTACAAATAAACACAAAAAATATAGAAAACAACCACAACATGTAAAAAAAAATTTTTTTTTATCTTTTCGTCTGGTAAAAGTTTCAATTTCGACAATGTGATACTGTACCACTACAGTACTCTCGTAAAAGTCAAATTTTTTTTAAGAAAAACAAAGTCAAACTATGGTGAAGAATACTAAAAATAAAATAAGTATAATAAAATGCCCTATCATAAAAGGACACTTTCCATCACAAATAAAAACACATAATATAAAGGACAATCACAACATTAAAAAAAAGGGGTGGTTTAGGTGACCGTTGCATACTTCGGCAACATTATTTTTCTTAAATCGTAAATCTAAATTACAAATGAAACCACACCCAACTGACATAATAAATATTGAATCAACTAAATAATTTGATTAAAAAATAATTAGTTTGCCAAATAAAATACCCACGCACATCCCATGTTTTAATCAAACGTTGGCAGTTTTGATAACACACTGGCATTTATGATATTGGACGAGGAATGAAACATAAATTGCTTTATTATAAAATTAATTAGTAAGTAAAAGTTTTATGATTCACTTAGTCATGGAACAGATTTTGATTATGTATATATAATTTAGCGGGTTTCATCGAAATTTATATACTTCCATATTATGATTTCAGTTTTACTTTACGCTTAACGGTAACAATTTAAGTAAAATGTATTTTGGAAACCACCAATTTAAGGAATTATTACTATTACATTATACGAAATAAGAAATTTTAAATAGCGATACCAAAAAATATATCCATTGAACTTTTTAAGATAATAATAAGTGAAAGGAGTAGTATTAGCAACTCTATGTAAGTACCTATAACTGATAGAAATCCGCCGACAGCCGAAACACGAAGCTTGCCGAGTTACATAAGGAAAATAGATGCATTGTAACTTCATGTGACAACCCTAAATACAAATACTTATCATCATCAACGTGATCGAATGAAGAATAAACCTCACACTAGGCTTAGAAACTAACATTATAGAAATAGAAATAATAATATCAAAGTCTATGCGCGGCAATATCGAATACGGCCAAAGTTGGTACAAAAGTCACTCGCGAAAGGCAGGCGTAGCCTTCATAAAAGTTGACCTTTGATTTGACGGCAAGATGGCTGATGCACAAAATAAAAAGATTCAGAAGGTAAGCTTCATACATACCGCGCTCAAGCAACGCACACATGGACCCTCTCACGAATACAAATCTCGAAAGTCACAAAACACGGAGGACCTAGAAGGAAGTTAAAGTAAAAAGTTTTGGGGGTTAACGTTACTCGCGTCCGTAAGTTTACCCTTGAGACCCTACACGTGACCCCTAGGTGGTGCTAAATGACTGACACTGTCCGAGTGGTAGAGCCACGCTGCGTTGCAGCACGAAATAGGCCGGCTCGCCCGGCGTAATACCACCCTCTCACAGAATATCGGCGTGAAATAATGGCACTCTTTGCTGTTGTGTTTCGTCTGGTGAGTGAAAGTACGGAGGCTCATCTCTCACCCTCCCCCCTCCCAATTCCTACTTCCTCCTCAAGATCCAACTCCTTCCTCAAGGCCGGCAACGATTCTGCGATTACTTTGGTTTTGCGGGTGTCCAAGGGCGGCGGCGATTACTTTCCATCAGGTGACCCGCCTGCTCGTTTTTCGTTCCGAGATTCGTGTCCGTGCAAAGGGGGGGGAGGGTCTGCCGTCTCCTTATTTTGTGGAAAAACTCTGTCCAAGCGCATCAGCTGTTGCGAGATTCCGTGTCCTTGACAGGTTGCCTATATGTGCGTTGCTCAACCGCGTTAGTATGAAGCTTACTTTCTGCAGTCTCCTTATTTTGTGCTGATGCGAGCTGACCCCAAATATTTCTAGTTGGACGGTGCCGCAATAAACGTGAGCGAAATTGATTTGTTTATCTAAACATATGCTTAGGCTATAGGCTGTGATTTATAAAAACATATTTTCTATCACTAAGTGGTAGCTACTAAAGTTGCAAGTAAGTAGGTGCACGCGCCCGCACCATGAGACTACAACAAAATGTCAAATTTCCCTACTTTGAACTAGGTATATGTGACGAAACGATGACGAAATAAAGCTAAAGAGGGTCGAAAGTCTGTACATGGAAGATAATCGACAAAAAGTTGGATGGGGATACTTAGAATCGATAATTTTTTTTAAAACAGATATAAATTTTAGAATTTATATCTGTTTGTCTGTTTATTTGACCGCGCATCACGTGAAAATGGCTGAACGAATTTGGATGAAACTTTGCACATAGACTAACCATGACCCGGACTAGGATATAGCATAGTTTTATCGCGGTAACAGGTTCCTGTGGGATAGTGTCGTCTTCGCGAACGAAGTCGCGGGCGACAAATAGTATATGTAATAATATGTATTATGCTACTGGAATAAGTCCCGTATAATTATTAAAATAGCTGTCTAAACCTGCTTCTACGAATTCAATTTAATATTTATTAAATTCATAATTTAATTCCCATCGCCTTCAATAAGACTAATGCAATTCCTAGGTCACTATGGAACCTTCAAAATATGATGATGATGATGATTTATTATTCAAAGGCTGATTAACTGCTTTCATTAAAAAAATTGAATACTCTTCCAGCACAGATATTCCCTCCATCCTACAACTCCCTTTCAAAGCACAGATAAATAAGATTATGGTTATACTTAGGTAAGTACCTATATATAATTTTACACAAATTTTGTTTATTCAAAATCACAGATATGATTGGTATTTTCAATAGGAACACAAATGTATTCAAAACTTCCATTAAGACACTATTAATTGACCCAAATGACTAACGACCCAAGTGTAGTATTTCCAAATAGTTTTAATCAATTTTAAAATTATTTGGATTATATTACTTCTCTAAATCTAGTTCTATTTTCTTATTTAATTCTTTAGATTTAGTTTTAAATCTAATTTTACACATGTAAAGCACACATAAAACTACTTGTGTTAACACATTTAGGACATTAGTCTAGTATAAAATGTTGTTAAGTTAACTTTGTTAAGATTAATGTCTGTTTAACCTAATAAATAAATAAAAATAAATAACAGATAACTACTTCGGAAAAGAGAAAAACGACGCGAAAATTAAAATATAAACGGGACCTTCGCAAACTAACTTATCATAACCGCTTCACTACAAAAAACTCAAAATAAATGAATTTGGCACAGTGACCTCTAAACGTAGAAGGTCAATAAACTTCGTGATCACTAAAACTATAAATTACAATCGCCACAGTATACATACATAATGTAACATGTTTTTTGTGGCATGACGCGTGCAAGTTTAACCTATACTGCCAAGCAAAACATCAAAAGTAGCATAATTCAATCGATGTATTGCGCAACTACGCCCAAACCTAATGAGCAAGTTATTACGACATACGATACGGAGGATGACAAAACTCGATAGCCAATCGTTATTAACCGTCACCAATCTCAAATGCGACGTCTGTGAGAGCTGCTTAGCATTTGTAATCGTTACACGCACGAGTAGGCCGCAACGCCCATTCCCGATGAATACTAACTATTGATGATTGCAAACGTACGCTATAATTTATGGCAACAATTAATCACAATCTAAACGGGATCTCGCAACTCAATAAAACTACGAACAAACACTTCTATGCAAATCTAATCTTTATTTCTAAAGCGATAAGATCAAGGAGATAGCCCAAAAGAACAATTAAAGTATATTAATCAAGATCTAAACTGGAATAGCGAGTTAATACCACTAAATAATCAAATAAAGTTACTACTGCACTGCATGCGATTATGGTCAGTATGAGGCTTATCAGAAAGACTAAATTCAAGTACTAACTAACGTGTATCAAAATAGTCCAGTAAAAATAACCAGAAGGGAACGCTCCATTTCAGCCAATGGATGGACATTATTATGGTTTCTAAAGTTAGCCTAAATCTGCTTGTGAAAGTCTCGTGATCAACGGTTGCTTTGGAAGTCGTAGCTCGCACCCACATACGGTCTTTAGGTACACAACCTTGCTATACACTACTTAAAGAGTATATACTGACACCCCCTAACAACCGTCAGGTTACAAAAAGGTGTCGACCTCGACGACCTTGCGCAAGCAACCGCACAAGGGACCATCTGCGTCAGGTCATAACGCCAGAACAGGACACGCCGAAGCGCATTCGTCATCCGGTACTCTTAAGACTAGTGTCTCAAGCGAGTTGCCCCGTGGACACGTATAGTCCACTACCTAATATCCAGATAGGTTACCGGGTTACCGGAGTGTAAGCGGTGTCAGCTCGCTCACTTCTCGCTGCACTAAGAGCACAAATCGCAGTTTTCACTGCTCGGGTCGTCACGTTTTGATGGTCCCTTGAGCGAGTTAGTTTGCTTGCGCAAGGTTGTCTGACACCTACTTTGTAACCTGACGGTTGGTAAGGGATGTTAGTATAAATTTTAAAGTAGTGGTAGCTGGGTTGCTCGGGTCGTTAACTATAAAGTCGACCAAAATATCCTCTTAGCTACAGCGTAACTAACAGTGAGATGATTGACCTGAAGTCGTAGTAATCGATCAGTTTCAGGAGGTATTCCTGGAAAACCTCCTGAGACTGGCTTGCATCACGCGAGCGTGTTCCTGTAGCATACTAGATTACCTTAGAATGACGAGACCTGAAAACCTATCTCGGGTACTCGGGTCGACCGTCTCGTGGGGGAGGTGAAAAGTGCTTAGGTATATTTTTATCCATACCCAAAGATATAGCGCTAGGTAAATAAAGGTAGTAAAGGTAAGACGATGGTCATACAAGCTCCTAACAGGGCGACCAAGAACTGGACGCAGAAACGTAGGACGGCAACCGGCTCGATGGAGAGACGATATCAGATAGAGTCGCTGGAAAGAACTGGTTTGGAATGGCTCCAACAGAGAGAGATGGCGTGCAAAGGGAGAGGCCTACACTCAGCATTGGGTGGCGACAGGCTGAAGAAGAAGGTAAAGCGTATGTGAACCGGCCCGGGCGCTATCCAAGAAAAACGGATAAAATTTTATTTGATAACTGCTAAACTGGATCTTTTTCAAATATTGCGGACCTTCCGACACTAGGCAAACATCTATTATTTAAAAATTGTGCACTACTTTTAGGTTTGTTTTTGTATTCATTCGCTAACACCAAAAGCGGCCATTGTTTGTGAATAAATGCGATAGCCCGTTTTGTGAATAAACCACGCAACAAAAAGTAGTGCACAATTATTAAATAAATACTATGGATGCTTTCCTGTTGTCGGACGGTACGCAATGTTTAAAAAAAGATCCGGTCTGTTAGTAATTGTCAAATTATCAATTGGTGACGCTAGTGTGCCTTACCCTTCGCCTTAAAAAATATCGATATAATAGATAATAACATCCAGTTCCAATACCTTCAATCTTTTTTGCCTAAAAATTACGATCAGCCCGAAAAATAAGGTATGTCAGTTGCTATTCTCAGAACGAAATACCAATTCTACTAACTGTTAAGTTAACAAAAATATACCTAATATGATAAGCTAAATAAGAACGACATTGCATTGCAACGGTTATTTAAAATACTTAATGTAAAAAGTATTTGCCATTCACGGTCCAATGGTCTATTGAAATCGGAAATATCGCCATAAGTGATCGCGTTAATCATTTAAAAAGCATTCAGCGTCATTAACAGCTATAAATCAGCGATCGCTTTACCATAGCTGGACATAGCAATATAAGCGCAAAAAATAAATCACTTACAAGACGCGTTAAATGTATATTGGCACGGTTAAGTTAGTCTCTACAAGTCATAGTTTTAGTTAACTAACCTTAATGGAATAAATATTCAGCATTGCTTATACTAATTGCTGATTAGGAGAATACAGGACGGTCATAAACGCATTTTGAATGCAGAGTGGGATTTTTATTTAACATTTGATTCATCATCATCATCTGCTCATTTTATGTCCCCACTGCTGGGGCACGAGCCTACCCTATGGATGGATAGGGAGAACGGGCCATAAACCACCACGCGGGCCCAGTGCGGATTGGTGGTTGTTAACGACTGCTAATGAAGCCGTGACCAACAGCTTTACGTGCCTTCAGAAGCACGGAGGAGTAGAAATACAATTTTGGTCACCCATCCGGTGAACGGCCTTTGCGAAAGCTGCTTAGTCTCAGCACTCGCAGACGACCATTTGATTACGTGGGCAAAAGTAATAATTTGTAAGGCATATTGGCATAGAAGCAAAGTCTCCTGGATGACTATTTGACACGGAAAATTCTCGCTGCCTTATTATAGAAAAAGTAAGTCAGATAACAACGATTTTTTATAGTGTATCATTTATAATTTTAGTTTCACACCCGGTTAGAATAAAAAATTGCTTCACTGGATCTCGATCCTGTTATTTTAAAGATTCAAATAAATTTATTGTGTTTTCTGTGTACTAAAGTAAAGAATTATAAAAAATCGTAAAAAGTTCCTTTATTTTTATATTAAGGAGAGGAATAACATGTACCTATTGGGTGTTTATATAATTAAAATAAATACATACATATTATTAATGAGCTCCAAAATTAACAAAGCAAATCTATTTAGGTACTCTTTAATTAGAAATCCCTTTCAAACCAACGAAGTGGGTAATTATAATGAAAACAAGTCTTTAAGATTATTAATTAGTACCGTTTGCCGATAGAGATTCATAACGGCATTCGCAATGTACAGACGCACGCACATCAACCTATCCAAAACGGTTAAATTTCTTCAATACATTTTCAACCATATACTGAAGGAATAAAGTTCAAAGTCTATCGAGGAAATTTGACAGTTTGTGGTAAATAAAGAGTAGAAGTTAGCAGTGGACTGATGATGGCCATTGTTATGTCCTACGCTACGTCACACAAAAGATAAGCTTCATACAAACGTCGAGCAACGCCCACACAGAAAAGCTGTCAAATTTTTTAGAGAGTTTGCTGATTCATCATCATCAGCTCATTTTTAAGTCCCCATAGCTGGGGCACGAGCTTTCCCTATGAATGGATAGGGAGAACGGGAAATAAACCACCACGCGGGCCCAGTGATATTGGTGGTTATTAAATACTGCTAATGCAGCCGGGACCAACGGCTTTACGTGCCTTTCGAAGCACGGAGGAGCTCGAGATGATACATTTTTGGTCACCCATCCGATGACCGGTCTTTGCGAAAATTGCTTAACCTCAGCACTCGCAGACCGGGCGCGTTAACTACTGCGCCATCGAGTTCCTCCGAGTTTGCTGATTGCCACTGGTCATTTTCAGCTTCACCTGGCTCTTGCCGTATGAAACGAATCACCGTCAGAGGTTTTCTAGAAGGAACGGCATCAGGCAATGGTGCCCCCGTGCCCTACTAGATTCTCCTAGGGGTTTGGATCAGAACAGACACGGAATCTCGCAGCAGCTTCGCTCGGACTGTTCCGAGCTGTTCTGGTGTTGAGCCGGGATGTATTTAGCTTAACCTCGTGCTGTGAGGTGTGAGTTGAGACCACCAACGTCACTTGTCAGTCAAACGTTCCCTAGAATATGGTTGAGCGAAGCGATGGCTGATTCATGAGTCATACTCGTGAACGGGTGCCGCCTGTGGAGGCTGGTCTGCTCTTGCATACTTATCTTATTTTTAGTATTCTTCACTATAGTTTGACTTTGTTTTTCTTCAACAAATTTTGACTTTTACGAGAGTACTGTAGTGGTATTGTATCACATTGTCGAAATTGAAACTTTTACCTGACGCAACGATAAAAAAATTAATATTTATTTTACATGTTGTGGTTGTCTTCTATATTTTTTGTGTTTATTTGTAATGGAAAGTGTCTTGCTATGGTAGGGCATTTTCCAATATTTTTGACACTGTAAGGGAGAAAAGAGCTGGACACTTGCTGAGTTTCTTGCCGGTTCCTCTCAGTACAAGATCTCCCGCCCAGAGTAGACTTACGAACCGATGGCATAGTGACATTCACAAGAGCTACTTGTAGCCTAAACTGAATAAATGATTTTGAATTTTGAACGTTGAGGCACAAACAAGGTGACCCAGAGAAGGTAAGCAAAATACTTACCGCGTTCGAGCAACGCACATATAGACCCTCTTACGGGCACAGAATTTCGGACCAACTTGTAAGTATAGATCGCGCCAAACTTCTAGTCCCCTCTGAAGTTGCTTCGCGCAGCTTTTCAGTCAAGCCCTGCCGCTCGTCCCCGCCTTCGTCCCGCTGCTGACGCCTATTTTTACTACTGCGACGCGAATCGCGCCAACTTCAGAGGGTACTAGAAGTTTGGCGCGATCAGTACCAGTATATCTCTTCTGAGTACCAGCCGGACCGAGAGCGCAGCTAGACACGCGGCAGCGTGTCAAGCCAAGTTCAAGCTATCTTACTTCTTTTGTCGTTGAAGTCAACAACCAAGGCATATCATAATATTGAACTTGGCTCTCACTTCACATTTATGTTTTCGAGGGGATATCTTACGGGAAATTACAGTGCCTTCATCGCACCTGATGTTAAGTGAAGATACGGCCAATGGTAGAACCACATTACACACGGAATCCTCAACAACTGAAGCACCTGGCTATCTCATCTCTCGCTGCCGGAACACAACAATGCTACAAACATTTATGTTTAGGCGATACATTAAGGTAAGATGGTGGTAGCAAGCCAGGTGGACAAACAAGCCGTACCACCAACCCGAGATCTCTGGGTCTGAGTCCGGTGGTCTTAGCTACTAGAAAACAGAGGTGGTCACATTGACACAGCTCCTGCTCATTGGAAAGGGATTGATATTAACAACCGATGGCCTTTACATTTTAACCGGGGTTTTAGGGGCGGCAACAAACTAAGGGTTCCTCAAGCATTAGTGATGGAAATTCCTCAGTAGGTTTCTAGAGAATACGGAAAATAATTGACTGTTTTAAATAAGGTATCAGCTCTTAGAAGATACCATTCGAAACTTAAGGCAGATAAGCCCTACCTATTCCCATCACTGCTGATGCTGATGAGGCAACATTATCTCGATGCATAACATAATTACAAAAGATACAATCTCGTTAAGCATTAATTGTAATCGCCCCAAATTGATTACGTCATGGGCAGTAGCACAAAATCAGGAGACTGCAGAAGATAAGATAAACGCGCTCTAGAGCAACATATAGACAACCCCTTAATGACTCTAATCTCGCAACAGCTGCGCTTGGTCCAATCCACAGAACATAAAATATGTTCTGTGGAATGTTTTAAATAATTTTAACGCAAATTTTGTTGCGAAACAAATTACAAAAACACAAATGTTGAAAAAATTTCCACGAGCAGGATTTGAACCTGCACCCTTCTGACATACCGGGTCAGGTGCTCCTCCAATTGAGCTATCGTGGTTCTAACCAGCCCGCCGAAATTATTCGACACTATTTACTTTGAAAGTATTTATTTTTACTTTGAAAGCCAAAGGCGCCCATTCAATGTCAACAACTACCGTCATTAACATCCGATCATAATATTTTTACAAATACTAAAGATCAGTTAAGAAGTAGGCAAGCTATTATAAAATGTTTTAAATAATTTTAACGCAAATTTTGTTGCGAAACAAATTACAAAAACACAAATGTTGAAAAAATTTCCACGAGCAGGATTTGAACCTGCACCCTTCTGACATACCGGGTCAGGTGCTCCTCCAATTGAGCTATCGTGGTTCTAACCAGCCCGCCGAACCTGACCAGATATGTCAGAAGGGTGCAGGTTCAAATCCTGCTCGTGGAAATATGTTCTGTGGTCCAATCCAATCCGAATTCAACGGAGAATCTAGTAGGAAACCGGGACACGCATTAGTGCGTGCTGCCATTCGCTCTAGAAAACCTCTGACGGTGCTTCGTTTCACACGCCTTGAGGAACCCTTTAAGTTTCTCGCCGCCCCCAAAAAAGTCCCGTGACGCTGGAAATGCCGCCTGCTACCATCAGCAAAAATCTTTCCAAAAAAAGCTGTGCTCGGACTGGTTCGAGATGATCAGAAATTCCGTGTCCATGAGAGGTTGTCTATGTGTGCGTGCGTTGCTCAAGCGCGTTCGTTTCAAGCTTACTTTCTGCAGTCTCCTTATTGTGTGGCAGTAAGAAAAATCTATTAGGCCTATAAATTATATTATAACGGTTACTTGTATATGTTGCGGTAGCGTTTTTATTTTTATAGCGCGATAAAATGTGGTATCATAATATATTTATATAGTAGTGGTAATGACGCTTGTTGTCTAGGTGTTCAAGTACCGATCGATGAGATTTTTTAATACTCTTTTACATAAAATAGTCTCTAATGTCTCCACTCCAGCTCTAGCGAAGAAGTGGAGCATTGTGCCTCACTAGCCTTCTCCTCACCTTGCTGACCTGCGAGTTGCATTTTTCACGCCTTGTTCAAAAGGACCCTATCCTTGTAGTCCAGTCTAGTTATGCTTTGTAAAGTTGTCGTTTACCAAATTAAAGTAAGTATGCCAAACAAAATTATGGACAATAACTGTTATGATTTTCAATATAATGCCTTTCAACAATTATGCAATAAAATGTTCATAAAATGTTCAAAATGATTTTTAAAGCAAATTTTGTTGCGAACAAATTACAAAAACACAAATTATGCAATAAGTTTATAAGCATTGTCATTATCATCATAATTTCAGTCAATAAGCACCCACTGCTGGGTCTCCTTTGGCCCTCCAATTTCCGGTCCCATGCGAGCCTCATCTGTCAGTTTCGAAATATTTAATTAGATTGTAACCTAACATCTAATACCTAATACAGTTCATAATAAAGATTAGGTCAAGTGCCTGTGCTTTTTGATTTTCATGCCATATCATCATCATCAGCTCATTTATGTCCCCACTGCTGGGGCACGAGCCTTCCCTATGGATGGATAGGGAGAACGGGCCATGAACCACCACGCAGGCCCAGTGCGGATTGGTTAACGACTGCTAATGCAGCCGGGACCAACGGCTTAACGTGCCTTCCGAAGCACGGAGGAGCTCGAGATGATAAATTTTTGGTCACCCATCCGATGACCGGCCTTTGCGAAAGTTGCTTAACCTCAGCACTCGCAGACCGGGCGCGTTAACCACTGCGCCATCGAGCTCCTCTCATGTCTCCTGTCATGCCATATGAGGTAAGCCAATTGAAATTGTAGCAATCAAAATGCGTTATGTTTACGAAGTGTAACCAGTTTACTACTACAGGAGCAGTATAATTAAGAATTTTTTTTCAAAATAGCTTTTGGATTAATGTTTAATAAGTTGGAATATAAATTTGATAGAATTTTATGTCTATGGTAATTACTGGCTGGCATTCAGCTTATGAGTTTAAAAGCAATAGCTATTAGAATGTGTTTGAATATCTTGATAGATTGTCTGCAAAAACACATGCAAAATACATACACTGTGTTTCAGATAAATAACCTGACTCATACACACGACATAAAACTTGTAAGCCATCATCATCTTGGCCAGAAGACATCTACTGCTGTATAAAGGCCTCCCTCAAGCATCTCCACAACAACCATTCTGAGCTGCTTGCATCCAATGTCTATCTACCTATGACCTTCACCAGATAGGCTCACCTTATTGGAAGCCTACACTGCATGTTTCGGTGCGCGGAAGACATAGGGTTTGATACTGTTACCAAATTACCACTATAAGTATTGTTAAATATAGTTTTAGCTATAAAATAAAAGTTATAAATTGGAAGCACTTTTTTCGTTACCTAATGCGCTATAACCAATCCACATTAAATAGTTAATTTACCGGTAAATATAACACCCAGGTAACAACACCAAACATAAAGTTACCTTTACTTTTAATATGGTATCTTCTCTTTCATACAAAATAATAAGTAATCATCGGTATCATCTCGAACTTTTCCGGAAAGTTTCTCCGGTAAAGCTGTGGTTTCCTTAGCAGTAGTTAACAACCACTACTCTGCACTGGACCCTGGCCTTGGTGGCTGTGGTTTATAGCCTGTCCTCTCTATCCATCCATAGGAAAAGCTCGTACCCCAGCAGTGGGGACATAAAAATGAGCTAGCTGGTGATAAATAATGCTCTGGATATAAGCCCATGCAAAGTGGAGCAATAAAAAAGAAACCCAACAGTGAATAGACAGGATCTTATGGTGAAAAGACCTCTAGGGTTTTTGTAAGTAATGCATACCATTGTTGCTTGCAATGTTTGCAACTTAGGTATATGTTTACTATATGGCCGTTACCCTTTATACCCACTTGTCTAACTCTTTGAAGGCTCGCTAGGGTAAAGAGCATACTCTCAGTAAATGAAAGGATTTTTTAAACAAAAGACATTTTATACCTCGAAGGAATAAATAAAACTTCTTAATTTTTAATTGATATTGTAATTTAACTTGTGTTTTTACATAAAATGTACCTTTAAATTATTTCTGTAATTTTAATGATTTAATAACAAATTAATTTATTTTTCCTTTACTGATTTGATACCTTTACAAATGTTATTAATGTTACTTCAACATTGTATTTTTGTTTTATAATACTCTAACAGGATCATCTAAAACATCTATTATAGTTTTGTCCATAATAAATGACATACCTTTAACACATTATACATAAGGCAAGATAGTGTTCCAGTGTACATCTTATTCAGAAACAGGTCCAGTCATAGTTTTCTACCCTTCACCCAGAGGGGTAAAAAAAAACAACATTGTATTTATTATTAGACTTAAACCAATAATAATGCAAAAACTACAGGCAATTTTACACAAATTGTTTTGACCGTAATCAAATATTATAATATTAGTTGTTTTCTAGGTTTGAACCAACACCTGGTATAAAATCATTTTGAAATGACAGCACTAATCTTGTACAAACTAATCAATTGATAATAGCCAGCCAGCCAGCATTATGAAGTCAATAACACCAATTATCTCCGACCTCCTTGGTCGAGTGGCTTGCACACCGGTTTTCATGGTGTCGCTATCTCTGAGGTCCCGGGTTCGATCCCCGGTCGGATCAATTTAGAAATACCTGTTTTTCTATATTGTTTCGGGTCTGGGTGTTTCCTATGTATAATAAGTATGTATTTAAGTATATTAAGTATGTTTATCCGTTGTCTAGTTAACCATATAACGAGTTTCTTAAGGAAGCTTTTCTTGGGACTAGATAATTGGTGTGAGTGTAGGAAACATTTATTTATTTATTTATAATTATGTTATTATGGGTTTGTCAGTGTTGTTAGTGTGGTCAATATATGATAAAAACACTGATAAGACAAAAAAAGCAATTAAAAAAACTAAAAACAAAAACCTTTAAGTAAGAATGACACAGAAATAATAAATAGAATTAATAAAAAGATTGATACAAAAGACAGTAACACAGCTATAGATCTTGATATAGAAGAAAATATTTGGCAGTAGACTAAGCATTATAAACCAAATTGAAATGATGTAACTAATTTGTATTTAAAAACACATCCATCTGCTGATGACCACAGAAAAGCTAATGTTTCAAGAGAATCCTAACATTAGAATTCAGATGTTCTGAATGACCAACGTTGTTCATGAATAATTCTAAGCTATCAACAAATTTCAATTGTAAATTGGCTACGTTTGCGTAGGTACGTACCCTCTCTGGCTTTCAAGTAGACAGTGTTGGCGACGATGTTCTCTAATTCCATCAGTTCCAGTGTGGCGGATTTTACTGTCGACCCTCCAGGAACCAATACACCGCCGGTGCGGCCGCTCCGCCGCCTTCCGCACGGTCACACAGCCCATCAATATTTATACGACCCGCTAGCCCCGAATCAAGCACTGCACACCATAGGATGCCGGTATCTCTCACACATAACAACACAAAACACACAATGAACTACCCCACGACACGATCCTTGTACGGAATAGCCAGATACGGCCCGACTTATAAACACGCAAACGCTCACAAATCTTAAGTCAAGGGTGTGGTGGAACTGGAAAGAGCTATATCATCATTCGTTAGCAATAAACTGAGGGCCGAACGCTCGCGGTCGTCGGCAACAACGATTAACCGGGAGTTTCACTCAATTTATTGGTAATGTAGCACACGCCCGAAATATGCGGAATAGATTTAATGACGGATTGACGGACTACAGCTAAACGCAACGAATATTACCAATTTACGAGTAGTACGGCATCTAGCTGATCCAGTTACCATTAGTATATTCTAAAAACTACCAACCCAAAAATGAAATACTTATTAAACTTTAATAAAATCCTATTAAAACAATTTTTTATCTGTGATATAATGTATTGTAGCAAATTTAAAAAAAAACTATTTTATTTTTTAACCTGCATTGCAAGTATTTGTACTCATCTTTGTTATAATATAATTTTATCTATGGTTTGTAGTTGGTTGTTATTCGATTTTGAATATTTAAAAGTAAAGTTTGTTAGGAATCTCAGAACAATAACTAAAGCTATATTCTGAGTTAGATGAATAAATTCTAGTAATGAGAAATCAATGATTTTGATTTTTATGGATCCCAAAGATTATCGAAGGATGAGTTTAGAAATTTCCAAGAATCTTCGCGTAAGTTCACACGTTGTGGCTTACAAAGTAAAAGTAAATAGTGTTGATAAAGGCGAACATGTGAACTGAGGGCCCACCTCACAGAATGCTGATTTGCCTACCTGGAGCTATTGTGACGGATATATGAAATCTTATTTTAGCCTTTAAATTCATTGTACCGGATTCCTGGAAGAAGGATAGATCAATTTCGGTGGGCCCACAGTCTACATAGACTTTGAGGTTTAAATGTCAAAAATCGTCTTTTCTGCGTAATCGCATGAAAGTACCGAAAAGATAACCATTCCAAACCATTGTGACAACATATGTAACAGCTACAAATACATAAAACAACTAAAAAAGATAATTGGGACGAAGATATAAACAATTATTTATTTGACAATGGGTGAACTGAGAGACCACAATCTAAACTTCTAAAATCATCGTGAATCTTGCATGAAAATACAAATTAAACAGAGATTCTTAGTTATTTAGTCATGCCAAATGCCTCATTTATTAATTGTACTTCAAAAGTTTTAGAAAAACTTGTTAAAAAAAAGAACTAAAAGTTAAAAATAAATTAAACTTGTTAATAAGATTTTTTTATTATAAATAAAAGCGTGTTACATTTTGTTGGAACATTAAAAAACATTTAGTATATTACACCTTTATTATTTTTCCTTTGTAATCACAATGTAACACGCTTTTGTTTATAAACATTTTTTTTGTTATTATCAGGTTTTAATTATTTTTAACTTTTTAGTTCTTTTTTTATTAACAAGTAATAGAAGTTTGTTTTTAAAAAGTTTTTTTTTCTTTTCATTTTTTGCATATTGTTATTAATGTATGTCTTTATAAAAAGTAAGACAAAAGTTATAACTTTATTTTTTCTACAGACAGCAAAAAGAAATCACGCGATAAGCTGATTTTTACATAATTAAAAAAAAATGAAAATAAGCTACTCTACACTTTATTAGAAGTACTGATTATTTTATATTAACATTCAAACTTATTTTAGTTAATTTATTTATTTATTTACATTACAATTATATTTATTTACAACATAATTAAAAAAAAAAAGGAAATAGAAATAAAAATATACACATAATTTTTACAAATAAAAAAGGGACTCCAAATCGCTGCCAAGCGGGAGAGTGCCCAGGACGCTGGCGGCGTTGCCTCTTTGAATGACCAAACTTAAACGTTGGCCAAAATACGCGCCAGCTCGAGGGTCACCAGTGGTCTCTATAAGGCGAGCGGAAATTTCTTTAAATAGCTTTCGAGCTGCCGGTCCCCATGGTCCCAAAGTTTCAACCCCAAACGGCGCAAATATGTGCCCAAGGCTTAGAGAACTATATTTACGCCTCTTGAGGTCCTCAGCCGCTGAAGCTGCCGCGCCAGCACTAACCGAAGTTGCCCTAATGTGGGATGGAGCTAGGTTCAAACTTTAAGTATCTACTAAAGTAGTATTATGTTTATGAGTATGGTAACTCTGTGTACATTTTTCAACCATAAACAATAGATGGTATTCTAACCTGATTATAGATGACAGCTGACAAGCTTTTTGCAGAATTCCAGAGATTCCATTGCTAGAAAAATAGAATTTAGAAATCAGAATAGCACTATGGTTGGTTGTTGACAATTTTGACATTGACAATTGACATTTGAAAAAGCGCGTGTGTTTTTGCTTTTACATGGTTCTATGGCATGATTTAGGTTATGTATTATTTTTAAAAGTATTAATAACTTATTTAGTAATAAATGTTAAGTTTCAAGCATGAACGAAACAACGGTAGATCCGTGCAATGTGTGCGGAAGCACCGACGTGAATCTCGTGGATGGCTATTATTATTGTGTTGAATGTGGAACCCAAGACGTTAACGTTAGACAAACTTTTATCGATGAAAAAGCACTGGCAGATGGAACTTTTACTTTCAAACAGAAGAAAAAGGTGGTTAAAGTTTTTGAAGATAAAAATGAGAGTAAGTAACTTATCTCTAGAGGTAGGTAATAATTCGTAAAAAGTTAAACGAACTACCTATTAACAAAAATGTCTATAATTTACATACCACATTTTAATGAATGTACTGTCAACCATTTCAGTGTCTGGAGAGTGGTACAAATGGCATGCATACAACTTCATTCTGGTTGGTTTGGCTGATGAACTGATCGCAGCGGGGGCTAAACCAAGCTTCAAAATGAAAGTCCTATGGCTTTGGACAGAATATATCAAAAAATTCCAAAACAAAGTAGAGTTAGGGTAAGTAGTAAGTCCTTAAATCCCTATAGCTCTAGCCTACAGTATAAATGTGTGGTAGAAAAATACCTATAGATATGTCAGATTTCAACACCATCAGACCTTAATAAAATGGAAGTTTTTAAAGAATAAAGAAGGTGCAGGAAATTTTTTCTCTTGGTAACCCCCTAATTTTATGATGTAGTCGTGTGGGGGGTGTAGAAGAAAATATAAGAGAGCGTTCCAAAGATAATTTATTTATATACACACCGAAATAAACACATAACAATAAACTATAAAACTAGGTACAAAACATGTTTACTATGAGAAGCTATCAACAAGACTCAATTCACAATGACACATACACATATGTTCTAGTTTCTTTCTTATAAGAACACAAACAATTATTTGAACTTATGTCAAGTTAGTGTTGATTGCAACTGGCCAGCATCACTGACCAGTATCCTTTCAACACACCCCCTCAATCAACTGCCCTTGACATACTGCCTTCCATATACAAAGAAAATATTTTATTTTTATTTTTTATTTTATTTTATTTTCTTAGGTGAATCAACAGTATCAAAAAAAGAGTAGCTATGCAGTTATACATCAGAAAACCAATGACAGATTCACACTAATAGACTTAAAATAGCAAGGAAATTATTGAGCTAACAGAATAAACATGTTTGTATAACTAGGATCAAAACTGCGATCGAACCGCTTACAAACATAGTAGCTGTGACAGTAACAAGGACATTTCACACCAAAAGTATAATAGGTAGGTAGTATAAATATAAATAGGTAGTAGTTGGTATATTCAATATTAATAAGTTTCAAAAAACCACTTAGTAAGATTTTTTCTCACCGATTCACAAATTTTTTATTCATATCCCATTTACCCCTGTCTCCCCTTAGACTTAAACATTTCAAATTTCTAAAGGTAACTTTAAAAATAACAACTTCCAATTAACTCATCTCCTACTCAACCAGCTTTAATACAAACCTTCCACAAACTCAGCTACTAATAACATAAACTCATCTCCTACTCGACCTGCTTTAATACAAACCTTCCACAAACTCAACTACTAATAACTCAACACATCTTTATAATAAAAATAAAAACAAATATACAGTAATTCATAAAAATAAATGTGATAATAAACCTAAGGCCAATCTCCAAATAATTGTATAGTACTATTCAAAGTTACAAAGTTTCGTTTGTTAGCTCCCTTTTTTAAATATTAGGTATTTATAAAGAATGATTAATTTAGTTTAGAATTCTTTAAAATTCTTCTAATATTCACTCTACACCCCCTTAAATTAATCATTATAATGTGAATTGACTTGGCTCCTTAAGTTTACATCACAACTCTATATAAGTTCTTTCTTATACAACATTACACCCTTACATTATATTTTGATTGGATTGTTTTTTGATTGAATGTAGATTTTATGAATTTGTTATAATAATGTTATATAAATTTAATTTAATGATAAGTACCGTAATTTTACTACTATTTGTACTTGCTGTGCCCTTGCAGGGTCATGTTTGTTTCTTTTTATCATTTTCAACACCTGTATATGTACAACATGAATGCAATAAAGAACTTTGAACTTTGAACTTTGAACACCCCTATAAAAACTTACATACTAATACCCCACATAAAGACCGAAAAAACACTTAGTTCACTTTAGCCCACACTTATCACTACCTAACACTCACTCTGATACGAGTTTTCTTTGACACCTCTCAAACTTCACAGGTGGCAAACACTTTGTTAGTATGTCTGCTATCTGCGAACCCGTTGGACAGTATTTAACCGTTATTTTGTTTGCATCAATCTGATCTTTTAGATAGTAGTATCTCACATCTATGTGTTTGCTTCTTTTATTCATAATTCCTTTCTTCATAAGCCAAATAGCGGACTGGTTATCCACTTTCATTTCAATTTCTAATTTCTCATTAGTCATTTCTAAAATGAAATCTCTGATGAACAGAAGTTCTTTGCAGCATTCTGCTGTGGCTATATATTCTGCTTCCGTACTCGATAACGCTACGATCGGCTGTTTTCTTGAGCTCCATGCCACTGGTCCACCGTTCAACCAAATCACGTAGCCCGACGTGCTACGTCTAGTATCTGGATCCCCCGCGAAATCTGAATCACAGTATCCTCGAAGCACTTTATCACCTTCACCAAAATGAATACCTTTGTTTTTCGAACCTTTTAAAAATTTAAAAATAGTTTTTGCGTTATTTAAATCATTTAAATTTGGAGTACTCTGCTGACGCGAGCAATACCCTACATGGAAGCTAATGTCTGGCCTTGTTTTACTAGCTAAATATAACAAAGACCCTATCATTTCCCTATAGAGTTCATGACTCTCTGTATCTATTTTCAATTTTGGATGTTGTTCTATCAAAATGGTTGGAGTTTTGCATTCTCTTGCTTCATTCATATTAAACTTCTGCAACATTTTTTCAATATAATTTTCCTGACAAATTTTAACTCCTTTCTTTCCTTGTGTTATATCCAACCCAATATAGTTTGATATTTCTTCGCAGATTCTTAGATCAAAAGCTTTTCTTAACGTTTCCACTACATGCACCAAGTCTTCTTCTCTCTCACCAACTACTAGTCCATCATCAACATATATCGCAAGAATTATTTTTCTTTCACCTTCCATTACAAAAATACACTGATCTAACTTTAATTGCTTAAAACCCATTTTAAATAAATGTTCTGTAAATTTTATGTTCCACATTAATGGTGCTTGTTTTAACCCATAGAGACTCTTATTTAGTTTGCATACTTTATCTTCTTTATCGCTATAACCTTTTGGAACTTTTAAATAAATGCACTCTTTTAAGTCTCCATGTAGAAAGGCTGTTTTAATATCGAACTGTTTCATCTTCAATTTTTTATTTGCAACAATTGACAATAAAACTCTCAAAGAATTTGTATTTACAACTGGACTATAAGTTTCATCATAATCTATCTTATACTTTTGTTTTAATCCTCTTGCAACTAGTCTTGCTTTGTATCTTCCATCTGACTTTATTGTAAAGATCCATTTGCTTGTTATTAGTTTTCTTCCTTCAGCCTCTTTCTTCTCCACAAAAGTCCAAGTGTTGTTTTCTTCTAACAATTTGATTTCTTCATCTATTGCTTTCTTCCATTTACCTTTATCTCTTGATTCTATTGCTTCTTCATACGTTAACAAGGAAACTTCCGTATCATACTCCATAACATAATCTTTATATCTTTCTGGTAGTCTACGTTCTCTCGCAGGTTGATTTCTTCTACTATTATTTTCCACTGCTCGACTTCCCTCAATTTCTTCATTACTATTTCTATTTTCTGCTTCAATCTCTACTACTCGACTCTGACTTTCTTCAACTTGTTCGTTATCTAAAAACTCTTCATCTTCCTCTGGTTGTAAAACGTTATCAAAATTTAACTCATTTTCACAAAAGGTTTCCATTATTTACACTATTCTCATTTCCAGCTTCTTCATTTATTCTCTCACTCTCATTTGTTTGATTGTAACTTGTTCCACCATTTGTTTCATCATCATTTGTTCTAACTTCAACTGTTTTCCTGAATGTTTCATCATCATTTGTTCTAACTTCAACTGTTTTCCTGAATCTTCTAGACTTTTCTCCTTCTCGATCACTATCTATTTTGATGATTCTTCTCCTATCTTCACCTTCTCGACACCCTTCATTGTGGTCTGATGAGTTTTGCCTTGTTTCATCTTCTTCTATTTGTTTATCGTCATCCATCTGCCAGAGTCCATTTATTTTAACCATATTTTCTTCATCATCTAAACATATTCCTTGTTCTTCTTCGTTTATTCTTACATCTCTCGCTCTTATTATTTGTTTCTTGTCATCCACCCAAATTTTGTAGCCGTTTCGAACATAGCCAATGAGTATTCCTTTGCTGCATCTTTCGTCAAGTTTTCTTAATCCAAAATTTTTTTTGTAGTAAGCTGTAAATCCAAATCTTCTGATGTTCGATAGGTTAGGTTTTATCTTGAACCACATTTCTGCTGGTGTCTCGTTTCTACCTTCCGTTGGGCTTCTGTTGATCAGGAAACTGGCTGTTAAAAGTGCTTCCCCCCACAAATAGTTCGGAACCTTGCCGTCAAACATTAAAGCCCTCGTTCTCTCCATCAGGGTTCTGTTCAATCTTTCGGCTTTTCCATTTAGTTGAGGCGTGTACGGTATGGTTACATCCAATACTATTCCTTTAGCCTGGCACCACGCATGTAGGTTATTGCTCGAGTATTCACCCCCATTGTCGCATCGAATTTTCTTTACTTTTCTATTGAAATGATTTTCACTTAAACATACAAATTCTTTAATTTTGCTAAGGCATTCACTTTTGAAGGCGATCAAGTACACGACACAGAAATGCGTAAACTCGTCTAAAAACGTGATAAAATATTTTTTGTTGTCCCAAGTGGGAACTTCAATTGGACCGCAAATGTCTGTATGAATTATTTCCAAAGGGAATTTTGCTTTGATTCTATTATTTCCAAACGATTTTCGAGTCATTTTTGCTTTTACGCAGATTTCGCAAAATTTGTTTGAATATTCCCCCCCAATTTTGATACCATTTACCATTTTTGCCAGACGAGGCACGTCGGATACATGACCTAGTCTCCGATGCCAGATATTGGTACTCTCAGTGAGTAGCGCTTCGCGAGTATAATTAGCCAAAAATTCCGTTTCATAAAGTCCGGTTTTAGTTTTATAACCAATTAAAATTGTTCTATTTAAATTTTTTATAAATACCTTGTCTCCAGAAAAAAGTACGGTGCCACCATTGTCTGTGATAGCGCTTACCGAGATCAGGTTTCTTGATATATCCGGGACAAAAAGTACATCCTTCAGCTGTCCGAAGTCGGTTTTTATTATACCAGTCCCTTGCGCTACCAAGTTTTCTGCATTTGCACACCTAATTTGCACTTCTATTTTCTCTGTAATTTGAATTAAATTTTTATTGCTGAAGAAATGTGATGAGGCGCCTGAATCAATTACAGCTTTGACTGGAATCTGTAATTGTTCGCTTACAGGGTTATCATTATTGTTGTAATTATAGCTGCGGCAGAATTTTTCTATGTGACCCTTCTTATTGCATTTCTTACAATTTTTTCCCGAAAAACAGTTTCTTGTATTGTGACCAATCTTATGACAAATATCACAGCCTTGTCTACATGCCCTAGCGATGTGTCCTATTTTTCCACAATTATAACATTTTCTTTCGTCTGTTTTAAATGCTTGATTACTCCATTCTGAAGTACTAGGCATGTTTGAATTTTCTATTTGTCTTTGTATCTTCTGGATAAGGTTGAAGATGGTCTTTTCTGATTTCGGTGTTATATCCCAAACTGTCTTAAAATTATTTAAATTTTGTGGTAGTATTGTTAATGCTTTATTCATTAGCATATCTTCGCTTATGCTGTTTGGGTCTACTAAATTAATTTCTGAAAATAAATTCTGTAAATTGCTTATGTCATCTATTACATTCCCTTTTGAAATGTAGCTGTAAAATTTTATTATTTTTTCATGATTATATTCTTTCCTATCAAAACGAAATATCAAATCCAATTTCTCAAAAATTTCCTTGGTTGAATTGCAGTTAATAATGTAGTGTAGAAACTTTTCATCAATCAGACTAATTATAAGGAATCTTGCTTTTGCATCATTGTAATCTTTTGCTCCTTCAATAAGTCCTTTCGACTCCAAGAATAATTTTGTTATTTTTCTCCAATTTTTATAGTTGCTATGATCTCTCAACTTGTTTATATTTTCCATGGCTATTAAATACTTCCTTAGTTACCGCCTTAAAATGTCAACAACTCTGGTTGCTATGCTTATTGGACTCTGGCATGTCTGTTATTCCTTAGTTACAAAAACATCGAAAACAATAAATCACACAAACATCTTCATTTAAATGTTATGAACGCTCTCTGGGCCCATAACCTGTAGAAGAAAATATAAGAGAGCGTTCCAAAGATAATTTATTTATATACACACCGAAATAAACACATAACAATAAACTATAAAACTAGGTACAAAACATGTTTACTATGAGAAGCTATCAACAAGACTCAATTCACAATGACACATACACATATGTTCTAGTTTCTTTCTTATAAGAACACAAACAATTATTTGAACTTATGTCAAGTTAGTGTTGATTGCAACTGGCCAGCATCACTGACCAGTATCCTTTCAACAGGGGGTACCCCATGGATCAACTTTTCCCCCGTATTTTTGTCTCTAAAACCCTCCTTCATCTCGCTAGGGGAAGAAAATGATAGACGTTTTTAAAAACTTTCAAACACTTAGACAAATTTTGGTTGAATTTTTTTAAATCGTAACTATGTATTTAGGTATTCATAGGAACCTTAAGAGCCGTAGGGGTTGAGGCTGGTCAAAAAGGCTAAAAAACTGAAGCTGCGTAGGCAAATGAAATTATTTGACAGATCCTTAAACTAGTCTGTCCTACGCTAGAGTGCAATTTAAAAGCCGCAGGCGAGTAAGTGTGCCTGCGATTACATACGCAAGGGCTATAGGGTTATTCATTCCGCAGCGCCAGAGACGGGCAGGAGCAAAAATTCCTTTAAAAAACCTTAACTGGGAGGAGGGTTCTATGTAATACGGTGGCAGCAAGGACAGCCAGGCGTGCACCTACAGTTTCTCAATTTGATTCCGTGCTTTTTTAGGCCAGGATAATAATATAATAATACTACCTATACCCGACACCCAGACCAAATAAAGTGGCAAATAGGGCTGCTCACTGCTAGTCAGCTTATCATTAAAGTGTTCTTAAATTATGGAACTATAATTTTATGAAGTTGCATTATAGGCATTAATAATTAGTTCTTTTTTAGTTAGTTAGTTTGGTTTGTTATATGGAAATTAAGATAATAATACAGGTATTTTCCACAGATTATATAATGGAGAGAGCACACTAAATGCTTCAGATGGAGAAGAGTCTGCTGAAGAGAATGGCAAGAAAAAGAGGAAAGATAAAATTATGAAAATGACAAAAGATGTTGCTATAGTTAAAAAAGGATTGTTATTTAGTATATTACATGTAGCTTTAAATTTGGATGGTAGTGACATTCAACTGTCTGATTTAGTGCGGTTTACGAGGGAAGGTCGTTTAGATATCACAAACTGTAAAAAGTATATTCCAAAAGAAATAAAAGTTGACTTAATACCGGGTTGGTCGGCATTTCACCGTAGTTTCTTCTTCAGTAGAGATGCTGGTTTTAATTCTATTTCATTTCTCAAATGTTTTGGTATCCCACCTCGGCTGCCTGATTTGAGAAAAATTGTAGATAAATTCGTTAAAGAGTTGTGTCTCCCCAATGATTTCAAGGATTTAGTGTTTGCTCTCATGCAGCTAGCTCCCTGCGATTATCTAGAAATAAATATGGACACCATGAAAGAAATGGTGCGTTTCCCGGCATATGAATGCATAGTCATGTCTTATGTTCTTGTTGCTTTTAAAATGTGCTTTGGACTTGATGATGATTATGAAGTGAGACTCTCAGATGCTGTTGATAAAATAAATGATAGTGACTGTCACTTGAAATCTTACAAATTGGGTTCATTCTCTGAACCTACTGATAGGTTGTTTTCCTTCCGAGAATGGTGTAGTTTTATTCAGCTGCGAAAAATAATACTTTGCAAATATTACTTACATATGGCAGAAGAATATTTGCTGGATATTGATGACTATGTATATATGGAACAAATTCAGGGAAGAAAAACTGCTAGAGCTCGAGTTTTAAGTGATGATATCATTATGAACATGTTAGATAAAATACCACAAATAAATAAAGTGGAAGTTGTTCCAAAAAGTGAATTTAAACCCACTACAACACCATTGTCTACTTATACTGATTTAATTTTGCAATATTTTAATGATCCGGATTTGAGACTTATGTTTAGTGAAGACTTTACTCAATATTCACTGAAGTATGCAGTAGAAAAATTAGATTTGCGTGAAAGTGATGATGGCTCAAATATGATTCTTGGAGTTAGTGAAACCAAGAAAGTTGTCAAAACCGAAATATATGGAATATTTCAAACGACTACTCTTGATGTTGAATTGGTCTATATTAGAAATTGTGAGAATAAAAATTGGTTAAAAACTAACCAACCACAAGTTGAACACATTAAGAAAATTAATGAAAGTAACACTAGTGATAAAGATAGTGATCACGGCTATGATTCTAATGCAGAAACAATTTCTAGTGATACGGAATCAAATAATAAGGACGCTTCTACTTACAATGCAATTGAAAACCTTGAAGTTGAAAGAAAACTAGAATTAATTGAAGAAGAAAAAGAAAACATTAATATATTTGATGATGACTTTGAAGATCTAATAGATGAAAAAGACGTCAAAGAAGAGAATGAAGTTTTTGATATACCTGAAGCTAATACATCTTATCCCTTACCTGACAACAATGATTCACCAGATAACAATTTAACGGCTGGTAATGAATTAAGAAGTCAAAACTCAAATGAGGACCTGGATATATTCTTTAACCCGGAAATATTTGATAGAGAAAAAACAATACGAGAACTAATACTAGCGACGTGTAAAAAATATAGAATAAAAATACCGAGTGAATACCAGGAACCAAAAGAGGCTAAAAAAAGGAAAGCTAACTTTTTGAAAGACAAAGCTGGCGAAAGTGATCCAAAGAAGCCCAGAGTTAATAAGTCGAATAAAAAAAGACTAAATAAAACAACAGTAAATGACGAAATAAATGAATTACTAGCAGCTTATTACAAAAGCATTCAACACGATATCCTCCACCAACTATCGGAACACGTAAAAGCTGCAGTTAACAATGCAAATATGAATCAAGAGGTTGAGAATATAACAGAAAATAACATTGAGCCTACGATAATGCCCAATCAACCACCCGATGATGACATTAGAAATGTTGGATCTACTGACAATGCTGAGAATAATAACGTAAGCTTAGATATAAGTAGTAGTGTTCAGTGTCTCAATGGTGAAGATTTAGAATCAAATGATGATGAAATCAAAGGCGACCCTAAGTTTGACGAGAGAGATTACGATATAAAGCAGCTATACGTTGAAGTAGCCGATGAGAGTGATTCTGACGACGTATTTGATGTTACCAATAACCCAGAGATCGCGGAGATTCTAGACAAACAAATCGAAGCGATCTCTAAATGTGATGAGCTATCGTTGCCGCCTCGACAAAATCCACAAAAAGCAGAAGATTATGACAACGATATTCCATTGAGCGTTTTGCGAGAAGAAAAATTTATGATGTATAAACCCAAAGATTTATTAGCTCCAACAAAGTTAGAGCCTTTGCTAAAGAAACCAGATCAAGTGAAAGATTTTAAGTACTGGATCAGGGAGTACGCATCTAGCAGAGTGCAAAAAACTCATAATTTAAACGAGATATTTCATACTGAGTTAAATAAGAACTATCCAAGAAGCTTTTATTTTGTTATAAGGGAATGTGCCACAATGATAGAAACAACGCCATACCAACTTTATAAGGCTATGCTGAATTTAGAAAAACGTATCATGTTATAATAATAGTTTCATTTGGGTTATATGTTATTGAATACTCTTACAATGCTGTGATCTTGTTATAATAGTTAAACTATTGTTATTGTTATACTTAGATCTAATTAGCAGTATGATTGTATACCCTCAATTATGGTTCCTAATATATGTTTATTATAGATAGAAATATTTTTTCTAGTTTTAAGTGCACCAATATTTTTCATACTGCTTATAATTATCATAATTGATATTACGCAAATACTAATTAAAATAATGTCGCTGTCAGTTTTAAGTCTGCAAACTTTGTCCACCTGATGAGAAGAGGTTCTTTTATATGTCACAACTCAGTTCAATTCATTTATTTTCAAGTATCATTGCTTATTCGTTACTAATAAGCACTTGGCCTTTATCTCACTTGATGTTATGAGACTGAGGTGGAAGCGTATTTCACCCGGAATCCCTAAATAACTGAGGCTCTGGCTATCTATCTCTGTCTGAACTGTAACTCTGTATTTAGATAAGATAGTGGTAACTAGCCAGGCGGACAAACAAGCCCTAGCACCAACCAAACCGAGTACACAAACATGTACCCCTCCGCTGGGAATCGAACCCGGGATCTCTGGGTCTGAACCGGTGGGTTTAATCCTTATATAACAGGCTCTGGCTATCTTATCTCTGTCTGGGAGCCTATTAGTGCGAGTAGCATTCGTCATTCGATCACGTTAACAAATCGTTTTCGTTTCGAATTTGTATGGCAAAATTTTAACTCTTCTCGTATGTCGCCAGGAGGCGCTGCTTCAACGCCATACTGATTTTCGTTTTCGTAAACGTAATGGAATGAATACGAATAGTAAACATACTCATACTATGCACCCTGAACACAACAATATTATGCTACTAACATTGATGTTATGACGACATATTTAGATAATGGTGGATGCTAGCCAGGCGGACTTAAAGTAAGACTTAAAGCACCAACCTAAGTACAAACATTACCTATCGCTGGGTATCGAAGCCGGGATCCAGACCCGTATTTTTTTCTTTTTCTAGCCTAGGAAAGTTCGCACCCATATCACGCTCCGCGGGGTTTGTGGGGATAGCCTGATGTTATGGCCGACCCACTAAAAAACTAAGACACCCATCTACTACTTAGGCGGAATCCCAAAAACGCTGAGGAGTCGTTCACGATAAAACCGGGACTCCTGGGTTTAAAACCTATTGTAGCGGCGCCACCTACCGCATACGCCGCACATTGACACGATGCAAACACCTTCTCAACTGTGTCAACAGATGGCGCCACAAACGCTTACCAACAACATCGCCACACTACGATGTGAAATAGTATGGAAAGCCTGCATCGCGGTAGCGAAGTTTCACCGTCTCCTTCGCTATATATAGCACCTCCAACTAACATCCGTTGGACCTCGGTCCCCGAGCTATACCACCCAGCTCGGAGGAAGATCTTCCCTTTGGCCTTCCTCAATGTGGAATTCCATCCTACCACCACCATCTCTACACTATTAACCGGTTACCGCAGCTGCTGCTTACAACACAATTATTATAAATCTTGAGGATCAAAAATACTTTGTAGGTACCTACTTATAACTATGCTAACTTTCTTAGTTCATACACCGAAAAAAAACGTTACAGTTTTAGATTATAAAGATTGTAGTTTAAATTGATTGTAATAGGACAAAGTTTCTTTCTTCGGGATATTTAAGTGTTTTTTTCTACTGACATATTTTCGACTTTAATCCCTGCTGTTCGCCGGCTTGTAACGAACTAACTTCCATTTAAAAAAATATATATTTACGGGTAAGCACATTGCCTTGATCTCACCTGATGTTAGGTGATGATAAGGCCATTTGGTGGAAACGCACTTCACCCGGGATTCTCAACTACTGAGGCACTGGCTATCTTATCTCTAGCTGCCGGAACACAACAATGCAACAAACATTGACGTTATGGCGACATATTTATATAAGGGTGGTAGCTAGCCAGACGAACAAACTACTACCACCAACCAAACCGAGTACACAAAGATGTACCCTCGCTGGGAATCGAACCCGGGACCTCTGGGTCTAAACCGGTGGTCTTAACCACTAGACCCACAGAGGCGATTTCCATCCATACGCGCCGCCATTCTCCCAAGTGAATTCTCCCCACCAAGCTCGTTTACGGCCGGCGAGAGGAATGCTTAGATTATAATAAAACATTCATAACTCTTCGCCGTGGCCTTCAAATGCGGACGCAAAACTGCGAATTTCAAGTTTCTTTATGATAGCGAGCAAGCGGCGCGTAGCAGTGGTGTGACAACGGCGCACGACAGAATACGCACGCTCACTAATATCTGTGCAGAGTAGGCTGGTGATTTAATTAGAGCAATGTATACTTTCGTAAAATCATAGGCGTTTGGGTAAAAAATAATAAGTCTTAATATTTTCATATTCATATTTTTAATTGAAAAATAAGACAACAGTGGCCTGCGGAATATCAATACAAACATTTTGTTTGATGTCGGATCATTGTTTCATTTGTGCATTTACAAAGTTTCTGAAGAAATAAGTTTTTAGATATCATTACTTTTTCGTATTGTTTATGCAGTTTCTGGGTATTTGTTCCAAATTCCAAGACAACCATGGCCTTGTGAAAGGTTCAAGCTAACCTACACTAGTTCTTATAATGTATATGACCTATTCAGCGCCTAGCACCAGCGACTTAAAAAAAGAAGAGCATCGCGGACTTTTTTTGACGGGCCGCGACTAGGAATAGTTTATTATTGTTATCTAATTTTTGAATTAATATATAGTGTTGAAGCATTACATGCGTTTCCTTATATAAAACCCCCGGTACTTTAAATCCTTCCGATTGTCACAGAACACACGCCTGGTAGGCTACTCTTGACGCAAACTCAATCTTAATACAATTCCAATGCGATTTATATGTATCGATATTGGGATAAGTTTCGCAATTTCGGAACGCCCCATCTCGATAATAGTTTGTTCACTCAATTTTCACGCAATTTAATTCCAATGTAGCGCTATTATCGCTTTTAAGAGTGCCATTTGAATTTTTTAGATTTGTGATTGGAAATTGATTTTTGCAATTGTGTTTCAAGAGTAATATAACCCACCTGCACATAAGACTGCCACAACCTGTCAAATTTCCTCAATAGATTTTAAACTTTATGTCAATGGCATATGGTTGAACATTTATTGAAGAAATTTGACAGTTTTGGACAGGTTGATGTGCAGACGTCTGTACATCTTCGATCAATTAAGTACATACATATTCTATGCGGAAATGCAACAGCTCGCTCAATATAAATACCACAAAATCATTAGGTACAGTGCCTAATAAATGGGGGCGGAACTTTTCGCATAATGTCGATTGACCTAAAGTCGTTTGTCATACATCAATTGGCATAATCATCAAATAGCATAACACTAATGTCAGATAATTTTTCCTTCGCATAACTTTTAAGTGGCAAACTGTCTGAAGGCATATTATTATTAAGCATAATCAATTAAATCCCTAATTTAATTTGGCATAACATAAGTTAGTCCTAAAATTCTTTAGCATAATTTAATTTGCCATAACTATAGAAAAACCTAATTTTATTTGGCATATTATAGGTAGTCCTAAAAATTTTGAGCATAATTTAATGTGTCATAATTACTGAAATCTCTTATTTTTTATGGCATAAATTATTTAGTCCTAAATCTTATTGATTAAATCGAATTATCACCCAGATTCGAACTAGCGCACCCTGACTCCACGTGTGATTTCATAGAAAGTTTTAAAAACTATATTAGATTAGATACCTACTCATAATTTACAAGGAGCGTTAGCAGTCAAATAATTAAAAGTGTATCTTATTATTAGTTGTGTTTATTATGATTACAACAATTATGGTTTTTTTAAATATGCGTAATTCTATTACTCCTTGTGATTATTATGCTATGCATTCATTACCTATGACAAACTATTTTAGCCTACACTATATTAGGACTTTTAAAATTATGCGTCGCGATAATATGCAACGTGATGATTATTGCTGTTAAAATTATGACATGATATTATGATAATAAACGTTATGCTTAATTGTCTATGACACACGAAGCGCGGGACGGATCATTCAATATTGATATCCGTACTTACCAAAGTACGGTACTTTGTGTGTATTCAAAGAGTCGTGTAAATACATTAGTATACCTATATAATCATCATGAACTGTATTTTTTTTCAAAATTCATGATTGCGGTTTAAAGTAAAAGTGTTTTATTTAAAAAAAACCTTAGAATAATAACGCCTAGAACGATAGTGTCAAACAAAGTTCGTCAAAATATTGAGGCACAAAATACTCCGTCGTGTGCGTCAGCAGCTTGTCATTACACACACAACCGTACGAATAAATGTTGCAAGTAAAATGGTAATTTCCCCAAACTCGGGGTAAATGGGTAAGTTACTAAACTCTTATCTTGTTTCATAGTTTAAAAATTGTATTGTTGTTACATATGATTTTTTTAATTATTAAAATTTTTTTATGTGACAATAGCCACAAAGTCAATAGTCACAAAAAGAAAATTGTCTTCTATAATTATTACATATTATTTTATTACATTAAAGACATACATTAATAATATTAACTGTTATATACATTAAGATGTTTTCATTTAAGTTTGTGATTATTATTTAAAAAAGTAAAAATTGTAAGGTACATACATACATAAATAGTCACGCCTCAATCCCTCAGGAGGGGTAGGCAGAGACAATGGACCGCCACTTCTCTCTTTAACTATTTGGAAGCATAATTTTATCTCATTATGCATTGAATATTATTTCGAGCCTTAGTTAGATGGCGGTGAAGCTACGACTACCACAATTTTCATATCATTAGCTACTTATTTAATGATACTTACATATAACACGAAAACATGTACATGTAATTTTATGTAAATGTAACAATGTTTGGTGATAAATAAGAATGCCAATATTTATTCATTTACTTTATTGCACAAAAATCATTCTTATCAGAAAAAAATACTGTTAAAACATTTTTTCAGCATGTCAGTTTAAAATCCTTGTAGCTGTAACTATTTTCTAAATGACTGGCGCTTTGATAACAGCAATCGTGATAAATTGTCTTTCTTGGACTCTAGACTTGGATAAGAACAACTCTAAATAAAAAAAACTCGGAACACAAAATGGGGTAAAAGTTTTCCTACATCTAGCAAAACATACATGGAATGACATATTACAAATTTACGAACATTAATATCGTGTTTTACGAAAAAATAGACATTGATTAGCTGTTCTTACAGGTGAAATATAATCTTAGCATCCTTTTTGCTAGATTCTGACTTGTGAAAGCATCCTTTGAGTAAACAAATCGTCATTATAAACAAAAATTGCGGAGCTGCTTACGACACGACGTGACCTTGGATACTAGCGAGCCGTTCGGCCAACCAAGCCACATATGGCTTGGTTAAACTTGCCTCAATCGCCGTGCGCGTACTCGGCTTCTAGGCGTTATTATTCTAAGAAAAAAACATACAACCGAATTGAGAACCTCCTCCTTTTCTTGAAGTCGGTTAAAAATTACGAAGCCCTTCTAAATACAGTTATTATAACTAATGATCGTATAATCGGATGAATATTTACTTAAAGTTGAGGTGATGGCTGTTATTCCATTGGAATGCACTTTTGTATCTAAAAAAATCCCGAGATTTCGGATTCGACAAATTTTGTTTAGATTATAAAATCAAATCGGGTGTAGGTATATTTACTTATGTTCAGGTGTTGGCTAATATGGAATATAATAACACTTTTTAACGAAAAAATCTCTAGAAATAATAACTTCCTTATAATTTTTCAATTTCTTCAACTACTTACTTCTTCAAATTTCAAAACATATCTCAAACGAATAATAAATAATAAATTACAAAGAAAAATCAAATTCTTGATTATTAACATCACCAACAAACTCCCGCGCTCAACTGACAGTATTTAGTTGGTCGTTTAATACGTTAAACGACTAAATTGAAAGTTTAGGATACAAAGTAATTATGTGCAATAAAGTGTTATTGTATTGTATTTTTTTAACTAACACTCGCTACTCTTCCTCTTACACTCTACATACTACTCATATATGTCACAGAATAGTTTTGAATTCCCGAATTTTCTGGAATCCCGGGATTTATATTTTAAAAAACATGTTTAAAGAAGCCGCTTCCATAATTTCCTAGCCAAAAATTCGATCCGATCACTTATAAAGCCAAAAATTGTAAAATACAATTTAAATCTTTAAACCTACATAGTTTTTTACTCGCGACTTCGTTTGCGTTGTTTGAGATTTTAAAAAGAAACTCATTTTAATATAAAATACCCGTGTTACCCGCAAGGAATGTAGCATTCTATCAGTGAAAGAATTTTTGGAATTGGACCAGTAGTTCCAGAGATTAGCCTCCGCAGCAAACAAACAAAGTCACAAGTACCTCTTTATATAGATAAAATCGATTCTTGATACAGTCTCTTTGCTCAAACTTTTTATATTTCAAAAATAGAAATCATTGAAAATGTTTCTGGACTGACACGAGCTATTTTGATTAGAAAATCAAAGAAAGAGTTTAGCTTAAAGTAAAATATCTGCTAAAAATCTTATCGGTAAAGAGTAGGATAGAAGTATTTAAAATGCTTTTTAAAAATTGTGCATATTCTTTGCGTAGGGCAGTCATGCCTATGGTCATACCAAAGCGTAGTTTTGCGCAAACTGGAATGTTTGTGTGTACACCACCAAGAGTGCCATGTTCGTTTGGGGTAAGAGAATAATTTCTTTCTTCTATCTATAAATATAAATGTACTAAGTTATATCGTTTTCAATTTTTCTAGTTTTGGTTACCCAATACTTAGGTAGGTTTTAATGAATCTATAATAACGAAAATGTGTAGGTACCTACATACAATACACTACGCAACGTGCCCGGTAAAGAACTTGTACTTTCACCCCCATGTGCTGTGTGGGGGGGGGGGATTTGCACAACAGTGTATCAACGTATAACTGTTCAATCCCACGAATGGAACGAATTTACATAACTCTCTTCAGGGTCAGAGCCGCAGAGCCGCAGTTAATTTGATTTTTGTTACAGGAAAAAGCTCTTCATGCTGGGTTTATGTTGTTTATCTGGCTGGGGCCGGTATTATATGGTATGACGCAACTCAAAGTTTGGCGCCGTGAATATATTCAATAAATTCAATAAAAATATGAATGCTAAATGATTTATTTGTTTCATTTATAAATAAATAGGTAGGCCCATTGCCCATGAGACATGAACTACTCAGGCTGCTGCTGAATCAGAATAGTAAGACTTCTTGGGAAAGTGAAGAGAATCTGCTTTATTTTAAAATTTGTGTGTGATCAGAAGGAAGACACTAGTTATGTATGTCTAATATTAATGAGAAATAATGGTGAAACTGTTGTGTCCGTATAAATAATATAAGGTTCTTTATTTTTTTCCTTTGTTTTATAAATCCTAAGACAGAATTTTCTTTATGGGTGCACTGCACGTGAGTGTTCAAATGAAACATTTGATTTTATGTGGACTTTATACTTAGAGCATTTAATGCTCTCTAAGGGAACGCCTGATAGTGGCGTCTCCGGCTTTATATTATTTTTAAGAAAAAATACTTTGACACTGGTTAAATGTGCTAGCCGCACAAAGCCAAAAAGGAACTAAGCCACTAAGGAAAAAAAGTAAAAATAAAGTGTCACTGACTCTGTCACTGTCACATTTATTTGTTCACCGCGCCGCTTGTTGTGTTGTTTGTTTTTGAAAAGTACTTAATTGAATCTGTAACAATGAAAGAGCCCAAGCAGAACTCAATCGAAGATTTGGCGGAGCTACGTAACTATTTCTTGTCACACAATAGCATTCGCGAGTACATAGCGCATAGTTCCAAAGTGCATTCCGTGGGTTGGTCGTGCGATGGACGAAGACTCGCTTCTGGTTCCTATGATAAAAACGTGGCTATATTTACTCTAGACAGACACCGACTGGTAAGTTCTAAGTGGATTTCACATTTACATCTGATAAAATATTTCATTTCTTATTTAATTTCGGTGCTTGCCCAACATAGTTGTTTTTCCTGTTCCATCTATTTTTTTTAATATACGTAATTATTGAATCGCTTTACCCTGTACAAGAGGAGAGAATTCATCATCATAATCATCAGCATCAGCCTATACTAGTCTAGTGCTAGACATAGTAGGCCTTTCCAAGTGCACGCCACTGAGCAGATTCGCGGCTACTCGCTCTTGACAAATTATTCAAATGATTTGCAGAGTCAAGAATTTATATTCCGAGGTCACACAGGGTCCGTGGATCAGTTATGTTGGCATTCCTCACATCCTGATCTCCTGAGCACTGCTAGTGGCGACAAGTCAGTCAGAATTTGGGACACAAGGTGAGAGGTTACTTACATTTTTTTTTAAAAACTACACTTCTAAATTAATATTTGTTTAGGGAAGATTAACAGCATTGTAACTATAATGAGATTATAATAAATATATTAAAGCCATTAACCCTTTCAGACCGAGCTGATACAGTTGTGCGCTTCGACCACGATCAAATTTGACCCTTAACGCCAATTGTTGCGCTTGTCTGTGTTAAACCAAATTTTTTTAAATTTTTAAAAAAAAATATAAAATTTTTTTTAAAAAAAATAAAAAAGCTGGGAGCCGGCGGCGTTTGAAAGAATTATAATATTTTTATTTAATTTTTTATTCTATTTAATATCATAATATTAGTCGACAACTCGTTATAAACTATAGCCTGGCGATTTTAAGTCGAGATTCCGTCCGAGAGACGTCGCAATCTCGGTCTGAAAGGGTTAAGGTCACGGAAATGTATTACTGAGCCACTTTTTATCAATAAAGCAATGAAAATTATAATACAACAAATTATATGCAGAGAGGTCTGTCTGGATTCTGGCATTAATTTGTAGAATGGACAATGTTAATATTATTTATTTATATATGAACATGGAATCAACAGCATTTTATAAATTAAGTTGTTACATTGTTATGCCAATAACGGACCCTACTTTTTTGAACAGTATTTTTGATAAGATGTTGATTCGACCTCCTTGGTCGAGTGGCTTGCACACCAGTTTTCATGGTGTCGCCATTTCTGAGGTCCCAGGTTCGATCCTCGGTTGGATCAATTTAGAAATACCTGTTTTTCTAAATTGTTCCGGGTCTGGGTGTTTCCTATGTAAAATAAGTATGTATTTAAGTATATTAAGTATGTTTATCCGTTGTCTAGTTAACCATTTATCAAGTTTCTTAAGGAAGCTTTTCTTAGGGCTAGATAATTGGTGTGAGTGTGGGAAACATTTATTTTTATTTATATTATTATTTATTTTGTTGTTACCACATGGTGGGTTATAGCCCATATGTTATAATATAATTTTTTGTGATACAGGACTCACAAATGTGCAGCAACAATAGCAACAAAAGGAGAAAACATTAATATAGCCTGGTCGCCCAATGGGAGCACCATAGCTGTTGGAAACAAAGAGGATCTAGTCTCGTTCATAGACACAAAAACATTTAAAGTGGTAGAGTAACCTTTTTTGTTTTTGACTGATTTTTTTTTTTAAATATGGCTTTCACATCTCCTTTTCTTGAGATGTATTTTGCCAACAACAATTTTTTATTGGTCACTACGTTCGGAGAATGTTCAGTAGAATTTAGATGTTTCGGAGGAGCTTGAAGTGGAGGGTATCTACAACAAATAACATTTAGTGTTATGGACATCACAGACAGCACAATGGACAATTTTACAATAACAGCCTATGTTAGAGGATAGGAATGGAGTTATAATTAAACATAAAGGGAGAAAAGATTATGGGAAGGTTGACAAATAAATAATATACTTACACAATATAAGTTGGATGTTGTTACAACTTAATTTCATGCTGATGTATGTATTTAATTAAGAGATGCATATGAGAAGAATTTAGGTAACAAAGAAGAGATTGAAAGTTAATAGGGCGTGGGATTTTAGGAGGTAAAGCGTCATATAAAGAATAGGAGAACTTAGAACAGTTAAAAAAGATATGGTCTGTGGTTCCTTCGTCTAGTCTACATTCACAAAGGGAATGATCACGTACTCTAATTTTGGCTAGGAAGACTGGTGTACAAACATGTCCAAGGCGGAGACGACAAATGGTTGAGGTGGTTTGTTTATCTACTGATTTAAAACGGAAGAACCAGGGTTTTGTTGGTATAGTAGGTTGAATGTTCCCATAGTGTCGACCTTTGCTAAGCCTGGAGGAGTCCCATAGGTCCTGCCAAGTGCTCATCGCATCAGATCGAGCGGTTGCAAGAAGATCTGGTAGATAGTAATTACTGTATTCCAGTGAACCCATGTTAATAGCGTTTTTCGCCAAAAGATCCGCGCATTCGTTGCCCTCAATTCCATTGTGACCAGGGATCCATGCAAGTGCGACCTCTAAACCTTTCAATTTGCTTTTTAGCAGTAGCTCTTTTATCTGAAGCACCAAGGGAAAATAAATTTTAGCTTTAAATGGGTTACCAGCAATTGCTTGTAGGCAACTTTTACAGTCAGAAAATATAATAGTTATATGTTATGGTTTTCCACGTAGGCTATCGCCTCTAGAATAGCCAAAGTCTCCCCAGCAAACACCGAAGTCTTGGGTGGGCACTTGTAGCTCAATAAGACATTAAACTTTGGTATCCACACCGCCACTCCAACGCAGCCCTCCTCAGACAATTTGGATGCGTCAGTATACACTGGTAAAAACTCTTTCCATTCTTCCATAAGGGCAGTGAATTTATTTTGTGCACCAGGGTCATTTTTTAGTATACCAAAATCCAATAGAACTTTTGGACTGTGTATTAAAGATTTGAAATCTGATTCAAAAAGGGGGTTAATTTCACTTTGGTAAACTGAAAAAGGAAGGTCTTGAAATTTTAGGTAGCTCTGAACTATTCTTGGGGTTTCTTTGTGGAACCAGTACCGGTTTTCTGATACCTCTACAGCGAGAGCTTCAAGTCGAGGTAGAAGAGGATGACTAGATAAGGAAACTACCTTAAAGATAAATCGGTCTGCTAAATATTGTCTTCGCGGAAAAAGAGGTAATTCCACGCATTCTACCTGCATAGCATTCTTGGGCGAAGACTTCATCGCGCCAAGGATGATGCGCAGGCATTTGGCTTGGATGAGGTCTATTTTTTTCAGGGCTAGTTTACTGCAAGGTTCGAGAATGAACGATCCGTAGTCAATTTGGCTACGTATCAAAGCATTATACAACAATTTCTGACAGATTGGATGAGATCCCAACCACACGCCAGAGAGGGAACGCATAACATTGATGCCTTTTCACATTTACCCATAATGTAAATTAAATGAGGAATCCCCGTCATTTTTGAATCAAAGATCACTCCCAAGAATTTAAATGATTCACAGTTGGGTATGACTTCATCCAAACACGAGACATCGACAATTGGGATGGATCTCCTTCGTGTAAAGGTCACCGCGCAGCTTTTAGATGGAGAAAGTGTCAGACCATGTTCATCCATCCAGTCCACAAGATAGCTAAGGGCTTCATTGAGACGAGAGGAAGCAATTTCAGCGCATTCGGTTGAGGTGTATAAGACCAAATCATCGGCATATTGCAACACTTCACAAAAAGGAGAGACAGATTGGTCAAGATCATGCGTGTAAATATTATATAGAAGAGGACTAAGCACGGACCCTTGCGGGATTCCTTGCCACAGAGTTCGTGGAGCAGAATAAGTATCACCAAGCTTAATTCTTATAGTCCTACCCATGAACAGATTGCAGATGAAACAAACAATCCTCGCAGATATACTCAGCTGTAGCAATTTAGCTCTGAACAGCGGGAGTTGGACGCTATCATAAGCAGCTGACACGTCTAGGAAGCATGCAAAAAGATTTTGATTTTTGGATAGTGCCAGATGGATATCCGAAGTAAATATTCCCAAACTATCCATGGTACTTTTACCCTTTCGGAAGCCAAATTGAGTTTTTGCTAGGATTCTCTTATTTTCTGTAAACTATTCAAGTCTGTTCTTAACCATGCGCTCAAGTATCTTTCCAACGGTAGATGAAAGAGCTATTGGGCGGTATGAATTGGCGTCATGCACATTTTTATTTGGTTTGAGAATTGGAATTATAATTTGCCTCTTCCACGATTCTGGAACAGTACCGGAAATAAAGAAATTGTTCAAAAGTTGCAGTAAGTACCCTTGTCCAATTGGTCCAAGTTTGCGTAAAAATATGTAAGGTACACCGTCTTCTCCAGGGGATGAATTACGGAGGCCTTCTAGTGACAGTTTTAACTCCGTAATGGTAAAAGGTTGGTCAAGGGGGTCAGTGCACGTAAGAGGAGGCAGAGGGGACGTATTTAAATCCACAGGTACAAATGCAGGTGCCAGCCTGTCAATAAAGTCATCCAACCAAAGAGATGAGTCGCAAGATGAAACAGGATCAGGTACGAATGATCCTCTAAATTTTTTTAAATTTTTCCAGACAATTGAAGAGGGGGTCTTGGGAGCTAGTGAAGCGCAAAAGCCCTTCCAACCCTTTTTATTTGTTTTCGAAAGAAGGCGTTTTGTGTGTTAGTCTTTTAAAATTAATAAAATTATTTATATTGGGAGATTTATTATAAGTTTGCTCAGCACTATTTCTTTCTTTGATTGCTGCTGTGCAATCGGAATCCCACCAAGGAGGAGATGCAATTTTCTGTCCAGCCGGTTTTCTTTTGGGAATGGCCTGATCGGCAGATTCATTCATGATAGACAGAAAGAGTGAGTATTGCTCTAAGGGGTTGGATGATGACAGTAACGATTCGGGTTCTAGTAGGCGGATTTCTATAAGTTCTGTGTATTTTTGCCAGTCAGCCTCAAGTATTTTATATTTTAGGAGCGGTTCAAATATCGGAGAAGAAAGTACAGAGCAAGGCTTGGAGACAATTATTGGGAAATGATCACTCCCGAAAGATTGATCTAATATCCTCCATGAGAGTAACGATGCTAAATTTGGAGAGCAAACAGTTAAATCAAGCACAGACTGTTGATTTTGTCCAGGATATACTCTATGAGTGGGTGAGCTATCGTTTAGGATGCAAACATTGATGTCCTCAAAAAGATCCATAAGTAAAGGCGAGAAGGAATCGGTGTAGAGTGATCCCCATGAGGTATTACGGCAATTAAAATCACCCATGATCACCAGAGGGGGAGGTACAGAGAAAAGAATAGTAGAAAGGTCAGGGATAAGGCTAATGTTCGGATGAGGGATGTATATTGAAATAAAATTTATGTCCATAATTTTTGCAGCAATGGCATTAATATCATCTGTATGTGAAGGGAGGGTGATTTGTGAAAAGGTAAGATTTCTCTTAATTAGGAGTGCAGAACCTGCACGGCCATCGTTGCGATCATCACGGAGGCAGGAAAAGCCCGGGATCCTGAACATAGATCCAGGCCTTAACCAAGTCTCCGAAATAGCAGCAACAACAATTTTATTACTGTTAATTAAGTCTATAAGCTCAGGTTTTTTAGGGATTATACTTCTACTATTCCACTGAAGGAAGTGAACTGGGATTGTGGAAGGGGGTGCCATTAGTAAGTTTTTCTGCTAGAGTTATCATTAGTGGGGCAACGTCGTTCGATAGTACATCGCTAAATTTGGCGATAATATTAGTTAGGAGCTTTATTAGTAGCTCCATAAGACCCTCATTGGGAGTAAATTGTCCTATTCTCTGGGCAGGGTCAGGAAAAGCCTGGCCATTAGGTACCACAGATCGTGGGGTGCTAGTAATAAAGTGGTGGGCATGTAGGTCATAACCTACAGGGGTGGGGGATCTTGGACGTGGAGAGTGGTTAACTCGTTTGCGGTAAGATGTTGGTCTAACAGGATAGTTTTGGTGGGAGGGTGAGAGAGGTTCAGAGATAGGAGCAAACATGACTTTAGCCACATCAGCATAGGGTCTTCTGACACGACCATAGCGTGCTGACGCTTCGGCATATGATATATTCTGCTCAGACATACTCGTAACTGTTTTGATGGCTTTTTGACGTGAAAATTCAGGGCAGGTGATGTCTGTAGCAAAATGTCTTCCCGAGCAGTTAAAACAGGTAGCATTTTCAATGGTCACCTTACATTGGTCACCGGGATGTTTTTGGGCACACCTATAACAGCGTGCATCCGAGCGACATTGATTTTGTATATGGCAAAACCTAACACACTTTCTGCACTGTATAGTTGGTAATATATACTACTCAAAAGAAAATAAGGGCCACTTACATATTTCTGTTTTTGAGTAAATTTTTAGATGTAAACTAATTAATAAGTGACTAATTAATGATGTCCGGCCTCCTTCAGTATCCAACCTCTTTAATGCTGGTGTTTAAGTCTTACAGCTGGCCAGAAATTGAAGCAAATAAAAAAAAACGAGTTTCAGGTCAAATTCCTTTCAGATGGAATCACAATTTTATTCTGTTAAAAAACTATTTCTGTCCATCTTTTGCTTCTTTTAACATCTTTTGTTAATAATGCCACGTCAACGAAGGCATATGGATACCATTACTGCCACCAGAGCCGTTACATTGATTGCTGAAGGTCATTCACAGCGGTCTGTAGCTTTTTCGTTGGGTTTCTCTCGCCGAGCCATCCAAAATGTGTGGGATCGGTTCCAAGAGACTGGCAGTGTTGCAAGAAGGCCTGGATCGGGCAGGGTGCGAGTGACTACGGCACAAGAGGATCGCTACATCCGATTGAGTGCCCGTCGAGAGCGCTCTGTGACGGCACGTAAGTTACAAAATCGCCTACGGTTGACAACGGGGACTCGTGTTAGTGACCAAACGATACGTAATCGACTGCACGAAGACCAGCAAAGGTCCAGACGCCGAGTAGTACGAATTCCTTTATCTAGGGTTCAACGTGGAAATCGTTTAAGTTTTTGCCGCGAACATTCAGATTGGAGCATGAATCAATGGGGTATGATGCTCTTCACAGATGAGTGTAAAGTGAAGCTTTGTAGTGATGATCGGCGGATTAGAGTATGGAGACGACAGGGTGAGAGATTTTCCGATGTCTGCATCAAGGAAATTGACCGCTTTGGAGGTCCTAGTGTGATGGTTTGGGCTGGGATTAGCTTACAAGGCAAAACTGAGCTGGTTTTCTTAAATCAAGGCACAGTAACTGCACAACGGTACATCGATGAAGTCATCAGGCCTCATGTGATTCCATTCTCACAGAGAGTGGGGCCAGGGTTCTGGTTAATGCATGACAATGCTCGCCCACACACAGCTCGGGCCACTCAGACTGTACTGGATGACTCCCATATTCGTGTCCTACCATGGCCAGCGTATAGTCCGGATTTAAATCCAATAGAGCATATGTGGGACCAATTAAAACGAAGGGTTAGGGAGCATGAGCAAGAGGTTCACAACCAGCAACAGCTTATGGATGCTCTGACACGTGCGTGGGAAGAGATACCTGATGAAAACATCAGAAACTTAATCGAGAGTATGCATTCAAGGCTCCAGGAGTGTGAAAACAGGAGAGGAGGACACACCCGTTACTAAACAAAACACATAAATATTCGATCAATGATAAAGAATTTCACGAATTTACAACAGATTATTCATAACTGTAGGATACCTATAGATGTCATAATTATTACTGAAGCGGGTATTTCCTCAAATATTGTACGACTTTATAATTTATCGGGTTATACTATGTACTCGGCGTTACGTTCTAATAAACGAGGTGGTGGCATTCTTGTTTATGTGAGATCACATTTTAAATTCACTCCAATTCACTATTCTACCTGGTCATTTGAAAACATAACTGGTATATTAAAAATAAACCCAGATCAGGAGGTAGTTCTGTGTGCTGTGTATCGACCACCCCGTTATAATAAACGTTTGTTTGTTATGGAGTTGGACAAATATATCTCGGAATACAGTTCAAAACAAAACTTGTTGCTAGTTGGTGACACAAATATTGACCTAAAACGCATTGATTCACATAGAAATTCATTTCTAGAAACACTCAGCGAGCACGGACTAATGTGTGGTATATCAGAATACACTAGAATCGAAAAGAAACTAAATAAAATAACAAAATCTTGTATTGACCACATTTTCACTCGTTTACCCACATTACGTCCGTACACGGCAGTGTTAGATATCGTACTGGCTGACCACCGAGCTATCGTTCTCGCATGCGTCGACGATGCAGCGCAGACGCCTTGCACTGTACAGGATGTACCAAAGCAAGTTGTTGACTTTGACGTTCTTCATAAGGAATTGAAAAAGGTAAAATGGTTGCAAACTAGCGATATGACTTCGTCAACCGATATTTTGAACTTCATTAGATCTTCCTTTCAAAATGCGACCGCGGCGGCAACCACTGCACAAATAATGAACCGTAAAAAGAACTCCTGTCACTTTAGAGTCCCTTGGGTCAATGACAATGTCACACGATTATGCGATAAAAAAAATAATTTGTTTAAATTATGGCGCAAGAATCCTTATGATTTTAAGCTGCGATTAGAGTATAATAAAACACGAAACAAATTACATAAACTTTTGGAAATAAGACGAAATAAATATTATATGAAAAAAATTCAAGAAAACTTTAATAATACAAAAAAAGTGTACCAGATAATAAATAATATGTTAGGTCGAGTGACACTGTCAATTGATGAAGTGGTACTAAGAGCATTTGAGACACAGGGTCTCACAACAAAATGTATTGTTGATACTTTTGCTACCAGATTTGATAAGGCGGTCAAAGATATTATTCCCAACTGTAGCACAAAGTTAATAGACAGAAGTGGTAATTGCAGTTCCGCCGACTGTAGTATTTATTTTAAAAAGGCTACGGAAGTGGAAGTACACAAAATAATAAAAAATCTAAATCCGAGGAAAGCTCCTGGCCCAGATAACATAAAAACATCAGACATCAAAAGTATAGGATGCGAAGTATCAGGGTCTATCGCGGATCTAATTAATTCTAGTGTCAAAGAAGGATCATACCCTGACGATTTAAAAATTGGATGTGTTCGACCTTTACATAAAAAAGGGAAGCGAGACGATTATGCAAACTACCGTCGAATCACACTGCTTTCATCTATAGACAAAGTTGTAGAAAAATACATTAGTGAACAATTACAAACTTTTTTTAGGCTTAATGGTATTATATATCAAAATCAATTTGGATTTCAGATGGGGCAGGGCACATCCGATTTACTTATTAAATTCACTGATGAAGTTAATTCGTACCTAAATAAAAGACTGCATGTATGTGTTCTCTTTATCGACTTTTCGTGTGCTTTTGATACACTTGACCATGAAGAATTAATATCTAGTCTAGACAAATGTGGCATACGCGGACCCGTCCTCAAGTGGTGCAGTAGTTACCTCCAAAATAGAAAATTCCAGGTGAAAGTAAATGACGTTTACAGTGAACTGATAGACAGTACAGAAGGTACGGCCCAAGGATCCGTGCTTGGACCCCTCCACTTCTTGTCCTATGTCAACGAAATGCATAAGTACGTCCAATATAGTACATGCTATCAGTTCGCTGATGACACCTGTTTAGTGGCTGCTGATAAAGACCCAAACAAGGCTTGTGAAATGCTGCAATCAGATTTCGATACTCTTCTAAAGTGGTGTCACGATGTAGGATTAGTTGTTAATGCTGTTAAAACCAAACTATTGCCCATTAAATCACCTTATATTGAAAGTGTTCCCTTAAAGGGTGTTATAGCTCATGACCATAGATGTCTACACTCACCTGCGTCAACTCAGTGCAGCTGCACTCCTGTTGATGTGGTAGATTGTCAAACATATTTAGGCCTTCAAATCGATAGTAAATTTAATTGGTGCAACCACATCGAACATGTGTGTAGTAAGTTAAGACAGTTTTTGGCAAATATTATAATACTTAAAAATAGGATACCATTTAAAGTTAAGATAATGCTATATAACTCGCTAGCTGAATCTTACATTCAATATGGTTTATGTAGCTATGGCCGTACATATAAAACTTATTTAGATAAAATTTACAACCTACAACTTAGAATATTAAAAAATATTGTATCAAGTAAAGTTAGAAATCAATATAGTGACGATCATGCTGGCCTTTTTAAACACTGTAAGGTATTGCCCGTCCATTCACAAGTAAAATATATTTTATTAAAAAAACTATTCTTTATAATCAATAATCAGCCTCAACCGGAACACTCTGTATACACGCGATCAGTAGCACGGCGTCAACTGAGGAGCGGACCGGTTCGAGTAAACAATGAATACGGTAGACGAACATCAGATTATATTGTTTGTCGGCTCATTAATAAACTACCTATGGATTTAAGGGATAAAATGACGAAACAAAATATTAAGTATAAACTTAAAGAACACTTCCTTAGTTCCCTTCAAAATGTATATGCAGGTTGTGGAGATAAATAAATAATAACCGAACAATATGTATTTGTCCAAATCCTCTCTTTCTGTATGTGTCATGGTGTATTACTTACCTACATATATACATATATTTTTATTGTTTGTGTCTTATATAAGATTTGTATATTGATTGGCGTAAACTTAATTCTTAGTATAATCTTAAACCTTCGTGGTTTTTCTATGCTAAGTCAACTGATTGTTTTGTAAGATCTTTCATGTGATAATAATAAATAAAAAAAAAAAAAAAAAAACCATTAAAAAAAACAGCTTGTGTCAGTTTTTGTTTTGTTTTGCAAAGAGTTTCTGTTTAGTTTTTGCTGTTGACAATGGACTAATTTCATGTTAATTGAAATAAGTGAAACAATTGACTACACAATTAAATGGTTATTAGCATAAGTTAAATCAAAAGCTTTGTTACATGTTATTTTAATAAATATACATTACTGTTTACTATATTTTTCACGTAGCAATCAAAATACTTAGTGGCCCCTATTTTCTTTTGAGTAGTATATATACTTCTACAGTTAGAGATGTGTAGACAGCATATATTTTGTTAGGTAATGATTGCCCTTGCATGGTGAGAACTACGGATTGCGTAGGGATCCAGGATGGAGTGCCATCTTCTTTTAATACCTTGCGGTGTAATCTACGAGCTTTTAATATTTTATTTGGACCTTCAGCCAGATCTGTAGCGTTCACGAATTCTTCCATAGACCATTCCACTGGTACTCCACGAACAAGACCCATTCGTGAAATATTATATGCAGGGATAGAAACTGTTAATTGATGGCGGGCTAAGCAAGGATTAGTTATAAATTTGTTGGCGTCCTGGGCAGATTTAAATTCAACAGAAACTCTATTGCGTCCAATTGACTTAATACCATTTTTGGTGATATTACAAATTTTATTTTGCATAAAAATAAGGCCTACCTTGATAGGTTTCAGGCTTAGACTTGAGTTGGTCACTGATTCTTTAGAAACATGAACTATGAATGGACCACAGTCCTCCTCATTATAACCACGCGAGTTGTTGTCTAATGAAGGGTGCTTGTACATGGTAGAAATAGACGGATTTGCGTTTTCTGGGTTAGTGATAACTTTTTTGACTGTCCTATCGTGTTCTACTAATTCAGGTGAAAGTAATGCAGCTGCGCTGGAGCGTTTACGTGATATTATGTCGACGTCCATATTGCCATCCCCTTCGGGAGGCTTTTCTTTTTCGTGCTCTTCCATTTACGCGGCCAAACGGCCAACTTAAAACTACTTACGTACCTTATTCCCCTCTACGTAATTAGTAAACCAACACCACTAAGTTATAAGGTTATAAGGATAGGATTTATATTTTTTAAGGATTATAACCAAAAATTGGAACAAACTCACTCTGTAGCCGACCGACCAAATCCTTTGACTGATTTAAAAAAACCTCAAATCCTTCTATAGGGTAATTTCTTGGCGCAAAGGGGTCAAAATATGGTAACGGTAAGCCAGACCAAAAAAGACACTCAACGCACACTCGCTTCACAATTTAGCAAAAATCTAATCACTTCCCAAACACGCACGAGATAATGGTGGACACACGGCACGGAACAGAAAAAACAAGAGTGGAATTTGTCTTTTTTATTTTAGTTATAAACAGCTCAAATCATAAGTTCTACCACGGCAGGCGCACTCCGCGCTTTAGGTATGAAGCTACAAGTAGCCAGCGGGTCCGTCCGGACGGACCAATTTCAGAGGACTGCCACGTGCCGGCCGGGTCGCACGTTAGCAACATTAGTTCGATTTCTCACTTAGTTGCGACTCACTCACGCGCCGCGCCGCGTTCGCGTATTGTCGCGTCTTTCGTTCGCACATTTACAATATTTCATTGCCAGCTCATATACATCCTAACTGCAAGGGCACGAGCTTTCTCTATAGATGGATAGGGAGAACGGGCTATAAACCACCACGCGGACCCAGTGCGGATTGGTGGTTGTTAACGACTGTTAATGCAGCCGGGACCAACCGCTTTACGTGCCTTCCGAAGAACGGAGGAGCTCTAGATGATAATATTTTGGTCACCCATCCGATGACCGGCCTTTGCGAAAGTTGTTTAACCTCAGCACTCGCAGACCAGGCGCGTTAACCACTGCGCCATCAAGCTCCTCATACGATACGATTACGATATTTATTTAACCAAAATGAAGGCATATAGCATCGCAATGGGCTGCCTTAATAATAATAATAAAAAGGATCCGAACCTCACGCTTTTCACACTTCCAAACGACATCGAAAGATAAGAAGAATGCTCGTCTAGTTATAGGTAGGTACTGTAGTGTTCCCACTACTTAGGAAATCCTACTAGGATATAAAATAAGAACAACAGTTGCACTTCACTTTTTATGTATTATAATAAAAAAAATCATTAGATTAAACCGATCTCTAGAGCACCTCGGCTTTTTAGCTGGGCTGTCTCACTCCTGTCTGCCACTGTGTCAAACCTTTTGCAAGCCTTTTTAATTTTACATATTCGTTGATTCAAATATTCATCCAGACTAAAGAGGTTTACATACAAATGCAATAAACTAACTTTTACTTTGAGCTGCATATAACCTCCTTACAGTACCTACCTAGTTAGTATTTAGTAGTCTGTTTATTCTTAGGAGTACTTGTCATATTTGCTAAACAATCTTCACTCAACTATTTACTTATTGAAATAATAATTTGGTAGGTACTTACTTACCTACTTACGAAACTGTTTACTAAATAACTAAACAGGACAAGTAAGGATAAACAAATAAGTATATATATATATATACCTATCTAGTATCTGTACTTTAGGATAGGTACATTCCTACCTAACTACCAAAACCAAAAGTTGACTTTTGTTATCTTTATGTCTCCCGTATTTACGTACCTATGGACCTAGTTAGATTATTAAATATTATAGTACTTATAGCTAGTTGATATGTAGGTACTTACCTACTTGTAAGCTCTTTTAACGGCAACGGTACGGCGGCGGCGGCATAAAGGCGGCCTCAAAGTCAACATGTAAGTATAGGTAGTCTGATGTGGCGTTGACTGTACTTACATACCTAGCCTAGGTTTATTTCAAACGTAATTTGTTCATATTTAAGTAGACATTATAAACACAATAACTTGAAATAAATTAAGTATTCAGATTATTATTTATAAGAAGACAACCCTGAAGTCGTTAAAAGAGATAAGAGCTACGCGATAGAAAGAGAGGCAACGTCTAGGTGAATATAACTGTAGGTAAGGGAGCGGTGCGCGACCTGAATTGCACTTTATTTATTGTGTCTTTGCAAGAGTCGCTATTTATTTAAATGACTTTGCGGAGTGGATCTTCTGTACTTGTACTATTATGTATTCTGTGGTTCTACACCGAAATATATACCTTCACTCATTAAAATAAGATTTAATTTACTATAAAAGGGACAGTACTTAATACGTTTTGTAATCTAAATTCAAACTTTCTAAGATTGTTGAGCAAGTATTACTACTACTTGGCCATACATGGCGTTGTTGTTTGTTGAAGTAATTATAACTCTTAGCGAAACTCGATAAGATTGTCATTAGCGCAACAGACTAGATTCTAAATGCAAACTTTCTAAGATTCTTGAGCAACTATTACAACTACTTGACCATAGATGGCGTTTTTGTTTGTTGAAGCAATTATAACTCTTAGCGAAACGCGATAAGATTGTCAATTGACTTAATACAAAAATATTAAGGTTTATTTTAGCTAATCGGATGTCATTTCATTTCAAGAGAGAGAAAAATGCAATCCGAAAAATAATAGCTTACCTCGAGTGTATTATCAGCGAAAGGCACGCGTGCTTGCGAAAGGGACAGAGTAATAACAATGTTCCGATTACCATGGCAACCACGCCACACGCAAAGGCAATGACGCTGACGATAGATAGCTTACCTCGACGAGGTTTGCTATGGAAATAATTGTAGGCGCTTTGAAATAATGAAACACTAATCATCATCAGCTCATTTATGTCCTCACTGCTGGGGCACGAGCCTTCCCTATGGATGGATAGGGAGAACGGGCCATGAACCACCACGCGGGCCCAGTGCGGATTGGTGGTTGTTAACGACTGCTAATGCAGCCGGGACCAACGGCTTAACGTGCCATCCGAAGCACGTCGGAGCTCGAGATGATAAATTTTTGGTCACCCATCCGATGACCGGCCTTTGCTCCCATACTCCCATACTAATACATACACTACACACACTAATACTCAATACACTCAATACACAATAATAACACTAATACTGTCCATAAATTTCTTCCCACAATCTTGTGACAATATTTAATGACATGTTATGATCTGCATTGTGGATCAGTGGGGTGGATTTCATGGATTTCTCAAAGGGAAGCCGATGGGAATCGGCTTGTATGGACCCTTCGCCACTGCTACTTAGACATATTAGGTGTTTTTTTAGGTTAATAATACTGGTAGATATCACCATACCTCACGATGAGAACCTTGTGAAAGCCGAGAAGGACAAGCTCAGTAAGTACCTTGACTTGGCTTACGAGGTTACCGCCATGTGGGATGTGGATTCAACTATTATTGTACCGATAGTCGTTTCGGCAAACGGTCGGATAGCAAAGAGCCTCGATCAACACCTAGAGAGGCTCTCGCTGAAAGGTTGGGTTAAGGGTCAGATGCAAAAGGCAGTACTCCTAGACACGGCACGTATTGTCAGAAGGTTCCTCACTCTGCAGCCCTGACCACCGGTAGCTTGGGCCCTGCCCCGCTGCTGGTGGTACTCTAGGATTAGGTTTTTATAATGTTTTATTGTTTTTATATTAAAATATTGTAAAAATCTAGTTTTAAGAAAGAAAATAAATAAAGAAGACAATAATAATAATAATAGTGTTAATAATTTAACATTTTTATTATGTATAATAGTGCACAAATACCTGCAGATAATATTTCCATTCACAACCCAATTAATAATACTGCACTAATATATAACACTGCTCAGTAGAAGATTTTGAAATGTAGGATCTGAACAGAACTTTGACATCACTGACATAGTCATAAGAACAAATACTTACCAACTGCATTTGTTTTCTAGGTTACAGAGGAACAATTCAACTTTGAAGTGAACGAAATATCATGGAACCTAACTTCTGACCTATTTTACTTGACCAATGGCCTAGGCTGTGTTCACATTTTGACGTAAGTGTTGGTTGCGTTGTTAAAAATTGCTAACTAAATTATCAATTGTTTTTTTGTAATTTAATACTGCATGTTTAAATAATTAAAAAAAAGGATACACATGGTGTTGTACATAATGTCAGCTAAATACTTAGCAAGCAAAAAATGAGAAAAATGGTACAAGTTGAAGAAAAAAAGAGTGATACCATATTATCATCCAAATGTTTGTCATTGCATGAAACACATCAATAGTTGTTTATTCATATTCATATTCATATTCATATTCATTTATTCACCATAAATTTATAACAATAAGTACAATAAATGTGGGTTAAGATGTTAGGTATGTTACAAATTTACCTTTTCAAGGCACTGTGAAATATTAAACTAACTACTTACATAATTAAAATTTAAATTAACTTAAAATTTATTTTCAAAATATTCTTTTATGTTGTAGAAAGAATGAGACATAAGAACATTCTTGAGCTCCCTTTCAAATTTACTACCCTGGAGGTCTTTGATGCAGTTTGGCAAATGGTTATATACTTTAATGGCCATATAATACGATCCATTTTTATATAGTGTAAGATGCGCTGGGGGTAGGACCAGGTTGCTACCACGACGCGAAATGTAGCGACTCGGCCTATCTCCGATCTTTTGAAAGTAGTGAGTATAGTTCCTCACGTTTATTAATTTTCGTCTATTTCTGAAAGTGATCGAACGTACAGGGTGTCTGGTTAATAATGAATAACCTTTCATGTGGAATAGATCTGATTGCTCTCTAATATATTGCAAAATTTCGATTTAGTGAAAGTAGAATGGCTTTCCAGGAAGTATTTTTTTCGTTTCTTTGAAAAGAAAAAAAAAATATTGCCTTTTTTAACACTGCATGTCATGCCATTTCTACAAATTATAATATTCTTTCTAATACTTACAGATACTTGCTTAATCAAATGAATGCTTTATTTTTGTTTCTAGAACATAGACGAAGTTTTGTAAGAAATATCTTTTGTAAAGTTTTCATATAACACGTGGAACATCATTATAAAAATACTGTTATTCAAATTATTTAACTTTCAGAACCATGTACATTTGTATAACATCCTACGTTATAAGGTTAATAAATAAAAATATAAGAAATTTTGGACGACATTTTGATAGACTCGAGAACCATGTTACTTTTGCTGAATCGAAATTTTGCCATATATTAGAGAGCAATCATACCACATAAAGGTTAGAGTAATTATAAACGGGATTCTTAGCATGTTTATTATATGTGAGTATTCGATATTTCTGGTGGAATCTGGAATTACTGGTTCCGTGATCATGGTGCATGCAAGTGACCATGATAGTTTAAATAGTCACAAAAGTTATCCATTGTTTACTGGATATTGTATACACATAGGTTTAGAATGAAGTTCGTCCAGGTACCCGTCGCTGGAGCTGCAGACGGTGCTGAAGGCGCACCCGGGCACCTGCATCTGCGTGGAGCACGACCCCACCGGCCGGTACTTCGCCACCGGCTCCGCGGACGCGCTCGTCTCGTTGTGGGACGTCAACGAGCTGGCCTGCCTCAGGGTCTTCTCTAGGTGAGACACGGTTCTACTATGTCTTTCATTTTGGAAAACAATAAAAACAAGTAATAAAATCAATTACTGTATTGATAATATTAACTTGTAATGTTCTCAAGTGATGTCCGGAAACCCGGACAGTTGTTTCGAAAAAAAATATTGTCATAAAGAAGTCTCCATTAATTTTTGTCTACGTTATTCGAACTTAAGTTGAATTAGCCCTACCTATTCCGATCACTGATAATAAGTATGTATTTTAAGTATGTTTATCCGTTGTCTAGTAACCATTTAACGAGTTTCATAACGAAGCTTCTCTTGGGCTAGATAATTGGTGTGAGTGTAGGAAAGTTTATTTATTATTTATTAACGTTTACCTGTTATTGTTGCAGGTTGGAGTGGCCGGTGCGCACGCTGTCGTTCAGCTTCGACGGCCGCCTTTTAGCGTCGGCTAGCGAAGACCATATCATTGACATTGGGGACACGGAAACGGGTATGCTTTTTTTTATTTATTTGAATAGAACAGTTAACAAGACATAACAACATTAGGTAGGGTATTAATCTGTCAACTCGGTACTTGCCCTTCGTTGTCCGAGGTATCCCCGTGCTAGAGAAGGGATGGTACAGATGCCTTGGATTGGTTGATGTGCACCAATCCAAAACTTTGGGCCACCGTAGACATGCTACTTTTAGCATCGGCGATCGGCGATTCAGCCGCTTTTTAGAAATTTAATGCAGCGACCACACATTCCACACCGCACACTTAAAAACGCCAAACGCGGCGATTGAGTCGCTTTTTCTTTCATATTTCAGGTGAGAAAGTAGCCGAGATCCCTGTACAAGCGTCCACGTTCACCGTAGCGTGGCATCCGTCCCGCTACCTCGTAGCGTACGCCTGCGAAGACAAGGAGCCGCCTGAACGCAAGCGGGATGCCGGCAGCCTCAAACTATGGGGGTTGCCTAATAACTAACTTTAGCTTTTAAGTAATAAAGTACATTTCTTAATAACAGGGTGTTTCATTCAACGTATGCGAGCGAAAGTAATCTTAGCTGCTAAACAATAAAGTTAATTAAGCAGCTTTCGCGAAGGCTAGTTATCAGATGGGTGACCAAAAATTGATCACCTCTCGCTCCTCCGTGCTTCGATGGCATGTGTTGCCGTTGGTCCTGGCTGCATTAGCAGTCGTTAACAACCACCAATCCGCACTGGGCCCGCCCGTTCTCTCTACCCGTCCATAGGGAAGGCTAGTGCCCTAACAGTAGGTACATGAGCTGGAGAAGATGATTACGAATTGTGTCTCTCTTATTATTAGACGCGTGAGAAGATAATCGGGACTGCCGTTTTGACAATGTATGGAAAACTTCGAGAAATAAACTTACTATTATTTATTAATATAATTTATCCTCAACCATCACAACGCAGATTAGCATTACATACAATTTATAATTCAATGTCATTTGAAGTAATAATGTAATACAATAATACAACCAAAACAATACTATGTAGTATTAGCCTATATGCTGTCCCACTGCTGGGCAAGCCTCCATCATTACAGTGAACTCATCGCTACAATCGATGTTTCATGGCTTAATTACCACTTTTGCCTAATACGGAATGAGCGATTAATTTGGAACATGGATACCTAATTGTAGGTATATTTATTTATTCAGTCATTTGAGTACAAAATAAAGTAAAAATCGCATAGGCACCTTGAATCTTTTAATTTTCCAGCGCTACCATGCTTCAACTTGCAATCTTCCCTTCTTTTCAATGTCCCAAAGCATTTGTTTAGCTTGTTCTACACTAAGCCCTCCTTGCTCATTAAATATTTCTGTAAACGCGTCTTTAACATTATCAGGCATATTTTTAGCGTTCCCTGATATGTAAATGTAGGCGTTCTTGTCCTTAATAAGACTCCATAGTAATTCACTTTGCTCCTTAATAACGTGTTGTACATATCTGTAAAGAGGTTAGGAGAGATTATTTCTTATTTCACAACGAGAAAGTGCAGCTTTATTTCACCTGGTAGTAAATGGCAATGATAGACCGAAGGTGAAAGCGCTTCACCCAGAATCCTCAACTAAAGGAACGAGTTGACTTATTTTAAACACAAAATAAGTAGACTGCAGTATTAGTTAATTATTTAAAAGTAATGTGTAAAATAAACGCGAGCAGATGCGTAAAAGTTGTTTCATTTCAATGAGACTGCAAAAGTTAAGCTTTATAAATACCACCACGGTTGAGATGGTACGAGATTGATTCCGTGTATGTTTGTTTTACTTGGTACTTTGTCACTTAAGGGGGTGCCGCGCGGACGCAAAACTGCGAGTAAAAATATAATTCAAAACTGGCTGCAAACCAATCAATGGATTATTAGGAGACAGAGATTATGATCGCAATATAAACAAAAGACGAACACACACACACACACACCCTTCTTCTCTCTCTCACTCACACACACACACACACACACACTCACACTCACGTTCGCATTCATTGTATAAATGTTACTATTTTATGTCTCCTTGTGCTTTTAGGCAGGGATGTGAAAGCTGGTGTCCTACGCACAGAGTTTACCTAGTTAGCACCAGTCTCCAATATTATTTGAGACTAAAATATAAATTACAACTATTTATAGATTACTGTGTAAATAGGAGATAATAAATATTTTTATTATTATTATAATTTATGCCCACCGACTCATCAGATAACCTATTGGAATTTGTTCAATGTTTAAGCGAAATTACATCAATAGTTGAAAGTAACAATACTGAAACTGTATTTATCATGGGGGACTTTAACGCTCATCCCGGGGCATTATTTGGCAATGAACTTAAAAATTTTTGTAATGATCAAAACTGGACATGTGTGGACATCCAGATGTTAGGCTCGAATTCAAATACTTATACGTTTGTTAGTGAAGCGCATGGCAGCCGCAGTTGGCTTGATCACTGTATTGTTACCGAGGCCGCATTAAAGACTGTGTCGTCAGTAAAGGTATGCTATGACATTTAATGGTCTGATCACTATCCAGTTGAGATTCAATGTAACTTAAAATCAATTTGTCGAACTATTAAGCCCCCGGTGGTCAAAACAAATAAGGTTATGTGGGGAGACAGGGATTTAAGCCAAATAGAAACGTATAATAAATGTTGTAATGATAAGTTAAGGGAAATCGGCTTCCCTACCGAATTCCACCAGTGTAGTGATAGCATGTGTTATAATAATGACAAGGTTCATTTGGCTGCGATTGACACGCTTTATAGCAACATTGTAACAGCGTTACGGGAGGCTGCTGTCGTCAGCTATGTTGGCCGTGGCGTCAGACAACATCGTGGCCGTCCTATTGTCGGATGGAATAAGTATGTTCGTGGCGCTCATATGGATGCTAGGCAGAAGTTTTTAACCTGGGTCTTGTATGATCGACCTAACAGTGGTAATATTTATAATGATATGTGTAAATCTAGAAATTATTTTAAAAGTAAACTACGTTATTGTCAGAATAATCAAGAATTAATTAAGATGAATATTTTAGCCACTAAGCATAAGAGTAAAGATTTTAAAGGATTTTGGCAACAAACAAAAAAGTTAAACCCAAAACCTAGCGTCCCGGTGAGTGTTAACGGCATCATCGAGCCAAAAGACATAGCAAATATGTTTGCATGTCACTTCAAGTGGAGTCTCCTTTAAGACTAAGCTGGCCGGGGATGCGGGGGTCACTGTGTCAGAGGTGCCTGGGCGTGTAACAGCAAAACAAGTTGCTCTAATAATAAAGGGCATGACCCGAGGCAAGTCCCCCGGACACGATGGCCTCAGCATCGAGCATTTTCAGGATGCAGGGCCACGCCTCCCAAGGCTTCTAGGACTACTATTTACGCTCTGTATTAGGCATTCCTACCTGCCAAATGAGCTGATGAAGACGGTGGTAGTGCCTATAATTAAGAACAAGACTGGAGACAATTCCGACAAGTGCAACTACCGCCCGATATCATTGGCTACAACCTCATCTAAGGTGCTTGACGGCCTGCTTGAGAGACAGCTTAAAAAACACCTTAACCTACATGATGCACAGTTCGGTTTTAGGCCAGGACTTTCGACAGAATGTGCGATTATGTCTCTCAAGCAGACTGTCAGGTACTACACAGACAGAAGAACGCCCGTGTATGCAGCCTTTCTTGATCTCTCTAGGGCATTTGACCTGGTTAGGTATGATATTCTTTGGCCTAAATTGAAAGACTCAGGGGTGCCGGGTGAGCTAATCAATATATTTAAATATTGGTATGATCACCAAACTAACCAGGTCAAATGGCTTGGAGAGCTTTCTGACGAGTACAGGTTGAAGTGTGGAGTAAGACAGGGGGGGCTAACGTCTCCTTCACTCTTCAACTTGTACATGAACAGGCTGATTGACGAGCTGAGTAACGTAGGAGTAGGCTGCTCGATCGATGGTTACTGTATCAACAGTATTAGTTACGCAGATGATATGGTGTTGCTTAGCCCATCAGTGGCCGCGCTCAGAAAATTGATAGGTGTGTGTGAGAAGTATGCGAGGGCTCACGGTCTTATGTATAATGTAAGAAAAAGTGAGCTCTTAATATTTCAGGCCAAGGGTCGTAAACTGGGAGATGTGGCGCCTGTGATGCTTAACGGTATGGCTCTTAATCGAGTTAAAGAGTTTAAATACCTCGGCCATGTGGTCACCGAGGATTTAAAAGACGATGGAGACATCGAAAGGGAGAGGAGAGCGATGGCGGTCCGCTGTAACATGTTGGCTCGCAGATTCGCGCGGTGTAGTGTAGAGGTAAAGATTACACTCTTTAAAGCATTTTGCCAAACACTTTACACCTGCAATCTGTGGGTCAGCTACACGCAGCGGGCCATCAACGCTCTCCGAATACAGTATAATAACGCGTTCAGGGTGCTGGTGGGGCTCCCACGCTACTGTAGTGCGTCTGCGATGTTTGCGCATGCGCACACAGACGGCTTCCACACCGTGCTGCGGCGACGCATCGCGTCGTTGATGTGCCGCGCGCGTGGAAGCGCCAACACAATCCTGAACGTGCTCAGCGACAAGCTGGACAGCCCCCTTCTGGGGCACTGGGTCCAAGCACAAGTGCGTGTGCCCGGAGCCCCAGAGGGCGGCAGATATCTAAATTAATTTTTGTATTTACTAACATAGTTTTTAAGTCATTTGTATACTAACAATATTATGGGCAACAGCCTGAAATAAATAGATTTTATTTTATTTATTTATTTATTATACTTATTTTGTGACTTAACTGCCAGAACTTAACAATGCTACAAACATTATTTTTTGGCGACAGACTTAGAAAAGATGGTGGTAGATAGCCAGATGCACTTAAAACAAACTACCACTAACCAAATCGAGCACAATAATATGTGACATCCGCCAGGAATCGAACCCGGGAACGAACTCTGGGTCAGAAACCAGAGGTCTAATCACTAGAATCACTAGCGATAAGATCATTAACCCTTTAACGGGCACAGCATGTTCAATTTTTTCATTAATTTTCGACCTTATCTCAATTGGAAATTGAAATTAACTGAATACTTACATTTTATTATCCTGATCTCTAGAGAAAGCGCAGTACAAAGAAAGTTTGTTCTCTTTCACAAACTCTTCCAACTCTCGCCTACAGTGAAAATCTTTGTTCCTGTACCGACAGCCGAAGTACAGGTGCATGCTGTCCTTGTCTAGCGCGCATTGTCCGTCTCGCTCTTGCAGTAAGCTACGGAACGGCGCTAAGCCGGTGCCTGGTCCTATCATTATGTGGGGAACGTTCTGAAATAGTCAAATAAAATTATCTGCTAGTCCTCAAGAAATATATATATTTTTAGCACTTAATAAACTGTCAGATCCGATCCGAACCCCTCAAAGAATTTAGTAGGGCACGGAGACACGCACTAGTGCGTGATGACGTTCCCTCTAGAGAACCTCCGAAGGTGATTCGTTCGGCTTGAGGAACCCTTTAAGTTTCTCGCCGCAACCAAAAAAGTCCGGTGAAGTTGAAAAACCCGCTTAGGCAATCAGTAAATTCTCAGCCAATATGTCAGAAGAGTGCAATTTTTTTTAACAATTTAAAAAACACATTTTTTCAGTAAATTCTATTAAAAAAAAACCTAAAAAAATAGTTTGTATACATTGTATGCTTATCTAAGTCATTACTAAGTACCTAATACATTATTTGTATAAGAAAATGTATATTTCCGAGGAGACGCAGATGGTTATGAGGGACTCCCGTTAAACCTGAAGCTAAGTGGTCAGATATGTTAGTAAGCTTGAGAGTCAATTAATTAAGACCACTGGTCTCAGACCTAAATGTCCCGGGTTCGACTCCCATTGGGGGTACATATTAGTGTACACTATTTGATTGATGGTAGGGCATGTTTTAAGTCCACCTTGCTAGCTACCACCATTTTATATCTTAACTAGCGACCCGCCCCCGGCTTCGCACGGTTGCAATGCTGATATTATCAGTGTTGCTCTACTATATGCATGTATTATACATATAAACCTTCCTGTTAGGTTTTTCCAAGGAAACTTCGGTGGAGGTCTAACACTTTAGATAAGTAAATATGATTGTAATGAAATAAGAATTTAGCCCAGCATGTGGGGTAAGGAGAATAGATGATAGATGGGTGTCTTACCTCGGGCTCCGGCGGTAGGTATTCGCAACGCACAGTTCCTTTTACACTCGCGGCAGAGTATTCGTCCGTTATCACATATGGAACAGGTACCCCGGGGTAAGGAGTGAAGATATAGCATGAGAACACCAGATAACACTATTTTTCCAGCACTTTGTAGGTATATTCATTAGCAACGCGCTTTATTGATGGCGTTGGCGCGAACGCGTTCAGTTGACTGGCCTTTTTATACCTTTTTATTTTGATTGACGCGTTCGGTTCATGTTTGCGGAAAGCGCCCAGAGATGGCGCTTTATAATGAGCCCAGGTAATGAAGTAGGAAATGTGGACGGAATAAAAGGATGACATGCTCCAACATTCCCCCCCACTTGAAATCATCAAAGGATTTCACAAACGAAATACGGCAAAATTTAACAGTCGCCCATGATCGGTCGAATATCCTTATGGTAAAGTTTCCAGTCCCTATCCTAACATTATATAAACGAAGCTAAAATTAAGTTAAAAGTAGAGAACTTAACTAAGAATATGAAAAGCAGTTATACAATCTTAATGTTGAATAGGCAAAGGACAAATCTTTGCAACAGGTCTACGAAGGAGGCCGTTTTTAGTGCGGAGAGTGACAACTCGCACCACGCCATCGGTACCAGGATGTACGCTTTCGATTCTACCATAACGCCATTCTAAAGAAGGAAGATTTTGATCGACTATTAGAACAACGTTGCCAATTTTGACATTGTCGGTATTAACAGTCCATTTCGACCTTTGTTGCAAGGTATGGAGATAATCGCGCTGCCAAGCACGCCAAAAACATTGAGTAAGTTTTTTAAGCATATCCCATCTTGCTAACGGGCTGACGTAGGAGTCAGTGAGATTCGGTTCCGGTAAGGATACCAGAGGGCATCCTGCTAAGAAATGTCCAGGAGTTAGAATATCTCTTTCTCGCGGATCTGTAGATATCACGCAAAGAGGCCGTGAATTGAGCACAGCTTCAATTTTAGTGAGAATAGTGGACAATTCCTCGAAAGTCAAGACTTGAGTACCTACTACTCGCTTTAAATGGGATTTCATGGATTTAACTCCACTTTCGAAAATTCCCCCAAAGTGACTTCCAGTAGGAGGATTAAATTTCCAAACAATATTACGCTCAGCAAGATTGGATTCGATTTCGGGAGACTGTTTAAGTAAGAATTGGTGAATTTCATCAAGATAGCGCTTAGCGCCTACAAAATTTGTACCGTTATCGGTTAAAATAGAAAAGCAAAAGCCGCGTCTTGAGACGAATCGATCAAGAGCTGCTAAGAAAGCTGGAGTAGATAGCTCGGTTACCAGCTCAATGTGAATTGCCTTGACCGCGAGGCAAACTATGATGCAGACGTAAGCCTTGTAAGTCCGAGCGTTGCGACGTCGGCTTTCTTTTAGTATGAACGGTCCCGCAAAGTCTATTCCTACGTTTTGAAAACAACGCGAGGGTTGGACTCTGGACGGAGGAAGATCTCCCATCATGGGTTGAACTAAAATAGGTTTAGCCTTAAAACACGGTACGCACTTTGATAATCGCGATCTGATTAAGTTACGGATACCTAATATCCAAAAGCGCCTTTGAATCAACGATTGCAAAGTACGAGGACCGCAATGTAAGTAAAGAGTATGGTAATGATCTATTAAAAGTTTTGATAACCGTGAATCCTTTGGAAGTAAGGAAGGATGGGTAGCTGATTCAGATAAATTGGAGTTTTTTAAACGTCCCCCCACTCGAAGCACACCCGTATCATCAATAAAAGGATTCAGTTTACGTATAGAACGAGAGCAGTTTTTATTCAATTGAATCGCTACGATCTCGTCAGAAAAGGAATTTGTTTGAACGTGTCGGACTAATGTATGAAGTGAAAACTCGAGTTCACTAACAGTTAGCCCAGTTTTGACTCTACAATCACGCTTTAGTTTTGAATTGCTAATGAAACGGAAACACCAGGCGAGCACGCGCTGTGTTCGAGAAAACGAAGAAAAATTGTTTAAAATATTTGACAATACGTTAGGGCTTTCATGATCACTCACAACATGAGTGACGTGAACAGTTTTCAATTCGGGAACTGGATTTAACGGTTCGACCGATTGATTGGTAAGCCACCTGTCAGACACTTCAGCGAGCCATTTCGGGCCTGACCACCAGGAGGGGGTTGATACAAGTTGAGAACAAGTAAGACCTCGACTGCAGTGATCAGCCGGATTGTCTTGTGTAGACACGTGACGCCACTTGTCAGCACTAACGTTGTCAGTTATCTTGACCACACGATGAGACACAAAGGTCTTTAATTTGTGTGGTTCGGTTTTAAGCCACGATAAAACAGTTTTACTATCAGTAAAAGCTTGCATTCGAGTGAGATTTATATGACTGTGGAGTAAGTTCCACATGTGCCTTAAAAGCCGTGAAAGTAAAACGGCACCACAAAGCTCAAGACGATTGACCGTAAGTGGTTTTAAAGGTGCTACCTTCGACTTGGCAATAAGTAAATGAACCGAAATACTATCATCGCTAATGGCTCGGAGGTAAACGCAACAACCGTAAGCCTTAGTGGATCCATCACAAAATCCTATTAACTCGAAATGAGTAGCATTGGAGTTCGAGACTCGTCGGGGGAGTCGAACTTCTTTAAGGGTATTCAATTCTTTAACGAAATCCTGCCACTCTTGAGCTACATCAGATGGAACAGATTCGTCCCAATTGAGTTGAAATCGCCACAGTGTTTGTAATATAAGCTTAGCTAGTAAGACTACTGGCGTCAACCAACCCAGAGGATCGTAAATACGAGCTACATTAGAAAGAATTGCACGCTTAGTGCAGTTTGAATTTAGTTGCGAGAAAGAGTAAGTAAAGATATCTTGAACTGGGTCCCACTGAATACCAAGAATCTTTAAAGTACGTTGGTTTTGATCATCACAAAACTCTTTAGGCATTTGACAATGCTCCGAAGGTATCTGAGAGAGGAATTCATCAGAGTTGCTACTCCACTTACGGAGTTCAAACTGCGCACAGTTTAAAAGATTTACTAACTCATCCTTGAGCTGCAAAGCTGTATCCACATCTGTTGCCCCCGCTGTGATATCATCCATGAAGGTATCATGGAGAAGAATTTGGGCCGCACGAGGGTACTGGGAACCATGATCTTGGGCAACTTGGTGAAGAGTTCTGATCGCCAAGTATGGAGAACTACTCACACCATATGTGACGGTATTTAGCTCATACTCAACGACGGGATCATTCGGCGATGTTCGCCATAAGATGTGCTGCCAACAACGATCTTCCGGACGAAGTTCAATGTTGCGATACATTTTGGTGATATCAGCTGTGAACACAATTGCGGGAAACCGAAACTTTGTGATGATGTCAACGATATCGTTTTGTAACTTGGGACCAGTATAAACAAGATCGTTGAGTGATTTAGCATTCGTGCTTTTTGCACTTGCGTCGAATACGACCCTCAGTTTTGTTGTTGTGCTTTCGGGACGTATGACACAGTGATGAGGAATGAGATATTTCCCGCTTGGAGAGGACGGTTCAATAGGTTGCATATGTCCTAATGATTCGTACTCACGCATAAAGTTAGAGTAATCTTCTTTTAGTTTTTCATCGCGATTGAGACGCTTTTCTAAATTCGTTAAACGCGATAGTGAATGTTTGTAAGAATCACCGAGCTCATCGTACGGCTCCTTTAAAAGGATAGGAACGACGTATCGACCACCCGGGTTTTTATATACCAACTTAGAGTATATTTGTTCGCATATGGTATCGTCTGGATTTGAAACACTGACCAACGGAGGTTCCTCGACCTCCCAAAAGCGCTTGACCACTTCGTCTACGGCAAAGGTGGAAGCTAAGAGGGAAGAGACCGTTGGAGGTGGTCGACAATAATTGGTGTCGAGCTTTCCAGTGATAACCCAACCGAATACGCTATGGAGGGCGACTGGTAGGCCAGGCCCTGCTTCTATACGCTGACCATCGTAGATCATATGAAATAATTCCGCGCCGATCAACAAATCAATATCAGCAGATTTATCGAACTCGCTATCCGCTAAGACTAAGTGTTTATAAGAGTCCCGAACAACAGTGGGGACGTCAACCGACGGCATTAGATTTGTAATTGTAGACATCACAATAGGACAAATATTAAACGAAACTTCATTTGAGTCCCGTGGTAAAATAGTGCAAGAAGTAACACCCTGTATCTGGTGTACAATGTTTTGACCTAGACCGGCTACGGCTACATTGCAACGACGTAACGGTAAGCCCAAACGTTTAGCACATTTTACGCTTAAAAAGCAATCCTGCGCTCCACTATCTATCAACGCTCTAACAAGTAAAGACTGGCCGGGCTTGCTAGTATGACGCACACACACAGTACAGGTGCCCAACAGTACTAACGCACGACTTTGTTCGACGAGTGGGCCAGCACTACTCGCGCACACTGTGGTAGTGCTAGGAACCTCAGAGTTCAAGCTCGCGCTCGGTACGGCAACACTTCTAGGGTTGGTACCGACACCGGGACCAGTGACGTCAGCGGTGGCAGGATGCAATAATGTGTGATGACGCGCACCACACGAAAAACAACGAGATTTTGAAAAACATGAATCGGCATGATGATTTTTACGTAAGCAATTACTACATAAATTATTATTTTTTACAAAGTTATTTTTATGTAAATAATTCAAAGCTTTAAATGCAGAACATTTGTAAACAGAATGTGGTAACGAACAAAACGCACAAGATTCAACCTTATCGTCGTTAGAATAAGGTCCATTTGTATTGGCTGTAAAAGAAGAAGATTTATAACTTTTGTTTTCACTGTTATTACGATTACCCGTGTTCCGTGGGAAATTAGATTTTACTGCACCGTATTTAGGCGGGTTTTGAACGGAGTGACTCGACTCACTTGCTTCCAATACCTTCACATAACTTTGTAAAAATGACAAAAGATCGGTAAATGTAGGTATTTGAGAATTATTTTGCGACTCAAAACGCTTACGAGTTTCGGCGTCCAGAGTACGGGACGCTAAATAAAATAAAATAAACTCGCCAAGATTGTCAATCTTTGCGGCCTTAAGGGCGTTTACACACTCATTTAGTATGCTAGTGAATTTACGTAACTCAACTAAATTGCCATTTTTTAAAGAAGGATAGTTGCATATTTTATCAAGGTAGTTAGCGGACAGGATTCTTTTGTTTTCAAAACGATCAACCAACGCATCAAATACAACCTGATAATTATCAGATGTTACTGGAATGCCTTTAGCGATTGATAATGCAGAACCAGTCAGACAAGCTATCAAATAATGAAATTTTTCGATTTTACTGATGTTATTATTATCATGAATTAAACATAAAAACGTGTCATAAAATGTTTGCCAATATTCAATGTTTCCGTCAAACTTAGGCAGCTCGATTTTTGGTAAACGAGCTTGACCGACCGGCTTTATTGTAGCATCGACTTTAGACGTGCTAGAAGATTCTGGTACACTAATAAAAGTACTATAGGTATCGACGACAGCATAGTACAAATCGTCAAACGCCGATACACTCTGCATATCTATGTCCGAATCTGGCCTTACCTTTAATTTAAATGAGTTTACCTCATTTGTAAGATCAACATATTCCTGTCGCAAAGATTCTATCCGTCTGTACCTAGCCTTAAATTGGCTAAGTTTTGATTTGTCTTGTTCTATTTGTTTGCTTAAATCATACAGTATTTGTATGTCTTTAAAAACATATTCACGTCGAGATGTTAGCAATTTAATTTGTTGTTCGTCTTTATTCATTTTGACAAATAGGTAAAATAACTACGAAACGAAATAATACTAAGTGGGTAGGTAAGTATTGTACCTAGCTTCCGACAAAATTGAAAGGTTTTTTTTTTTTTTTAAGAAGTAGGTAGGTACTTATGTGCCTACCTTATTATTATGAAAACTAAGTGGACTGGAAAACGTGTAATAGGTAGGTATTTGTTTGAATACGATCCAAAATCACATGCAGAAAAGTAAGTACATGCGACGCTGTTGTATAAACCAAATTGAAACCTAACCTAATAATAATTTTACATTAAAATAGTAATATTATTATATGTAGTATGTTTTTATGTAAAACGACTATGAAAATATTAGTAAGTACCTAGTAAATTGTAAACTGAAGTTTTCTATTGAAATTGAACTCAAGTTACCATAGGACATTCGACTCGTTGGACCACATAAAATGTTAGGTTTTTCCAAGGAAACTTCGGTGGAGGTCTAACACTTTAGATAAGTAAATATGATTGTAATGAAATAAGAATTTAGCCCAGCATGTGGGGTAAGGAGAATAGATGATAGATGGGTGTCTTACCTCGGGCTCCGGCGGTAGGTATTCGCAACGCACAGTTCCTTTTACACTCGCGGCAGAGTATTCGTCCGTTATCACATATGGAACAGGTACCCCGGGGTAAGGAGTGAAGATATAGCATGAGAACACCAGATAACACTATTTTTCCAGCACTTTGTAGGTATATTCATTAGCAACGCGCTTTATTGATGGCGTTGGCGCGAACGCGTTCAGTTGACTGGCCTTTTTATACCTTTTTATTTTGATTGACGCGTTCGGTTCATGTTTGCGGAAAGCGCCCAGAGATGGCGCTTTATAATGAGCCCAGGTAATGAAGTAGGAAATGTGGACGGAATAAAAGGATGACATGCTCCAACACTTCCTCTTGAATCACTCTATCTATTAAAAAAAACCGCATCAAAATCCGTTGCGTAGTTTTAAAGATCTAAGCACACAAACGGACATAGGGACAGAGAAAGCGACTTTGTTTTATACTATGTAGTGATATGTCACCAAAGCATTGTTGTGTTTCGGCAGCTAGATATAGCTACAGCTAGATAGATAAGAAAGCCAGTTTCTCAGTATTTGGAGGATTTTGGATAAAGTGCGCTTCCACTTTCGACCTTATCATCATAACATCAGAGTGCGTAGTGTAAGTTTTGTTTACTATCCGTATTCATTCTATTACGTTAACAAAAACGAAAATTACTATGGCATCGAAACAGCGCCTCCTGGCGACATACGAGAAGAGTTAACATTTTGCCATACAAATTCTCGTTTTCGTTAACGTGATCGAATGACGAATGAAACTCGCACTTGGTGCTGCTACGCTTTCACTTTCATCCTTATCATCTTCATAAGGTGCGATGAAGGCCAAGTCATCATCATCATCATCATCATCATCTCAGCCAGAAGACGTCCACTGCTGGACAAAGGCCTCCCTCAAGGATCTTCACAACGACCGGTTTTGTGCTGCTCGCATCAAGATGCTTCCCGCGACCTTCACCAAATCGTCGGTCCACCTTGTTGGAGGCCTGCCCACACTGCGCGCGCCGGTAAGCGGTCGCCACTCGAGGACTGCTCCGCCCCAGCGGCCATCAGTCCTGCGAGCAATGTGCCCTGCCCACTGCCACTTGAGCTTAGCAACTCTTCGGGCTATGTCGGTTACCTTTGTTCTTCTGCGGATCTCCTCATTTCTGATTCGATCTCGCAGAGAAACCCCGAGCATAGCCCTCTCCATTGCTCTTTGAGTGACCTTGAGCCTTCTGATAAGGCCCATAGTCCTCTATGTCAGGTCAAGCGTACAAAAGTGTACTCACAGGTTCAGGGAAAACCAAGCTCCCTCTCTTGATCCACCCATAGACTTCATCATCGGGTTTCAATATCTTCAGCCAGTTGGAGGCCAAGCCGAGTCTCTCCTTCTTCAACTTGGTCTGGTACTTAACGACGGCCACTAGTAGTTGGATGCGCGATGCGTCCCGCAGACGACTGCTTGCTATCGAGAAGGAGCGAGGCTTTATGGTGCTGAACAGCTCGAAGAGTATGGGTATTGTGAGCTTCGAGGCCGATCTGTGGAAGTCGTGTAGCGTCTGAAAGCGAAAAAACACTAAGATTATTTTATTTTTGGTTTATTTAAGGAAATATACATCTTTATAATATTTATTTTAAAATAATGTCAACATTACTTTACATACTTAAGCTACCGTTAAAGTTTTAATAGTTAAAGCTAAAAACATACATCTGGCAATATTCTTCACATAGGTCACATTTTATCAACTGCAAATATTTTGACAAAACATTTAATTATATCAGAGAAATTAGGCCCTAGCATTTTAAAAAAATTCAGGCTAGTTTTTTTTTACTTTTCCTGACACAAAAATTGTAATATTTATAAGAGCGGCCTCCCTGTCGGCTCTTTTAAATGAAACTAGGGACACGTGTAAGCGGTGAAGGCATTGCGGCCTCTCTGTTTCGGCTCCTTTGAATTGAAACTACCGAAAGTGCTTTATTTTTCTTTTTAATCGAAATGTCTTTTGGCGTTTTTCTTGAAAACTAGCGTATAAAAATTTAAGGTTTTTTCATAAAAAATAGTTTATATATTATGTTGTTGAATTTATCCTCAAAATATTTGCAGTTGATAAAATGTGACCCTATATGTATATACAAATCATCTGTGCGTGTGTATGAAATTGAACTCCTTCTCAACGGCTGGACCGATTTGGATGTAATTTTCTGTGTGTGTTCAAGTGGATTCGAGAATGGTTTAGATTTACAGTTGGACCCGGTAGGTGGCGCTGATATAGGGGTCCATCATGGGATACGGGTGTTCTTAAGCGGACGATTGATTTGTTTGTTTTGTTGTCATGGACTCGAGAATTGAACTCAGGAACTCAGTAAATGATTAATAACTGTATTTTATGTAGTTTATTAAATAAAATAATATTAACAATGGAAACTTATATTTTATTACTAGCGGCCGCCCGCAGTTTCACCCGTGTGGTTCCCGTTCCCGTGGGAATATCGGGATAAAAAGTATCCTATGTATTAATACAGGTTATAAACTATATGTGCGCGTGTATAATAATAACCCATTTATAATAAGACGAAACTTAAGGCGAAGGGTAAGGCACACTAGCGCCACCAATTGATAATTTGACAATTACTAACGGACCGGATCTTTTTTAAACATTGCGTACCGTCCGATAACAGGAAAGAATCCATAGTATTTATTTAATCATTGTGCACTACTTTTTGTTGCGTGGTTTATTCACAAAACGGGATATCGCATTATTCAAAAACAATGGCCACTATTGATGTTAGCGAATGAATACAAAAACAAACCTAAAAGTAGTGCACAATTATTAAATAATAGATGTTTGCCTAGTGTCGAAAGGCCCGCAATGTTTGAAAAAAAATCCAGTTCAGCAGTTATCAAATTAAATCTATTAGCGGCGCTAGTGTGCCTTACCCTTCGCCTTAAGCAGAAAATTACCTCAAGAATAGTTCTCTTTGGTCTTCTGCAATAGTTCAACCAATCTTCCTGCCCTTCAGGTGAACTGAGCTCAATGCATTTGTCTCTTTCTAACTTGTCCTCCGAGACCAGTGCGAGAAGAGAGAAGAAGTATGGTGTGGGGTACGCCCTCAAGTCCCAATACTGCTCCGCTACCTCGTATATTGTGAGTGGGGTCCTTAGGTAGTCTGGTACAGGCATGTCTAAAATAAATATAGGCATAGGTGGAGTGTCAGATTAAGGATCAATCAGGAAAACTCATCGAGATATGAAACTGATAGAAATTGTTCACTATTCTCTCACTTAATCATCATCATCAGCTCATTTTATGTCCCCACTGCTGGCACGGTGCACGGGGCACGAGCCTTCTCTATGGGTGGATAGGGAGAACGGGCCATAAACCACCACGCGGGCCCAGTGCTGGTTGGAGGTTGTTAAAGACTGCTAATGCAGCCGGGACCAACGGCTTTACGTGCCATCCGAAGGACGGAGGAGCGAGAGATCATACATTTTTGGTCCCCCTCCGATGACCGGCCTTTGCGTAAGTTGCTTAACCTCAGCACTCGCAGACCGGGCGCGTTACCCACTGCGTCATCGAGCTCCTCACTTAATACTGTTAGTTTATATAAATTATAATAGACAAGTATGCAAAATATTCCAAATAACTACGAATATACAAATTCAAGTGTGTTTTTATTGTCAAGTGCATCACATTGTTATTAATTCTGTTGTTACAAGTTAGGACCTATAATTGGCTTTCTGTTATTATTTTTTAGTTTTTAAGTTGCGTCATAGATGTTTGTCTTCCTATAAATAAATAAATAAATACTGCACGCATGACTATTTACGAAAACAATAATGTATTTTCCTCTGGAACGGGGCATGTACCGATTCTTCATCATCAGCTCATTTTTGTCCTCACTGCTGGGGCACGAGCCTTCCTTATGGATGGATAGGGAGAGGATATGGATACTGATTCTTAATTATTGTATGATATATCGACTAATATAACGACCTAATCAGATCTTCGATTACAATTACAATCACTGAGCGGTTCAAGTTCTAACTCTTGAATCAATCCGCTTACTCCGCCTGCCCAACACACATGGGCCATGGTCATAATATGGACCCCATTCACGGGCACTCCTTCGCGTCACTCCAACACTCTCATTTATTGGATTTTGGAATGTTTGGAAATCCAACGCTCGACTCGGAGCGTTGCCACGCAAGCCAAGTAGTGAATATGATTAAAATTGACTGATGGAGTGGAGATGGTGTCAATAAAATAAAAACACAAATTAAAAAGAAACATAATTTATTGTTCGTCCTCCTGCCAGCCGTCCTCATCACTCAGGAACCGTCTCTTGGCGGCGGTGTTCATGTAGGGGCGCAGCGCCCACTCCGTGTCGGCGGCGTCCAGGGCTTCCAGCGTGCCAAGCTTAATCTCGTACAACTTCATTTGGAAACGAGGGCCTATTTCGGTGAGCTCGAAGTCTTTACCCGCCTGGAAGGTTTTATTCATCATCAACATCATGATAATCAACTCGTTAAAGTCTTACTAATGGACATAGAGCTAAAAGAAACGAATTAAATACTTTTTTTTTTAAACTTTTTATTTAAACTTCAATAAACCAATTTTGGATGTCAATGCCTAAGGCGAAGGGTAAGGCACACTAGCGCCACCAATTGATAATTTGACAATTACTAACGGACCGGATCTTTTTTTAAACATTGCGTACCGTCCGACAACAGGAAAGCATCCATAGTATTTATTTAATAATTGTGCACTACTTTTTGTTGCGTGGTTTATTCACAAAACGGGCTATCGCATTTATTCACAAACAATGGCCACTTTTAGTGTTAGCGAATGAATACAAAAACAAACCTAAAAGTAGTGCACAATTATTAAATAATAGATGTTTGCCTAGTGTCGGAAGGTCCGCAATGTTTGAAAAAAAATCAAGTTTAGCAGTTATCAAATTAAATCCATTAGCGGCGCTAGTGTGCCTTACCCTTCGCCTTAAGAAAAAATCGGAGATCTACAACATTAAAAAAAAGTTGATTCAACTGATTTATAAGATTTCAATCCACTACGGAAAGTTGCAAATCTTAAGTGTTTACTTATAATCGTTTATAAGGCCGAGCATATTTAAATATTCAGAATATTTAATTTTATCTCAATTGTATAAAGTTCAACGTTAGGTGGGATTGCGAACAAAGGTGCATCCAATTGTCTGTTAAAAAGGGTAAGGTATATGCTGAGCCAGACTTTTCTTTTTGCCACTGTTGACTGCTCTCTTTATCTTTAGGGTAATCTCCACTAGAGCTGCGCGATGTATCTAAGCTGTGCGCGAGGCCAAATTACTCCAATAGGTTTGCTCATTACTTATTTTATGTCCCCACCGCTGGGGTACGAGCTTTCCCTATGGATGGATAGGGCGAACGGGCCATTAACCACCACGCGGGCCCAGTGCGGATTGGTGGTTGTTAACGACTGCTAATGCAGCCGGGACCAATAGCTTTATGTGCCCCATCCGATGACTGGCCTTTGCGAAAGTTGCTTAACCTCAGCACTCGCAGACAGGGCGCGTTAACCACTGCGCCATCGAGCTCCTCGATAGATAGATAAATTTAATTTTAACATCAACATTGTATGTTATTGTACATATGAAGAAGTGAAGTGAAGTTGGATTTTTTCCTCGAGCACTGCTAATCTACCTCCCACAGCTTTGAGATACAAACGCACCCTTATCTCTTTTATTGAAACCGCTTCATGTAACCATGTGCAAAATAGATTATGAGAAATAACAAATTGATCCACAAAAAAATAGTAGGCTAGCACCTAAAATGCTAAGTTAGCATCTAAATAGTAGTTTAGGTGCTAACTTAGTATTTTTGTTGATCGATTAGGTTCAGATTTGGTTAGTTTGGTGATCGATTAAATACAACCCATAGATTATTAGATGGAATAACTTACTTTTCTGTAGGTGTGTTGGCGGAAGCAGATATAGTCGTCGTTGTTGGCGAAGGTGACCACGCGCTTGGAGTCCGCCTTTGGTACCGGGAACAGGTACTTGAGTATGCTCATCGCTCTTAGACCTGCATACCGAATAAAATAATATTTGAATCAAAAGGTTGGATAAACACACAAAAAAAAAAACGACGGGTTGCACTCTGGGAGTGCCGGCAGAAGTGAAAACTTGAATATTAACGTTGCGCATTTTTGATATTTTGGAATGGTTAGGGAATAATTTTGCACGAATTGCTTTAATTATCAGTATAAAAGTACTCTCATTTATGTGGTAGAATACAATATTTATTTATTGGGCTATCATACACAAACATGACAATTTATATTATATAAAAAATTTATATTACGCCGCGCCAGCTGTCTACTCTCCATCCGTCTTACGAATATTCGATCAGGTCACGTGTCCTGACGCGAGTTTAACATTTTTTACCCATTCCTCTACTCTCCATCCGTCTTACGAATTTTCGATCAGGTCACGTGTCCTGACGGTCACGTGTCCTGACGCGAGTTTAACATTTTTTACCCATTCCAAAAAAAGTGCACAACGCCGCTAAAGAAGTTTTCACTTCAAAAAAAAAATGTTGATAAAAAAATCCGAACCCCATGACATGCCGGCAGGCCTATTACCGATCTTTAAGTGCAACACAATCGCAACAATTTGCATTTATTCGCTACTAAAACACATATTTCGTATTACGGAACGTAGAACGCTGCGATAGCACCACAAGCGACTTGCGAACTAAAAGTGTATGACGGCGCTCTCAAATAAACCGACCGATTGTAGCAACCGCAACTAGTAGCAGACGCGTTGCAATTAGCAACTGGTTGCCTTTTTTCGGTAATAAAAGTGTATCTTTTAATAAACTGATATAAGATAAATTTATTCCCACTCGAGCTTCGTGAGTCTGGTTGATTTTTCTCGTATCGTATCTTATCTTTTAACAACATATAGCATTGTGTTGTGAGTCCAAAAATTTAAATAATAAAAAGAAGCCGGTTTAATTTTCAAGTATTCATTACACATACATTATCTATACTTAAACTTAACCCTATACTTGGCAGAATTTTTTTGGAATTATATGTATTTTTTGTATAAAATGTGTTTTTATTTCACTACTCGAAATTTAAGTGTCTCAAATAATCCACTATGCTAAAAATAGGGTAAAACACTCACCCAGCTCTGACTTGAAGTTGTGCATGACCAAGTGCGGGTACTGCTCGCTCATCGGCCCTATGTCGGGGATGTCGTGGCGCATCACCACGCCCGAGAGCGTGAACGACGCGGTCGGCCCGTACGGCAGGTGGCAGATAACCTAACCAACACATCACCATAAGCGTAGTTACGAACAAATTACAATTTGAAAAAAGATAAAGTGTTGAAAAAATGCCACGAGCGGGATTCGAAGCAGCACCCCATGACATGCCGGTCAGGTGTGATATCAATTTTAATTTCTTTATTGCTTTTCCTAACAAGGATCTAAAACTACTGATCACAAACCTATCCTAACGGGTACATTTAGAAATCCGTTTGCCAAGTTGCTTGATGATGCTTTAGAATGATTATTCGACAAGAACTATTTAGTGTTTATAAGCCACGTGGACGGAATATTTTGGCTTAGTATATAGAGTTTAATATTAGTATTTGTGAACACAAGTTTATAACCACATCACACTACAACTGCTAGAAAGTTTTCGCGTCGTTAACTGCTTTAGGCTTTAGAGACACCCTTGGTTTTTGTGCTCTTGAAGCTAATTCAAATATCTCAGAGAAACTAGTAGAAGATAGGTAGAAGGTAATTTGGTTTTTTTTTTCAATTTACAGATAAACTACTACTATAAACTTACCAAGCTGTCAGGCACACCTCTGTGTTCGTGTACGACAATGAAATCTGTCACTTCATTTGCCCGACATGCGTGTATCAACTGCGACATCTCATAACCACCACGGTTCATCCTCTGGCTGTTTGGGAAGATTAACCTAAAAAAAGTATATTTAAGAACACTTATTCACTTCAAAAATAGTACAAAGGACTTATTTTATAAAGGGAAGCAACATGTTATAATGTAGGCTTGGACATGAAATAATTTAAAAAAAAGCTGTAATATTTTTCGGAAGCAAAATAGTTTATATTCTATTTTGTATACAATGTTACTATGGTCAGTTGTGGTTTGAAATAATTGTATAAAATTGTAAAAATTTGTTGTATAATTTGGTTGAATATGAATTTTATTACTTTATTGTCTTTATAGATACTATTAAAAATTAATTTCATATCGTGGTGTTAACAAATTCTGCTATCCAAGACAAAGAACAGAGTTCAGAGTTTTACCTAAGTTCTTTGACAAACATTTTGAGTCGGGCACTGGGTTCTCTTGAAGTGGTGATCATGATTTTAGGGTCATTCACTCCTGCATATCGGTACTCATCATCTTGTGAACTGAGTGTGTTTGCTCCACCACTGAAGCCTCCAATTATTGCAGCCCTTTCAGGACCTAGAAATTAAATTACAGTCTAGAACTAGCACAAATTATACAGAGTTACACTATGTACCTATGTTATGTGTAACATTAGTCACACACTAGGCATATCATAGCAAGAAATTTAGACTAAGTAACTTTGGGAATCCATCTCTTCCCGTGGGTGTCGTAGAAGGCGACTATGGGACTATTCCAGAGGATGGGCAGCAGCGTCTCTCTGTGATTATTCACACCTTACTGCGATCGCCAACCCGCCTGCCAAGCGTGGCGATTATGGCAAATTCCCCTCAAGATGATTTATCCTTGAGGGAGGCCTTTGTCCAGCAGTGGACGTCTTTTAGGCTGAGATGATGATGATGTGAACTTTGGGAAGGGCTACACTTTACATGGCTTGTGAGATCAACTTAATAATCATTTGTTATAGGTATATTTTCAAAGTTCGAGGAGTCATATAATATTAATGTCAGCTTTAAACTTTGATTTGTTATAACAAAAGTGTGTGCACACTACACATTTTTAAAAAACTAGAAATAGAAAAAGATATTATTATTTGTGTAGCTGTAATAGAATTAACTTTAAAATCAAAAGTGCATACAACAAGTTGAGTAGGTACCTATATAATTTTTTTAAGCAATATATATTATTAAAATGGTCTACAGTTTTAAAAATGCCAACTGGAATTGGATAACTACTGGATTTTCATCTGAATCGTAGTTACAAGTTTGGTAAGAACAAACAACTTTAGCTTTTTGCAGACGTAAACAAGTAAATGAGGTTAGAATATGCAATATCAAAATGCAGCTCAATCACACAAATAATTGAATAAATAATCAATAGCATCACTCACCCTTGTCTTCGAATTCTATTCTCTTTTGTAAAGTAAGCGCTTCTTTCCTGAGATCGCCATGAATCGGGATGTTTTCTTCTAAACTCCTCTTCAACTGGTCTTTCTTTGCTTGAATGCTCTTTTGCTTGTCTTCCACTGACTTACGGTACAAATACTCACGGCGCAAACGCGCCTGCCGTCTCAGCATTTCGTTTTATATAAGAAACTGTTTTTATTAAAAGAATAGTGTTCGCTTTAATCTTTATATATTCGCATCGCCATCCATACCAATATATACCACCAACAAAATAAAGTGACATTGACAGAAATAAACATGTGCGATTGTGCGATTTGACGTCGACTGTCACTCTTTTTTACGTTTCGTTTCACGCAATATTTCTCAATTAAGTATTAAAAAATTATAAAGTATTTTTTTTGTAAACATTCTATGATGATTATTTTACGGCATGGAAAATTCATTGATTGATTTCACGTTGAATACCTTTTATAACTTTTATTCAGTGGTCATGGAGTCTTAATATTAACAGGTTAAAAGGTTTGATTAAGTTACTTAGGGCACTATCTACCAAAGGAACTAAGTTCTTTCTATATTTACTTGACCACACTGACCTTCATGAAATTCTTCCACCAATAATCTGTAATGTGGTTTGATATCTATATTGTGTGTTTCAAATATTGCAAAGAGCTCATCCACATCATCCTTACTATTCCGAGGTCTAATATTAAAAATATCTCCTGGTTGGTACTCCAAAGCAGTTCCATCAGTTGTCATAAAAGTAATGAGTCTCACATCCTGAAAGAGAAATTTTAATTGGTAGAATAGAATATACAAAAACAGTGTAGCAGTTACATGTATGTGACCACCTCTAGAGGTGAATACCACCAGTCTCAGACACATGGGCCGACGCCTGGGAATACCCCCAGTCTCAGACACAGGGGCCGCCCCTGGGAATACCCCCAAGTAGTGTTGCCAGGTTCTGTGTGGCAAATTTCGGGACGGAAGGCAAAAATAATCGGAATTTGGGATTTCAAATCGGGACAGCTATAATTGCTAAAAAAATTCACGTTTTTGCGAATCATCATTTATTTACGAAACGAAAACAATGAAACTAAAGCTAGATAAACTTCTACAACAACAACAGCTTGAATTCTGTTCATGTTTGCTGTCTAAATTATCGATCTGAGTACACACACTACGGAGGTTAGTGAAAAATCGGGACATTTGCTGTCACAATCAGGGGTAAATCGGGACACCTGGCAACGCTACCCCCGAGGTACCCCTGTACATGTTTGTGTATTCGGTTTGGTTAGTGGTAGGGCTTGTTTGTCCACCTGGCTAGCTACCGCCATCACTAAATATATCCCCATGACATCAATGTTCCAGCAGCTAGAGATAAGATAGGCAGTGCTTTAGTAGTTGAGGATTTGGGGTAAAATGCACTTCCACCATTGGCTTTACCATAAAAAAAAAACACTTAACATTTAAGGTGTGATGAGGGCACTGTGCTAAACTGTAAATTAAACAAAAAGCAATTTGACTTACTTGAAAATGTGTTTCATCTGTAGTTCTAATATTTGCTTCTATTTTCAAAAGTAAACTATCAACAAACCTATCCTTGCAACCTTTAGAAAAATAAATGTCGTTGCCTAGGTCTTCTGTACAATAACCTGTCTCATTTCTGAGAAGAGACACTTTCCACCTGGGCACAAATGTGGCTGATAATTCATCAGTTTTCATATCAGGATAGTATGAATGAAGTATTGTAAAGTAGTTCTTAAGCCATGGTGTCATTATGGCATCATGTCCCATGTCATGTTGATAGTCACAAAGACCTGAAACAATAAAACAATAAGCAAAATTTCTAATTAACAAAAAATTTTGAAATTCAGGTTAATATTTTTTGCGGAATTGCTTTTTCTTAACTTGAAGAAAACTTGTTTTATTTCTTAGTCATTTCCTTATTAATCTAAAATGTGGGTCTGAGTGTCGTCTTATGTATGAGGCATTCTCTATCAACCGACTAGGAACAACATCGAGAACTAAATTAATAATAAATATTCTCAATACTTATTAGAAGCAGTTAGGAAGGTTTTTATTTTACTGTTCAATTATGGAGGCAAACAATTATAATTACAGATTAACATTACCGATATCAAGCAACGGTGTCGCTCCCAACTGCAACAGACGTTTGTGGAGCTTTTTACCGATGAAATTAAACTTTGCATACGACGAATCGCCCAGTCCTAACACACCATACTTTAACTTCACTAAAGAGGTAGGTGGCAAGTTTTTCCTCAACAGAAACTTCCAGAACTTCTTCATATTGTCCGGCTCATCCCCTTGGCCAGTAGTAGCACACACAAAAATTGCGAATTCCTCATGAATCAACTTCGAAATAGGATAGTCGTCCATAGCTAACACGGGCCCTTTTAAACCTAAAACTTTGGTCGTTCGCCATATTCTCTCGGCTATTTCTTTAGCCGTAAACGTTTGACTTCCGTACAACACCAATATCCTCCCAGTATCACCCATTTGGAATCAACAAAATCAGAAAACTAATAATTGTAACCTAACATTACCCTGACATATTTATTTCATTTTGACAATCAGCTGATTGTCATGTGAATAAAGTAGCGAAAAGTTTTCAATTTTATGAGTTGCATGCAGCCTATAGCTTTGTTGTAGACATTATATTAGAAAGATTTATTTTATAAGAAACAAAAACTAAACAGGCATTTGAAATAAAATGATGTTATCTACCATTACTCCAATAATCATTTTTAAAGATTGAGAGTATGTGGATATGAATTGCCATGTACAAAAACAAGTATGACGTAGCGTTTCAAGCAGGGTATGACGTAGTTACTAACTCCCATTTTTACCACTGCACGTAAGTCTTCGGTAGTATAGTGGTCAGTATCCCCGCCTGTCACGCGGGAGACCGGGGTTCGATTCCCCGCCGGAGAGAACACTTTTTTGCAATTTATTTTCTATATTTATTATATATTTATTATTATTATACTTATTATATTTTTTACTTTGTTTTTCATAAGTAATAAAATTGTTTGTAATAAAATTTTTTTTTTCGTTTGTGTCTGACAAGACCAGCTAGGTATACAAGAGTCACAGAAATTTTCTGACACCAAGCAGACTAACATTTTAAAAAAAATCATTTGCAAAAAATCAAGACCTCTACCCCTATCTCATTTTGGCGTTCAATACGAAATCGTCGTCTCTTTTTCACGTATCAAGAGTTGATCTTCCATCTCATTCGGAGTTGGCGCACGGCAGTCTCGTAGCCCCTCTTGGCGGGCCTAGTCGCGCTTCCCGAAAAAGGCGGGAAAATAATCAGTGCAGTGACATTTTCCTTTAGGGTCGCAAATAAAAAAAAACAAAAATGTAAGTGTAACTTTTTAATGTTCTTTTTTAAAACTAATAAAAAGTTCATTCATGTTTCACACAAAAATGGCCAATTGGTCAGTACCAACTTTTACGTAAAGGCAGTAACAAGAAAGCTTTGGAAAAATATACTCCCTTCGCTCTTAGTACCTATATAAATGGCCCACATTTGGGCGTGGGCCTTCCAAATAGACATGCGGATGCATTAGCAGGCACGGCGTGCTAAATGCGCGTATACGTGTTAACTATGGCCATCATAGCCGGTTCAAACGATTTAAGGCCCCTGCCAAATCACATACGATTTCAAGATATAGAATGATCAATTGGTCACTTATCTGGGAATCTACCATTGAGGCGGTTTCTTAGCTCTCACGATAGTTTTCCTATCGGGATAGCTGACACATCTACATCTTTCAAGTCGTAAGAAAACCAAGCTTAAGAAAAGCTTGGTAGATATTTTTTCTTAATATTCTAGTGATTGCTAGTAAAATGTTTTTAGCCTATGTACTGTCCCACTGCTGGGCAAAGGTCTCCCTCATCGAAATCAAGTCATCGCTACAATTGATGGGTAAAATATTCTATTAGTAGATTTTTTTAATTACAGTCATGAAACCTTATTAAGTAATTAATTAAAATACAGTGGAAACAACATTTATCGTAACAGTTTGACGTTGAGGAAGCTCTTATCCCGTACGCGATTATACCGTTCATTTGTTTATTACTCATTATTTTTATAAATTCTATCATCATCATCATCATCGGTCTATCTTAGTCATAAAAAAAAATCTATAGGTTCCTCCATTTTTTCTATCAAAATTGTTAAAAGATTAAATAGGAATAGTGAAACGATCTAGTTATTTTATCTATACTTATACTACTATATATACTGCTATATAAATCTGTAGGCTTTGTCTGTACATGCAGTTTTTCTGACAAATTTTGCATAAATATTCGTTTTATGACTCACTGACACCAATTCTACGATTTTTGAAATTTTCGTTTGTCTGTCTGTATGTTCTCTTATAACTCAAGAACAGCTTGACCGATCTTGACGAAAATTTGTATGTAGTAAGAACATGAGATTGTGCAAATGATAGGTTATAAATGATGTTGGTAAACCTAATAATTATTTCATTTAGCATTCATTGATCCATTATTTTCGTACAGCGAAGCGGGCGGGTGACATGGCTAGTTATTAATATAGATACTTACTAAATAGGTAAAGTATGTGACTTTGTTTGTTTGAGGAGGGTAATGTTTGGAACTACTAGTCCCATTCCAATAATTATTTCACTAATAGAATGATATCTATGATATGATCCTTCCGTGTAACAATATAATCTATATTTTATTTTGATAAAAATAATTAAGTATTATTTTTTATACGGAAAAACGCCTAATCAACGCGGACGAAGTTGCGTGCAAAGTGCGAACTTTTGTAAGTTAGAAGTTTCCCTTGTTATTGTTAACAAGGGAAACTTCTAAATCTGATAGAAACAACACTAAAAAAAAGATAACGAAATAAAAACAATAATTTGCATAAGAAGGAGTTCGCTACAAAAATATTATGGTAAGTATATTATTTACGTTATATAATATTAAGATAACTTGGTGACCTAAATATGGGATGGATCGGTTGTTAAACTGATAACAGCATTGGTTGAACTCTACCGTCTTTGAAATGCTGCAATACTTACAGTGAAAGAGTATGTAATTTGCATCATTCATTACTACCATCACCAGCTCATATCATCAGCCTTCCCTATGGATGGAACAGGCCGTAAACCACCACGCGGGCCCAGTGCGGTGCGGTGGTTGTTAACGACTGCTAATGCAGCCGGGACCAACGGTTTTACGTGCCTTCCGAAGCACGAAGCAGCTAAAGATGATAAATTATTGGTCACCCATCTGATGACAGGCCTTTGCGCAAGTTGCTTAACCTTAGCAATCGCAGACCAGAGCTTCTAGAAAGCCATGCTTGTGTTAGATTTGGGTTCACGTCAGTTGTCTAACGATAACGGAGGTATGGGGATTTCGCGCAATCAACCCGAGCATCGAACATTCGGCTATACTGGCGACACCGGATACCGGATACCGACGTTTCAATCGGATTTTGTAACTTAGCTTTTTAACTCAGACATCCTGTACCCAAGACCGGTGGAACTCGGTCGAAACGTTGGTACACTTTTTTATAAAAAAGGCGACTGCCTCAGGGGAACCTAACCCACGACCGCGACCCGAAATACAGCTCTTCCAACTGAGCTACGGCGACACTTCTTCTTCTTCGTCGTTCCCTCACTGATGAGGATCGCGACCACATATTATGTGTTTCCACTCAGTGCGATTATATGCTGCGTGGACCGCCCGATGCATGCCGCCGCCGACTGCCTTCTTAAGTGTGTCAGACCATCTAGTAGGTGCCCTTCCTTGCGCACGTCTGCCATCAATTTGCCCTACAATAATCTGCTTCTCCAGACAGTGCTTTGAGGACCGCATAATATGTCCGAAGAAGCTCAGGGTTCGTTTACGGCATATCGCAGAGAGTCGCGTCGTGATGTTGAGTTATCGAGACGGCGACACACACAGGTTTAATTCCTGACGTTTCGAGCGAGTTCCATTGTCTTCGGATACATATAAAAAAGTTTGTGTTATGCCTTTTTAAAAATTTCATTTAAGCACATATTATGGAACGCAAAGGTAATCATTGAATAACAATGATACCTATAAAAAGTAGTTTGCGTTAAAGTAATAAGACCCAAAGAATTTAATTTATGGAATGTGAAAATTTAAAAAAATATGTCAACTCAATTTAATTTTTTTAATAATAGTAATAATTTATATTAAGTGTGCGTGAAAATCATTCTTAAACATTTTGATGTTTAAGAAATAATTTCAATAGGTATTAAACAACGAATCCTTCTTGAAATGTTACACACAAAAAAAACACTATTGACAAAAAAGGTAAATGATATGTTTATCTTTCTATTTTTAACTATTATCAAAAATTCTTTGCAGTTATTATAAAAGACGCTGACGTAGTAGAAAAGTTCATTGTAAAATGAACATGAGCCTGAGCAGATTTTGTGTCTGCCGATATTTAGGTAGGTAAATACAGATTTTTACTTAATTGTGTGTACAGTCCACGCAAGTAACTTGTCTCAACGTGAGATATAACTTTGTATAATCTAAAAACAATAACTAGGCCCCCTTCAAAATTACTTTGTCTTAAAAAAACATACTATAGGTACTATTACATCCTAAATTATAACCTATACGATCATTTTCCCGCGTACGGAAAATCCGTAGACAATGTTCAGTCATTTCTTAATAAACTCATTTCTAACCTATAAAAGAGCATTTTCCCGCGTGCGGCCAATTCGTTGATTCGTATACCGTGTTGAGCGGTGCTTGCGTCATCCAAAGCTCCGAACCGGCAACGCGCCGGCAACGGGGGCGCCGCGCCGGGCGTTCGCACACAGCCAGTGTTGCCAACTTGACGACGCTCCCGTCATATTTAGCGGATTAGGATGAGATGGGAAATGGACAAATTGGTCGTCTAATTGCTTACGGATTTTCTAGCGGAATGCTAGAATGCTATATAATATTTTATTAGGTACTATTTTTAGGTGTTTAGAAGATTTTGTCAAAAAAGCACGCCACTTGTTACTTACTTAAAAAAGAGAAGAAGGCGACATTTAAAAAATATGTGTTCTTGTTATTGTGCGGTGTGATGGAATTCTGCGCAATGTTTGATTATGTTTTGCGAAATTACAAAGTTATAGTTGGTAGTTAGCTATTTGAAAAATATTAAATTAGCATGTCCGCGTTATTTTGTAGTGTGACGGGGTTGTAACGGAATTGATTACTAAGTTTAGCGGAATTTTAAAGTTATAGCTGGTAGCACTGCACACAGCTAAGCCACGTGGGCGCATCGATCGGCTTCTACCCCGCGAGATGGACCCATTACACCCCTTACGACCCTACGCCACTATTGGAGAAGAACGTCTGAGACCTTTGACCCCACATGTCGAGATAAAAGTTTCTGAATATACAATGTAGAGAGAGAACGAACCTTTCTCTAAATCCCTTGATTTTCAATGAAAATGTGGTAGTTTACTAAGATCTCACGCCTATTTCATTCGACTGTTTTGTTTTATTTTTAACGTTCAAGACTGTTTCAATATTATAATGTTGGCGAAAAATTATAGGCCATTCAGGAATATATAAATAAACGATACATAGGACTTCTTGGCGGGAAAGTGAAAAGTCATGTCAAAACAAATTCCAAATAAAAAAATAAAAACAAAACTGCAAACACGGAAAACAGCATCAGAAAGCAAACTTTTATTTTAACCTCTTTTGTAATAATTTAGTTTAATAGGATTAAAGAAAACAATAAAACATCTGTGCCTATGTAAGGCTGTATAAATTTAACTGCCGTCATCGTAAAGTTAAATAAAAAAACACCTGCGACATAATATTTGCAATGAGTCCGTTACATTCATGGAGATATATTTTATGTATAGAAATTACTTTTAGCTCGACTATTATATCAGTGTCTGTCGTATTAAATTAATTTATATTGTTTCTAAACAAACAAATACAAAACCTGCTAAGTGCAAGTCGGACTTGCGCTGCTAGAAGGGTGAAGAAATAACAAAAGACTACGGTCTAATGTAATAATAAATAAAAAAATCCAAATATCTTATTTTTATTTATTTATCTAGTTATTCATTACAAATAGTAAAGAAACATAACTTAACTTTAACTCAAATTCTAACACCAACACAGGCGTATGAGCGTACATAAACACAATAAAAAAAGTTCAGTTCAGTGAATAAGAAATAACTAAATATAATAATATATTTAAGGATCTTCATCATCATCAGCTCATTTTTATGTCTCCACTACTGGGGCACGAGCCTTCCCTATGGATGGATAGGGAGAACGGGCCATAAACCACCACGCGGGCCCAGTGCGGATTGGTGGTTGTTAACGACTGCTAATGCAGCCGGGACCAACGGCTTTACGTGCCTTCCGAAGCACGGAGGAGCTCGAGATGATAAATTTTTAGTCACCCATCCGATGACCGGCCTTTGCGAAAGTTGCTTAACCTCAGCACTCGCAGACCGGGCGCGTTAACCACTGCGCCATCGAGCTCCTCGATTCTAATCCTAAGGATCTTATTTATAGCTATTTATTTTAGATAAAGTACAGATATTTCGATTTTTTATTTTAATTTCAAAAAACCGTAGTCTTTTTGTTATTTCTTTCCCTTCTAACAGCGCAAGTCCGACTGGCACTTGGCCTGTTTTTTATTCGTTATTTGTATTTTGCAAAGCCTGTCAAACATGGCGTACAAGCAAAGCCAACAAACCTGGCTACATTTGCATTGCCAGCTAACGAGGCTCGGGCATACAAAGCCAGCAGCGCCCTACGCGTATGAGTGAAGTGTAGGGTGACTACACTTGCTGGACTAGGATTATTAAATTTGTAGTCGCACATGATGATATGTCGATAAGATTCGCCTTTCAAACTATTTTTGCGATCAGCGTTACCAAAATATAACTATTGATTTGATCTGTGGCGATACTCGTCGATCGTCAGGTGAGTCTTAAAAAAACAGGGTTGCCCGTCATAGGTTTTTCAGTTCACACGTTTAGAATTTACATTTAAACAAATGTACGACCAGTATTATGTATTTAAAAAAAAAAATATTTTTTTGTCATAATTTTTATAATTATAGCGTGCACCAATGGTACTCACTCAAATCGATTCTTATTGGTAGACATACATTGTTGTTGTCGATATCCTTATTTTAAACTAAAACAAGCGAATGGAAATACTGGTAATTAACAATTGTTAAAAACCGTAAGAGTCGATTTGAAAGCGGACGTACTGTGTACACGTAATATTTAAATTATAATTTTTTTTCGTTGGCACACATCCTTTGTTTTCGATTTTTATAACTTTGCAATTTAGTTTGATTAATTAATTAAAGAATACCTACATTAAAATGTCGTTAAAATGTAGAACACTGTAATACAATAAACTAATATAAATTATAATTTAAAATCTGTTTTTTTTTTCGATTTTAAAATCAAGTATTTAAACGGGATTTAAAGAAAAATAAGAAATATTATTTTTATTATAGATAGGCTACCTAGCAGTAGAACTAATCACTTCGTGACGAAAGCCTGTTCTAATCGATAGTTTCAGTAAAGATACCTAACAAAACGCAAGAGCATGCTATAGTGGTAAGTTAATTACAAAGTATACTAAGATGTTTTAAATAATTTTAACTAAAATAAACTAAAATTTGTTGCGAAACAAATTACAAAAACACAAATATTGAAAAAAATGATGATGTATGTCAGAAGGGTGCAGGTTCAAATCCTGCTCGTGGATATTTTTTCAACATTTGTGTTTAAGTATACTGAGAGTTTTCCAATAAAACCTTGTCACCCTACACGTCTGTTGGCCAGTATGGGGTGACACCCCTTAGCATCACAAGGTCGACTCGAGTAAAACCGAAATGGTTGCCCTAGAATGACCGGTTATGACCGGTAGTGGACCACGATTTGATTCTTGTCCAAGTGTACTGTTTTCAACATTGGATCATTATGGGTTTCCTGATTCAAGTAAGGTAATGGCAGCAGTGCTCAAGAACCAGTGATCAACAATTATTTTTCTTTTAATCTATAGGTACTAATATTATAAAGAGGAAACCTTTGTATTTTTGTATGTATGTATGTTTGCAACGAATAAACTCAAAAACTACTGGCCCGATTTAAAAAATTATTTCACTATTAGAATGCTACGTTAACGCTGAGTAACATAGGCTATATTTAAAAAAAATGCGGTACGAAGTCCGCCGGGTCAGCTAGTCGTTAATAATAAGGGTCTGCAGCTGATTTTAGTCTTTAGCAACAGTTGATTATAGGGTTGCCACCTTTTTTTTGTGCAAATAAAGTACATTGGTTATTAAAAGGTAGAAAATAAAGCACATAGTGTCAAAATAAAGTACGATTATTTATTTCGCTTAAAAACATACTTCTCATTGCTTTTAGCAACAGCAACTTTTTTGTGTGTTATATGTAAAAAGAACTCCAGAGAAATAAAATATGTGAAATAAAGTATTTTTGCGTACTTTATTATTATCATAAACTATAGGAAAAGTTTAGTTGCTTATTATTTTTTACGTAGGCGGGTTTTTATTTTTTATTTTATTTATGTTTTTTTAGTTAGACAAATTTCATGATATACCTTTTTGAAATTCTTGTGTTAAGCCCTATAATTTGATACCCATACTGGGATCCTATCCAAAAAAAAATTGTTTTTCACCAATTCCAATGGCGTCGCACAGCCGCCATGTTTGTTTTTTTAACGTCACCTATCTAAAAACACTTGGGAAGCTAAGACGAATCTAACGATATCTCAATTATACAAATCCGTTCAGCGGTTCTGATATGAGGTAATAAAGAATATTACATACAAGATAGGCTCGAAAAGCATAACTCTTCCTTTGCAGTCGGGTAAAAAGGAAATAAAAAGGGAAATAAACATCTATGTTGAGCTTACTATCAATAATATCAGACAATAACGTCTCATTGCATATTTAGTAGCCCGATATTGTCAACAGAAACACGGTTTTTTTTAAACTTTTTCTTTTTAAGTGTTAATTGCTACACTTAAGTTGAATTAAATATTTGTATATAAAAATTCAGTGAAAAAATTAAACACCCACCCGTTTTTTTTAATAAAAATATTTAACTGGTTTTTTTTAATTAGGCCACCGACACGCATTTGCCTAGCAGTGCGACAGTAATTGTGGGCTGTTTACTTTTAGGCCACCGACACACGACTTTTTTAAAATATCGGAATCAAGACTCCGAACAAAAAACAAATCCAAACATGATCTAAACACTAGGCCATTAACCTCGGTGTCCAAGAGGAGAGTGTGGAATGCCTAATCAGAGCAGCCCGTGGTGGCTGGTGACCGAGCGATAGCAGGGGCGCGTAGATACCGCCGCGTCACCACCGAGATCCAGTTACGCATAAGAGATTATGCACATAACATTCATTTTATAAAAATAAAAAAAATATTTTGAAAAAGACAAAGTGTTGAAAAAATCCATAAGCGGGATTCGAACCCGCACCCCATGACGTGACGGGTCAGGTGCATTACCAACTATGCTATCGTGACTCAATCCAACTCGCCGAAATTAATCAACACTATCTACTTTTTCTCTGTAAGCTAAAGACATGTCATGGGGTGCGGGTTCGAATGCCGCTCGTGGAATTTTGCGTAAAATTATATGTAAATAATGAAAATAAAAATGACTTCGGTTGTCATTTTGTGTTTATTACCTGTAACTTATTTTCTAAATATTTATTTAAAAAAACTATAAATGTTTAGGCTACAAATAGCTCTTATGAATGTCACTATGCCATCGGTTCGTAAGTCTACTCTGGGCGGGAGACCTTGTACTGAGAAGAACCGGCAAGAAAGTATACAAGGGCATTTCTTTTCTTCTTTACAGCGTCAAAATATTAGAAAATGTCCGGTCATAAAAGGACACTTTTCATTACAAATAACACAAGAATAAAATATAAAGGACAATCACAATTAACATAAAACAAAATAATAAAAAAATCTAAATTAGTCTTTAAAATAAAATAAAATAAATTTATATGATGATGGGTACAACTGCTGGGTGCCTTTTTTCTGACCCAGGGGAAGCCATTATGACTACCCGACTTTGACGAGGCCTGTCGGTTATGTGGGACTCACCCGTCCGCCTTTCCACACCCACTGACAAGGAGAGAAGCCCCAAGTCAGCTGCCAGCAAGAAGTCCCAACTGGAAGGGTGAGACGGAGGGGGATACCCACTAACTCCTGGGGGATCCAACTCCGATAAGCGAAGAAGGCTAGGTGGCAGTCACGGGACCCGATCAACTGAGATTGACCGCGCGAGAACTGCTGGGTGCCTAATGTGAGTTTTGTTTACTAACCGTATTCATTCGATTACGTTTACGTAAACGAAAATTAGTATGGCATTGAAGCAGCGCCTCCTGGCGACATACGAGAGAAGTTACAATTTTGCCATACAAAGTCTCGTTTTCGTTAATGTGGTCGAATGGCGGTTGAAACTCGCACTTGGCACCCTGGACGAGTGGACAGCCCCCACCTATGACCTGCAGAACATTGTGGAGAACACTCCTTACCTGTACCACCTGACTGAGTCCGGGGAGACGTTGATGTGGGACTCTCCTCCCGCCCTATTACGCCTTACCAAGTCCCGAAAGGCTTATCACTCTCGGCAGGGCGTGGGAGAAAGGATTATTTTTACCTATTAAAAACTCCAGAAAAAACACCAACTTCACCTCTCTTGCCTTAGACAATCACCAGGCTGGCACTGGTGATCGGTCAGTCAAAGAATGCCTGCATGCCTGCGGAAGTTTGGGCATGCTTCAGACGCATGAGACTAGTGACAGCTGACGATTGCGCTGCGCATACGCTTATTGAACGCCTACACTGGAGAAACGCTATTAGTGTGTAGTGGCTCTTACTTTACCGATTACAATGTTCATTGGTAATCACGGAATAGGATAGTGCAGTACATATATAAACATATTTTGCATATGGATGCAATACATACATTTATATACATTCGCCTAGAACCCGTCTGAAAGGCGAGCCTGGGCTTCGATTCTGTTATTTAAAACGTCCACAATCGTGCCTCAATGGCCTGTTTATGACGGACACACTATTAAGACGTTATAGAATATATACCTACCTAGGGTAGTGGCACCAGTTATCGTCAGGAACCAGTAATCGACCTTTTTTCCTTAAATTATAAAAAGCAGCAAATTATTTTAGTCTTTACCAACAATTAAATACAGAACAACCTGCTTCTTAGCGGTCATCCAGTAAAAAATCGAAATTTAATGTTAATTTTTGGCGAAGAAAACGGATGTCGAACACTGGGTTACTGTGTCGACCACTGGTGCCACAACGAAAGACCAACTTCTTCTACTTCTGATATTTGTTAGTCGTGGTTTGTTGTGTCGGTGGTAATATTGACAATTTTCCTCAGCAATTTTCCCATAGTCTGAATGTAAAAATCAATCAAGCTACCGACGTGCTATTGAGTCGTTATTCAATTAGCAGACTTGAGGCCATGGAATGAAGTAACTCGTGTGACAAAAACTCAAGGAGATCCGTATTGTCTGTCTCATTACAGAATCAATATCTCTTTAATCCATCACGCTCTATTTGAACATGACAATTAATGAAAGAGAAAATGATTAGACTGGCTATTAACTCCTAGTTATTGGGTCAAGAAGTAGTTGATTTGTTTTCATTTCATTTTTCAAATAACATTACCAGGTATTGTAACATACGGATGTTTTACCATTGAAAATGGTTATCAGATGCAAATCGCCTGAGACGTATTTTTGGCCATAGCTCCAAGGATTTTGGGAGAATCGAGATGAAAATAGTACCAAGAGTTGAGGAATTTATCGAGACACGTGTGAGTGTTTGAATTTTGAAAATCGGCTGGAAACTTATTTAGAAATTTTGAAAAATGTAAAAAATATCGGGTTTTTAGGGGGTGTTTGTATACTAAATTGTAAATATTTCTAAAAAAACCGATTTAAAAAAAAAATTAAAAAAAGGGTTCTAGGGTATTAGTTTAGCTACAAAATGGCAAAAAAATTTTGATAATCGGTTAATAATTGTGACCTGTAGGTGGTCTCTTTAGATTTGGTATTGTAGAAAAAAGGGTATTTCAAAAGATAAAGGTATATAAAAAGTGATGTAGCTTCTTTGATTATTGACCGATCGTCATATGGTAATGGTGTTAAAAGATGCGGATGCAGGCGAGAAGTGCATTCAAGTTGGAATTGTGTTATTTAAAATAAAATGGTTTTTTTTTCGTGAATTGTTGTATTCATTTTCAATGTTCCGATTCTTGCAGGGATTGCGAAATCTGTGAATTTTTCTCTATTGAACATTGATGGCATAGTGAGCTAATTGGTAGCCTAAACAGAATTAATGATTTTGAATTTTGAATCTTGAATTGCGAATTATGATGTAACATTGTATGAATTGGTAACGAACGACATACTTTTGTTTTTGTAAATGTCGTTACATTTATTAAAGCTGGTGCAGTTTCTTGCGCCCATTGTTCTCCACAGCTAAAAAATAGACGTCATGAATGGGTTGTAGGTAATGAATGTTCGGACGATTCAAAAGCACTTATTTTTAAGTAGTTTCAATAAATAAAAGTTACTTTTACTTATTCTTTTTATTTTAACGCATGCGCGAACTATTTCAGTATTCCTCTCTCTTTCCGATCCCATACATTCTCACCGAAGTCGACGTTTCGTGTTTCAATCGATTTAAAATAAATCATTCACGCTTCTGAATGATTTATCGTTGAGTTCGGGAAACTTGCAAATTGTTTATTTAAATCATACTTTTAAAGGTTTTATTATTTTGTAAAAACAGACCACATACCTCATATATACGCACGTGCGAAACGATGTTAATATACAAAAGTTTTATTTCAAAAGAGATCAAACCAAAATTACGTATAAATATGTATATAATGAATATACATTACAACTGTAGACCGAGTGTGCGTCCTTGAGAGACCCCTTTTGCACCACGTGTCGGCTCCTTTGAAAGCTTTTTGAACTCTCCATTGTCAAAAGCAGCGGACTTGAGCTGGGGTTGCAATTCCATGCTAAAGCGAGACTAGCTTATTTTTATTAAATGTTTGGACGCATGATTGTAAATTATAAGACTTCTAGCAATAATTTATAAACAATTGCTAAACAAAATTCAAAGCAAATTTTAAGAGAACGTATAGGTAACTGACAAATATGTCTAGAAATAAGTCTGCTCCGCACTGGCCTAAATATTATGAACAAGCATTTAACCCGTGTCTTCGTTCGTGTGGATTTAAGACTTATGTAAAAATAGCCTTTGTTACCTGCAAGGGATGTAGCATTCTATCAGTAAGAGAATTTTTGTAATTTTGACCAGTCATTCCATAGATTACCCTCCGCAAACAAACAAACAAACAAACAAACTTTACCTCTTTATTAATAGTATAGATATTTGCGTTATTATAATAAGCACTTTACAATTACAAGATACCGAAAAAATCACATTTATCTACACATCATAATTAGATCTACAAAAAGATGAATTAATTTTATTAACATGTTGAGGTACAAGAAATAATAGGTAACACATCTAAATTAACCGAATAAAAAAGCAAGTAAGATTTACTAACTTTTATCTAAATACCGAAAATAAAAGATGTCCTCCATGGCTCGTCGGAATCCAAGGTCAAGGTTCAAGGTCCCAAGAATGCTGGCAACTTATGGCGGCTTATGGGAAATGAGACAATCTTGTCGACAATAGCAATTAACTCCAAATAATATCACATAGCAGTTATTTAAAATTACCACCTATTTTTTATACTATTTCGTTATTTGATGTAAACATGTAAACACGAATTTTTGTAACTTAAAAAGTGATTAATATACATATAATAAAAATAAAATGTTATACTGGTAAACACTAATTGATGACATAATATTTTTATAGTGAAGTTTGCTTTTCCCACATCAGAGCAAATAGCTTTAATTATTATTCTTCCTACACAATTTCTTGAAAAATGTCGTTTTAACAGATAGAGCAATAACTGGTAATAATTAAAGTTTAGAACTACAACTTCAGTTTAGTTATTAGTTAGAGAACTAAAGCAAGAGAGAAAAGGAAAAAAAAAACGAGCGAGCCTTATTTTTTTTTCGCTTCCCCGACTTCCTGTTACACTGTTACACATACTTCCGTCCCATTTCACGAAATCACTCCCACAAATTGCTTATATAGAAAGCGAGCGGAAAGATGTTACACATCAAAAAACATTATGCAAATACTCTTCTAGATGCTATCAAGGTAAAGGCGATAACTAATTTCCTTAAAGGTTTTCGTAGCTCCTTCGTAGCACACTGCTACGGATCGCTGTGCTACGGATTTCTATGGCCGACGCATTTATTTATTCTTACAATGCAAATGTGGTGTCACATGAAATCAACGACTCGGTGGCCGAATGGTAAAGAGCACCGCCCAATACCCAAAGCTCCCGGGGTGAATTCCCAGTTCGGGCAAAGTGTGTTTCACTATCCCCCATTTGGCAAGCGTGGTGATTAAGCCCTCAATTGTAGCGATGACTTGATTTCAAAGATGGAGGCTTTTGCCCAGCAGTGGGACAGTCATAGGCCAATTACTTTTTACTTTACTTACTTACATTTTACTTTCAATGGGTTCCTTTAAGGTTAACACAAAGGGACATTCCTTGAATTTGCAGACAACTGATAATGTGTAAGATGTCGGATTGGGTTTTAATTTAATGTTATCTTAGTTGTATTCAACTGAATTTGTTGGGATATCTCCAATAACAATAACGAGTATTAAAAGGTTGAAACTAGTAGGTATGTGCTCATTAATTTTTATACACTGTGAACACTGTGAATAACTGGAAATTAAATGATATTATGTACAGCGCGAGCGCCGGCGCCGGCCGCGCACATTCACACAAAACCACAGAATACCTAATAGTACAAAACTGGGGTTTCCACGGAACATCAGTGTTGTAGTTTTTGTCCACTGCAACAGATGCTGAGTGGAGTAGGTACTTTAGAACACACTTTTTAATTATGATTCTTGTTGTTTTGTTTTACATAAGTTTATACTGTATTATAAAATATAATTCAATTCATTTAATTTACATGAAATCTTCAGTTGCTCCTACTGCGAGGACTCACAGTCTATCTATATCTTAAGAGCCACTGCATGCAATCATTCCGTGGATCCCCGTTCCGCACAGCATAGCAACTATCGGGCGGAAGGTTCGTTTAAGACTCATTCCCGTCTCTGATTCTTGTTAAAGTGAGTGCGCTTGCGCCGCGCGCTGACACTCGCCGCATAAACTAAGAATGCGCGATTCAAACATCACATCCTTAGAAACCGTTGTGCGAGCTAGAGTAGTTAAATTGTTGTCTTTGCGATTGTGTTAAAGTCCAAATTGCGACGACATAAAATATCTTTTGTGAGTTGTCAGTGGTGCCGCAAATGTGTTAATTAAATAGAGTCTCAAAAGTCTGTCGGCAGTCTGGTTTTGACAGGTAGTACTATGGGAAAATTGCTGGTATATAGTATATCGAAGGAAAATTGTCACATTCAGGCTACGATGAGGCCATCGACACACTATTGCGGATGTTTTTCAATAGCAGTATCGAGGCCCTGAGTGCCTAGTGTGTGTTTTGTTTACTATCCGTAATCATTCGATTACGTTTATTTTTACGAAAATTTGTATGACAAAATTCAAATCCATACTGCGTTTTCATTACCGTGATCTAATGTCATATGAACTTCACATTATAGGCACTCATTACGAGCTCCGCTCGTATTTTTTTCTGAACTGCAATGCTAGAATGCTGGCAATATTACCTCTTTGGCTAGCCAAGTTAATACGTTGGCAGAGGTAGCTGCCAGCCTTCTTGTCACCGGAGGCTTCAACAAGGCGAGCACTCAACTCTTTAACAAGCTGCTTGGCCTCCGGCCCCCATCCCATGGACCCCATGTCTCCACCGCAAACGGAACAAATAAATAATTTGGACCCAGGGGGGTAACCACGAGCTCTTATAGCAGTATTATTGCAGTTGTGAGAACGAGACGCGTGTAGCGGCGAATATACACGCGACTCTTTTCCACAACTGCAATAATACTGCTATATGAGCTCGTGGTTACCCCCCTGGGTCCAAATTATTTATTTGTTCCGTTTGCCAGGGGGCAGGTCTGCGTATTTGTGCCGTTTACAGTAATATTTCAATGATAATTTATGTTATTTTTTGGCGACGAAAGTTGTGTCGACGACTGGGCTTAAAGTGTCGAACACTGGTGCCATTACCATACAAGAAGAATCCTTAAAGCTGTGTGGATGTCTTTATGTTATATATAAAATTCTCGCGTCACAGTTTTCGTTGCCATACTCCTCCGAAACGGCTTGACCGATTTTGATGAAATTTTTTGTGCTTATCCGGTATCTATGAGAATCGGCCAACATCTATTTTTCATCCCCCTAAATGTTAGGGGTAGTCCACCCCTAAATTTTTTTTTAATTTTTTATGGCAAAACAACGTTTGCCGGCTCATCCGGTATCTATGAGAATCGGCCAACATCTATTTTTCATCCCCCTAAATGTTAGGGGTAGTCCACCCCTAAATTTTTTTTTATTTTTTATGGCAAAACGACGTTTGCCGGGTCAGCTAGTGTTATATAAATATCATATTTTCTTAATAGTTCTGTGCGCAGTTTGTCTATCTAACTAGCTACTTCCATACTATCCTGTCACCATGGTCTACTGGAAGAAATCTCTTTTTAGAGATAAGCTTACCTGTACTATTGCGATCCAAAATGTTAACCATTGTAAATGTTTATTTGTGTACGAACTAATAAAAATAAATAAAGCTTTAAAAATAGATGACAACGCTTAAAGAAAAGCCTATTGATTTGCTGAAAGTTGCGTCAGTCAACGAAAATCGTGGGGAAAATTGCGTCAGCCGCCTCCGCCGTCCGAATACGAATGTACAATACAATTAGAAGGTTCGTTACTTTTCGAAAAAATTCAAAATACAAAATCATTTATTCAGTTTAGGCTACAAATAGCTCTTATGAATGTTATTATGCCATCGGTTGTAAGTCTATAGACCTTGTACTGAGAAGAACCGGCAAGAAACTCAGCAAGTGTCAAGCTCTTAGTTGTCTTACACCCGTTTGCACTAAACTTACGAATTGTCTAAGTCTTGGCTTAACTATTACCCGGTCAAGTTAAAAACGTCGCTTACATCTCAATAAGTACAGGAGCTCGATGGCACAGTGGTTAACGCGCCCGGTCTGCGATCGCTGTGGTTAAGCAACTTTGGCAAGGGCCGGTCATCGGATGGGTGACCAAAAATTTTCCATCTCGAGCTCCTCTGTGCTTCGGAAGGCACGTAAAGCCGTTGGTCCCGGCTGCATTAACAGTCGTTAACAACCACCAATCCGCACTAAGCCCGCGTGGTGGTTTATGGCCCGTTCTCCCTATCCATCCATAGGGAAGGCTCGTGCCCCAGCAGTGGGGACATAAAATGAGCTGATGATGAAGTACAGTAGCGTGTAAACTTACGAGATCGGCGAGTTAAGTTGTTATTGTCGTTTGAACGGCAAAAGCGAGTTAAGTAGTAAGTGGTTTATTAAGTTGATTTGAATAGATCGCGATCTCATTTTTCGGCAACCAGTGCGAAGTAGGCCCCTCCCTCCCATCTCCCGCACCTCGCCATGTACTTAACTAGCGGGCATGTAGAAGGGCGAGTTTAGTACAGTTCATAATTTTTTCATGGTTACTCACTCGCTTACGTTTGGACGCTACTTACAACTTACTGTGTAATTAACTTAAAGTGTAAATAGGTCATTACACTCAGGTGCCGACTTAACTTGACCGGGTAGCAGTTAGGCAAAGACTTTGGCGTTTATAAGTTTAGTGCAAAAAGGTGTTAGTGTCTTATTTACCAAACCAGCTTTAAAGCACTTGGTCTTCACATCACCTGATGTTAAGTGATGATAAGGCCGAAGGTGGAAGCGCACTTCACCCGGGATCCTCAACTACTGAGGCACTGGCTATCTTATCTCTAGCTGCCGGAACACAACAATGCAACAAACATTGATGTTATGGCGACATATTTAGATAAGATGGTGGTAGCTAGCCAGGCGGACAAACGAGTCCTACCACCAACCAAATCGAGTACACAAAGATGTACCCCCCGCTGGGAATCGAACCCGGGACCTATCCCAACAAACATTTTGGCTCTAAGGGCAACCATTTTTAATGCTCATAATTCTATAAATGGTTTAGAAAAGCTCCGATAATAACAGTAAACTCTACTGTGGTATTAAGGATAAATAATGAAACCTTCAAGAGGAATAACAGTAATTAAAGAAAATTTTATAACTTACGACGATAGCATGGAGTTAGTCGAAATCGTTATATAACTAACTATTATAGCTTTAAGAAGTATATAACACTAAAAGAAGTTGTAAGGTGTCTGCTAACGCTTACTTACGACTGATGTCATTAAACAGAGTTAGTTAAATGCCTTGTAAAACTTTAAGAGTTATTCTTATAGCTTATGGAAGAGTAAAACACCAACAGTTTTTGTCAGGTGTTTACTAACATTTGATATTGTTAAATAGAGTTACTTCAATGCCTTGTAACACCTTAAGGGTTACTCTTATAGCTTAAGGAAGAGTAAAACACCAAAAGATTTTGTCAATTATTTACGAACACTTTATGTTCTAAAACAGAGTTAGTTAAATTTAGTTAAATACCTTGTACCACCTAACAAGTTCTATGGCGCTCTAAGAGGTAACAAGAATGCTATTAGTGTATTAAAAGTGTTAATTATATCCCCCATATACCCCATAGAGCTAAATGCTGCATGAGTCGGAATCCACCTTTAAATCATTGCAGGTTATATACTGGGGTTAATCGGTCAACTTTAGGTAATACAGTGGTTTTTAGAAATACTTTTATATGGCGGCAAACATTACTTGCAATCTTTAAAACTTTTAAATATCACTTTAAGTTGAGTTACTGAATTAAAATTACTTAAATACATTTAATAGGTTATATTATCTGAATTATAATATTTTACGTTGTTTACACTGTGTGACGCTGCGCAAGCAGCAAACATATAACAGGGTTCCGTACAAAAGGATAGTGATATTACTGACGATGAGTCTAATATATTGTTTCCTTTCAGTAGTTCAAGTTCAAACACCAAGGTGTTCAAACATCAAGAGCAAGAATATGAATACATGAAAAATATAAATTTAAAAAATTATTTACGTACATGGGCTCTACAATAAATATAAGCCAAACTACTTTGAAGTATTTGCTTTTAATTTTAAACAAGAGATTTACAGATATTTTACGCTAAAAGCTAAAAGCTCAAATTATGAATTCTGGCCTATATTGGCTAACACGTTTGAATGTAAAAGTGATCCATTTATCATTGGTATTTATTATGGAAAAAGGAAACCTAAAAACCTGAATTCATTTCTAGAAGATCTTGTAAAGTCGTCAAATGAAGTTATATTTTATTCTAAAGATGTAGATGTAAATTAGTATTTAAAAAAGTGTTTTTCTGTCTTCTTACCTCTTTCACATGCAGTAAGAAAATAAAACTTGTTATTATTTTTAAAAATGTCCATTTATTCAGAATACCTTATAGCATTACTTACAACAGTATTTTCTTTATTTTCTTCAGAGTTGATCTCTTCTACAGAATCATTTGTAACTTTGTCAACATCGTGTTGTTCTTTTTCCATTTCTTTGATCGCAGCGTCATCTTTTTCTTCTTTCTCCTCCTTCTCATATTCTTCTTCCTCCTCTTCTTTTTCTTTTGAACCTGTTATAATTTTCTCTAAATTGTCTTGTTTCTTTTTCATTTGTTGGACCTATCGTTTTTTTCTGTAAGAATGTTAGATTTGTTATTTTTCAAAGAATTGTTCAAAACTATACTTTTTTTTCCGTTTTTTTATCTGTGTTTCTTCTTCTTTGTCGACGTCTTTTTTTTCTTCCACGTCTATATTTTGATAATTTTCTTCTGTGGTATTATTTATTGGATTATGAATTGGATTTTCTTTATTTTCTTTTTCAGTTTCGTAAACAGATGTATCTTCATCTTCGTCAGTAGTTTCGTCATCATTTGAAGTTTGCAGCTTTGACAATTTTGCACGTTTTCTTGAAGTGGAAGCTCTTTGATTCTTTGCCATTTTAATTCGTAAACATTGTGTGTGTGTTTCAGCAATAATTTCACTGGATCCTGATACAGTAGTTCCTTTTGCGGGATATACCTAAACAAAATACCGAATTAGAAGTAAACTGTTTTATACCATGTCAGTTTTAAGCAAAGAAGATACAGTCGACAGAGAACTTATGGATATTTTTTGATTCAATTTAATACTAGAGTTAACTATGAGTGTGTTGTCGGAGTCAAAAGTCCATGGACGGCATTTCAACTTTTTTATCCTTATTTATTTACGATTCATTGCATATATCTATTGGACATATCTATGGACTTTTGATCCCAACTACGTATATATTGAGACCTTGATTATAATGAAAGTGGTAATGTAGTTTAAATGTGTGTTCAAACAATAACTGAACCCTAAAAAATTCAGCTTATTGCTCCACATAGAACCTTTATGCAAGCTAAACTTATCGTTTGTTCTGTTTTAAAACCATATTGTAAAACTACAAGTGGCATAGAAGTACTAACTATCATTCTTTAAACACTATTGTAAGAAATAACAGAGTTAACCGGAACCATAAGTGATTGCAAATTGACGCCATTAAAATAAAGATAACCTATAAAAAAATAAAGAAAGAAAACTTGTTTCAAACATTATTGCTTTACTTATTAAATCAAACTATTGTTACTTTTCTTTTAAAAACCTGTAGACGCTACCAGAAGCTGTTATTTTTCATACTTGAAGCAAAAAATAACTGAGACAATATTTACTTTTCTAGAAAATATCATCAAAATAGTTTATTTTAGTGGCGCATTAAAATTTGAATGAAAACTAATATATATTCTTACAGAAAACTAAACACCGCAGTAAGATTTCACATCAGTACTACAGCACCAGTAATCCAAAATACATATTATTAACTTACTTTCCATTTGCTGTTTTCACCAAACACTCGTATTTACTGTACTTAATGAAAATGACGCTGTTGGCGGTAACAAAACACAAAAATTATGATATTAAACAACTAATAAGCGCTTTGTGTAATATGCACTGCTACCTTAATCATTAATGTATTACCAAAAGAGTTATCAGAGTTGTTTTTACAACTTATGTACTACTTTAGCTTGCGGTTGTGACCTATTAATACCTCACAAAACACTTAAAGTGGTAATAACTGCTCCAATAGCACTATAGTAACTATGTATTATCACTCAAATATCGCTATTCTTTAACCCTTATATCACTTTAAGCTATAAAATCGTGGGCCCAAATAAGGTTTATAAGAAAGTTAGAGCACGCTATATCACCCATTGTTATTGCCTTTATGGCAACTTAGGTTTTTAAAATTCTACTTTAACACTCATGTAGCACTTATTCTTATCACCAAAATGTTAGTTGGGATGGGTCTAAACCGGTGGTCTTAACTCCACTAGACCACAGAGGCGGTTAAATTTAACATATTATTTAATTCTTGGGTTTTCCTGAAAACAATAGGAGGAGATGTTTTCCCCATAATAACAAGTAACTGTCACTGTCAGAACCTTTGACTATTTCTGTTCATAAAATCAATTCGATTCGTTGCTTCGACTTGACGTGAAGGAATAACAAACACACGCCCTCGCCTTTCTTTATTTACTTGTATAGTCAAGTAGTCTATATAGATCTATGTTTACTGTTTAGGTATACTCGTATATCTCTTTATCTATACACTTCATCATCACCATCATCATCATCATCATCATCTCAGCCAAAAGACGTCCACTACTGGACACTTAAAAAAACATAATTAACTTACAATCTGAAAAAAGAAAGACAAAAAAACTCCACGAGCGGAATTCGAACCCGCATTTCTTAACACGCCGGCGCCGAGTCAGGTGCACTACCAACTATGCATATGTAGGGTTCGAATCCCGTTCGTGGAATTTTTTCAACACTTTGTCTTAATTTTTTCAGATTGTAATTTGTTCGCAACAATATTTGCGTAAAGTTAATATGTAAATAATCATAATTAAATTACTTAACAAACAAAAAAGTAAAGCGAAGTAAACCTATATATATACTGTCTTACTGCTGAGCAAAGGTCTCCATCATTGAAATCGAGTCACCGCTTGCAACATGCGGGTTAGTAATCACAAACTCGGGCTATGTATCGAAAATACCGAAACACACTTTGCCCGAATTGGACCTAAAACTTTTGGGTATCGAGCTCTTTACCATAGCTATAATTTGCGCTACGAAAATGTGATACAAAAAATGTTACCTACTCGAGATAAAATGACGCATATGAGAAAATTGGGGCAGGAATGTGATTTTTGAATCTCACCGGTGATCTCGTAATTAAAAGCGACGTGAAATACACTTTTTTTTATTTTTTATACGTAGCACGGCAAATGACTCCATTTTACCTGATGTTAAGTGAATATGGAATCCAGATGCGACGACAACTGGTGCAGCGTGAAAACAACGCAGCATCAGTTACCCTCACTCTGCTGGCCCACAAGGTGCCTCTTCACGCCTCGTTTGAAGGACCCCATATCTAGAAGGAGGGAAAACGTGTGCTGGCAAACTATTCCATGTTTTGGAGGTGCGACAAAGAAACGAGTCACCAAATTTCTTAGTGCGCGATGGAATATTTGAGACAGTGAAGAGGTGACTCCGGAGAGCAGCACGTGTACTCCTATGGAGGAAGGGAGAAGGTGGGATGAGGTCAAAGAGCTCTTCAGAGCACTCGCCATGGTATAAGCGGTAAAACGCGCTGAGTGACGCAATATCTCTACGCAATTGCAGAGTTTCAACAGTATTTGTGACTTCTGCGTTGCCGATAATGCGTACAGCGCGACGCTGCAATCTGTCCAAAGCATCGAGAAGGTACTTTGCGAAACCGTCCCAGATGTGCGAGCAATACTCCACGCAAGACCGTGCCTGTGTCTTGTACAAAAGGCACAACTGGTCAGGCGTAAAGAATTGCCGCACCCTGTTCAGAATACCGAGTTTTAGTGAGGCTGTTTTGATCACGGCTTCGATGTAGTCCTTTTGGTTCAGATTGCAGCGAATCGTCATACCGAGCATGTTGATACTGCCCTACATGCTTAGAGATGTATCCTGAAGAGTTGGATATATATTGCATTATTTTCATAGATACATGCTGCACGAGAATTAGGATATATAGGAATAGGTATAGGTAGGGTTACACTAGCACTTCGTGACATTCGTTCCGAGACTTTAAAAGATTGCCTATGGTTTCGAACGCAACAATCGGAACTTCGGTCGAAGATCAGTCGGATCGAATGTTCGCATGTTACACCTCGTAGTAGACTCCAGCTGTAGTCACCGGTTCAAAAATCGGTCTTCCGGACGTTTAACTGATACTAACCACCATCTTTTTTCAACAGGTCACCAAAGAGTAAAAGCACCGAAGAGGACTGCGAAAGCAAAGCACTCAAATCGGAGCCAGACGGCGAACCAGAGACTAAAGATGCGGGGGCGCTGGAGGCCAAAATGTCGCTGCTCAATGGTATCACCGTCATCGTCGGTTCCATTATCGGCAGCGGCATTTTTGTGTCCCCCACGGGAGTGCTCAAGTACACTGGGTCAGTGAATGCCAGTTTACTGGTATGGATCGCTTCGGGAGTGTTCAGTATGGTGAGTTTATTTTAATTAAAAGTATTTTGAAGTAACTAAAGTTCTTAGCTCTAGATCATCACCAGTTCCAGCTTTTTTTATAGGTCAGGCAAATTACACTCCTCGGCCTGATTTACAGCAGAAGCAGTGTACAGATGCGAGGAGAGCTTGTAGAGCAGGATGGCAGAATACTGTTACTAGCTGTCCTCACCTTGCCGCAAGTTGCTTCTTCACACATCGTGTAAAGGAACCCATGTTGTAGGAAGGAGTGTGTGTGACGTGTGCTGGGAGGAATTCCTTTTTTGTTGCTGCATCAGAGAAATGAATCACCAAATTTCTTCGTTCGCGGTGGAATAGTTGCTACAGTAAATCGGGCTGGGTAAGCTGTGAGATCAGGCTATGGCCCGATCTTACAGCTTACCCAGCCTGAGGGCTCATGTGCGGTGGATGTTAACGACTAATGCAACCAGGACCAACGGCTTTACGTGAATTCCGAAGCACATAGGAGTTTGAGATGATACATTTTTGGTCAGTACCGAAAAATAAAACGTATAATAACCAGTTAGCAATTAAAACGGAGATAACAACAGATTTGTACTTAAAATAAACTGTAACACAATTTATCATATCTGTAAAGCAATTGGAATGACTATAAACATCCCGATTTTAATCGAACAGCATGTTTGTGTTCTCATTATCACCTCGCCACGTGACACCGCTGAAATGATAAGAGTTCAATTAAACAACTCGCTACGTTAATATTAAATGGTGATAATAGGTCACGATCATCATCAGCTTTCAAATGTCCCACTGTTGATCATAGGCCATCCCCAAATTAACAATTGCACATGGGGACAATTCGGCGCGTAGATATCTCCGTAATTTTTGCCTCAGGCGGCATTTTTAGCGTCACCCTACTTTTTGGGGGCGGCTAGAAATGTAAAAGTGTTCCTCAAACCGTAGACCGAAATACCGTCAGCGGTTCTCTAGAGGGAATGGTATCACGCACTAGTGCGTTTCTCCGTTCGCTACTAGATTTTCCGATGAGTTTGGATCGGATCGATTACGGTCCATAGCCCGGGTCTGTGATCACCAGTGGTCAGCGTAGATAGTGCTATTTCACGAGATTCGTCGATCGTGGCATAACGTGGACATGCCCTCTCATCTCAAAATCTCGGGATTGTAAAAATCACCTTTAATCACTTGCCTACATTTTATTTATGTAAATTTATGTAAATTAAATGTCACCATTTATTAACTATAAAGATAATCCCAATACTCTTTTTGTAATATTAATATCTAGGTAGGTACACAAAAGAATAAACACTAAAACCATTCACTCATGCTTCAGTCCAACGGTATGGTAAAATTTAAAAACGATTCTTGTTAAAATCGAGACAATATTCGTTATTCACACCATACAAAAATACCCTAATGGTTACATAACACAAACACCACATGTACAATGTCGACGGTCTTACCGCTTAACGCGATCTCTTCCAGATAATAAACAGACAGGAAACAGTATCATAATTATAGTTTCTACCAATGTTAAAAATAAGTAAACTCAATATCGATTTTGAAATCTCGAATCCCGGGGCATGTCCATGTTTATATATACATTTGTGGTCATTCACCCCATAAGGCACTACCTACGCCGCCAATCCGCTTTTGGCAAGCCAATACCCATCAATTGTAGCGACGACTTGATTTTAACGATGGAGGCTTGCCCAGCAGTGGGATAGTATATAGACTTTAGCTTTTAAATAAACTTTAAGAAAGGAGGAAGTTTTCAATTCGTCTGTTCATATTTCTTGTTTTTTTATGTACTTAGTATGTTTCCGTCATCTATGCACCGATTTTGATGATTATATTTTTCATCGAAAGAGTTTTTACACGAGATTGACTCATTTTTGTTTTACTCATGTGTCAGGTGGGCGCATACTGCTACGCGGAGTTGGGTACCATGATCCGGGTGAGCGGCGCCGACTACGCCTACATCATGGAGACTTTTGGACCGTTCGCTGCCTTCGTGCGGCTCTGGATTGAGTGCATGATCGTCAGGCCGTGCTCGCAGGTGGGGCATCACTATTATTCAGGTTTAAGAATCTTTATTTCTCATAAGAATTAGTAAATTCACTTACTTACATGAGAAACTTATGACTAACTTAAATATTAAACTAAAATTTTGATTTTTCTCTTGAGCCGTTATTCTACATTATAAGGTAATACATTACAATTTGAATACATTACATTACAAATTACAATTTGAAAAATTTGTTCGCAACAATATTTGCGTAAAATTATATGTAAATAATCATAAATATAGCACGCCTAATTCTTAACTGAACTTTCAATATTTGTAAAAATATTAAGATCGGATGTTGATGACGTAGTTATCGACATTGAATAGGGCTCCTTCGACTTACAAAGTAAAAGTACTATCTACTTTTGATTTGTTGATTAATTTCGGCGAGTTCGATTGAGCCACGATAGCATAGTTGGCAGTGCACCTGACCCGGCATGTCAGGGGTGCGGGTTCGAATCCCGCTCGTAGAATTTTTTCAACGCTTTGTCTTTTTTCACATTGCAATTAATTAAGGTAATTTAATTAGGACAGTACTTCATCAAAGTATTGTATACTAAAAACTTAAATTATATTAATATCGGATCCATTATTCTATTAGGTAACCCAACAACGGTACAGTACAGTGTGTCCGTTGGTGCAAAATAAGAAGACTGCAGACGGTAAGCTTAACGCCTCGGTGGCCGAGTGGCAGAGAGCTCAGCCCGATATCCGAAGATCCCGGGTTCAATTCCCAGGTCGGGCAAAATGTATTTCGGATTGTTCGATACATAACCCGCATTTTGGAAGCGTGGTGATTAAGCCATTACCCATCAATTGTAGCGATGACTTGATTTCAATTATGGAAGCCTTTGCCCAGCAGTGGGAATTATAGGCTGTTTACTAGACGGCCAGCTTCATACAAACGCGAACGAGCAACCCTCTCATAGAAACTACTCACGGACACAGAATCTTGCAACAGCTGCGCTCGGACTGGTTTGAGATGGTCCTTCTGCAGTCTCCTTAGTTTGTGGGAATAATAAAACTGGAAACTGTGGAAAACATTATAACTGAGTGGAATTACGAATGTTGATGAATGAATAAAAGTTCATTTGGCATAAATATACAACATACAACAGCTTTTAAAAAAAAACAACAAAGTCCGGTTATGCACACACATCAATAATAAGCTTTTTTTGTGCTGCATATCAAACAATGACAATAAGAATTTAGGCACTTAATTTTAACAATAAAATATATGATATAAAAAACTTTAAACATGTATAGCAACACAGTACATAATATTTAGTTGGATACATAATGATCAAAATTCGAAATTAAAATTAAAACACACAAGTACAATTAGTAACGCTTTATGACATAAATCGATCGCATAATTCGTTTGTGGTTGAGGCCCAGATGATAAAACGCATCCCTATTGTGGAATATACGGGACGTTTGGTAATGCCTACCTATATAAGGTCATATTTTATCAACTGCAAATATTTTGAGGATAAATTCAACAACATATATAAACTATTTTATGAAATAACCTTAAAAAAAACGCCAAAAGAAATTTCGATTGAAAATAACAATAAAGCACTTTTGGTAGTTTCAATTCAAAGGAGCCGAAACAGAGAGGCCGCAATGCCTTCACCGCTTACATGTGCCCCAAGTTTCATTCAAAAAAACCGACAGAGAGGCGCGGATTTTAAGAGCGTAAAAATATTACAACTTTTGTGTCAGGAAAAGTTAAAAAAAAACCTAGCCTGAATTTATTTTTATTGCCTTATTTCTCTGATATAATTAGATGTTTTGTCAAAATATTTGCGGTTGATAAAAAGTGACCTTATATAATCCCGAATATGGCATATTGAGTACCGTGCATAGAAACCCGCAAAATTATGAAAGTGTCTGAAAAGCACCATAATTGGCCGAGATATTTAGGCGCCTTGTTACTCAGTAATATTGCAAAATGACAACCCAAGTACCAGCCGATACATTGTTCTTGGTCATCACATCAACCTCATGGTCGTACAAAAACACGAAAATCAAAAAAATACCAGGGTTGAAAAAAATTTAATAACATTTTGAGTTTTTGCATGGAAACGTATTTTACATGTTATCAAGGTGCTCTCTTTATTATACTTGTTTGCATGACAATGTTTCAGGATTATACACTTATTACCAAACACCCTGTATTTAGTCTACCTGCCCACGATTGATTGTCGTCAGACCTATGACAATTAGGTCACCTATCGGTTCGATAACCTTCGTTTCGTAACTCATAAGTTGGCCTGTATTGATTCTATTCGGTTATATAAACCTTTCATCGTATTAACTACTTTAATAGAATTTTCTATTGGGTAAGCTGCTCGTCGCTGAAATCCGTATGTTTTGCAGTAGAGTTTGGGCTTGAGTTTGCTCGTATTATGCTCACTTGTACTTTGAATTTACTCTAGTCTATATTAATTAGTATCACGTTATGACAAATTATTTTTGAGAAAGTATTTATGTTTTTTTATGTATTTTATTGGGGAAATAAAAAACTATTTTATTTTATTTTTATTAATTTTTTATTTTATTTTTAAGTTGTACAGCCGGTACAAAAATACTTTAATCATGATATTGTTAGTATTCTTTAATTCTACCTTATTAAAAAACATGTAACGTAATGAAGACACCCTCAATGTATTTGTTAAAAATCGGTAAACAGAATCAATGTTAGCCATTTGTAATATCGAACATAGTCCATTAGTTTTTAGATACCTTATATTGGTAATAAATGATAGCGCGTGTTTACAATGCCTGCCAGCGCATTACTGGCGAGGAGCGTTCACACAAAGCAGGACCGAGTGTCCTGTTACATTGCATGTATTATGTAGTTACAAATAAACGTGTAAATAATTATTAATTATTTAAATATAGGTACACAGACAGATTACAGTCAATACACAGTCGCGAGAATTTAATAATAAAGTAAGACTAGACAGTTATCCATAGACAACGAGACAAAAGTCTACGTATTTCTATGTAAAACGAGAGAAATCTCCAGTTTACATTGAGTGTACGCTCGCTTTAATAACAGCAAGACAAACAGAAGAGTAAACTGGGGTATGGTGCGGACAGGCGATATTGGCGCCCAGCGAGGTAGCGATATTGGCGCCCAGCGAGGTACCGAGATTTCCTAACAAATTGAATTGAGTAATATTGTTCCCGGGTCGTGTTGTGTGGCTAAGCTGGGACAATCGTTTTCCTGTCGTGCTACAACTTTTTTTATCGCCTTTTTACTGTGAACGTGGACCTAATGATATTGTCGTCCAACATGGTATCATTCTTTCATTATTATTTGTATAAAAGTATTTGGTGATTATAGTGTAGTAATGTAAAGTAAAAAATATGAATATGTATATATTATTAATAATTTAACAATTTTTTAAGAAAGTTGCGCTTAGTAGCTCTTTTAGTGCTTTATGTATAATTTTTTTTGTTAAGATATTTAATGGTGGAGACTGACTGGAGCGCACATAGTGTGTGACCGTAACTTACGGTCACGTATACGTCATTGCTGACTGACCGATAACAGGACGGAGCTCGCGGCGAGCGTCTCGACTGTACTGACTATGCTCGCAACGAACATGTTACGTTACGATGATACGCTTCGGTCAGCCTCCACAAAAATGTTGTTTTTATACTACTCCTATATTTTTCCAAATAACAATTATAACATTGTCGTTGTTGCAGGCGATAGTAGCATTGACGTTCAGTGTGTACGTGCTAAAGCCAATCTTCCCTGAGTGTGACCCGCCGGAGAACGCCACCAGACTGTTGGCGGCGTGTTGCATATGTAAGTTACATCATCACCATCACCATCTTCATCAACAAGGTGAATAATATATCATCTTAATATTCTTCTAATATAGAGGAGCTTGATGGCGCAGTGGTTTTTCACGCCCGGTCTACGCCTTGCTAAGGTTTAGCAACTTTCGTAAAGGCCTGTCAGCGGATGGGTTACTAAAAATGTATTATCTTGAGCTCCTCTAGCTTCGGAAGGCACGTAAAGCCGCTGGTCCCGTCTACGACAGTCGTTTACAACCATCAATCCGTACTGGGCCCGCGTGGTGGTTGGTGGCCCGTGCTCTTTATCCATCCATAGAGCCTTTCCTACCTTTCGCGCCCTAGCGGTGGGGTTATTAAATGAGCTGATGATGATGATGATGATGAAGAAAAAATTTTAGAAGCATATTATTTTTAGCTTTCTTGGTGGTGACCGTCGGAAGACGCAGTATAAGCACTAGGTAGGTCTCCAACATCTTGTTGACCGACAATTTGGTGAAGGTCGCGGGTATCTGCTGGATGCGAGCAAAACAAAACCGGTCGTTGTGGAGATCTTTGAAGGAAACCTGTGTCCAGGACCTGGCCGTCTTTTGGCTGTAATGATGGTTGGTTATGGTGGACTGTTAACTCACTTTAATGTGTTAATAGATGATTGATAAAAATCTTTTAAAAAAGCTACGAATACTCGCTTTCAACTCGAGCGTCTATCTGTTCGGCTACCAAAGATTCAAACCAGTTCACATCACCAACCACCTACCTTCCTCTGTGCAGTGCTGCTGACGTTTGTGAACTGCTGGTCGGTGCGAGCAGCCACGAGGGTGCAGGACTGGTTCACATACGCGAAGCTGCTGGCGCTGTTCATCATCATCGCGGCGGGCATCTACCAGCTATGCCAAGGTACCTGCCGCAGTTTTTATAATTTAAATGTTTGCAATCACAATGCTATATGTAATCATAAGATACATTTTTACTGGAAAAAATCAACCACTCTCAGGAAGCTCGAGTGGAAATCGAACCCACGACCCCTGGATTATCGGTCCAATGCTCTAACGGGTCTAAATGTCAATGGCTGCTCAGCTCAGTCCTCAGCTTCCATTCGCCATTTTGTTTTATTTTTTTAATGTGAAAAAACGTAATTAACTATTTTGCAATCCCACGAATCTGGTACCACCCGGGATTCTCTAAAGTATAAAATCCAGCCAATGACAATGAAACACGTTTATTGGACGTTTTACAATACTTTATAGGGTAGAGGCACCAGTTTTCGACACTTTAAGACCAGTGTTTGCCACATTTTTTGGCTGGAAAATTAACATAAATTTTTATTGAAATTTTACGGCATGACAGCTAGAAAGCCTGTACTGCATTCAATTATTGCTAATTATCTAAAATCAGGTAGTGTCCCCTGTTTTTAATGATTAAAGGAAAAAAAACGAGTGAGCCTTACAGTAGTCGCATATGATGTGTAACATTTGACATCTCAACTTAGTAATAAGCAATTTTAACATTATATTCTGAAAAAATGGGTCAGGTACTTAGAGCATTGTCAGGTATTACATAATTTTATAACTATAAAATAAATGCAGTAAATACTCATTAGAAGACATTTGACATATTGAAATGACACAATATGTCACATATAGGTATTATGTCATGTTCATAATACCGATTTTTAATATACAAAATGGCGCGTGCTTGCGCGCTTCCCGACTTCCTGTTACAAATACTTCCGTCCCATTTCACGAAATCACTCCCACAAATTCCTTATACAGAAAGCGAGCGGAAAGATGTTACACATCAAAAATGTCGAACCCTATGGTTCCAGTCGAACACTGGTACCACTACGCTAGTAGGTTTTAAATTGTATGAATTCCTTCATAAATCCTCATAGAACGTAAAAAAATCATTTATGTTAACATAATATAAAATTTTGTGGGACTTCTTGGCGGGAAAGTGAAGAGCCATGTTTTTTTTTTTTTATATTTACGGGTAAGCACAGTGCCTTGATCACACCTGATGTTAAGTAATGATAAAGCCAATGATGGAAGCGCACTTCACCCGGGATCCTCAACTAGTGAGGTACTGGCTATCTTATCTCTGGCTGCCGGAACAGAACAATGCTACAAACATTGATGTTATGGCGACATATTTAGATAAGATGGTGGTAGCTAGCCAGGCGGACAAATAAGTCCTACCACCAACCAAACCGAGTACACAAAGATGTACCCCCCGCTGGGAATTGAACCCGGGACCTCTGGGTCTAAACCGGTGGTCTTAACCACTAGACCACAGAGGCGATGTCTGCGGTTTTGTTTTATTTTCTAAAATTAATATGAAATAATGGTGGATTATTAACCGTTAGGTGTTCGTGAGTGTGCATGAGTGTTGGCAAATGAAACAAAACAGTGCAACGTCACTTTTCAAATTCTCTCAAGTCCGCGTGAGGACTTACTGAGATACTCGAGGGGTTGGGGGGTCAATCATTTTTCACTTCTCATTTCTATTATCAGTCATCATCATCATACAGGAAGGAAATATTGTTTATTTAAGTATTACTTGTAAGAAAAATTACTTTGACACTGGCTAAATGTGCTCATCGCACGAAGCCATCAACTAAAGGAAAAAAATAATAATTAAGTGACAGAGTAATTTACTGAGGACTTCTTGGCGGGAAAGTGAAGAGTCATGTCTGCGGTTTTGTTTTATTTTCTAAAATTTGTGTTAAGTCGAATATTAATGTGAAATAATGGTGGATTATTAACCGTTAAGTGTTCGTGAGTGTGCATGAGTGTTGGCAAATGAAACAAAACAGTGCAACGTCACTAATCAAATTCTCTCAAGAAGTCCGCTTGAGGACTTAGTAAAGCCCCACATCTTTACTGAGATACTTGAGGGGTTGGGGGTATATCATTTCTCACTTCTCATTTCCATTATCATTCATCATCATCATTTCCATTATCATTCATCATCATCTTTAGGATTATAATACTAATGAAATTAAGAAACTAATGACATGGCAGCATGGTCTATGACCTTAGCCGGTTCCTCAGAGAACAAACTATTAAAAAAAAAAAAAAAAAGTAATTTACTGACATTGTTATTTGAATCATCAATAAAAATTATAATAATAATTATCATTATACAAATCTTAACGTTACTTAAGACTCGTTATCACGAACAACCTTGGATTTTCGACACACTTGTTAACACGACGTAATTGTTAACACAGATGTTTTGAAGTAGCAGAGTGCAAACTTTATTTACCATTAGATGTCGTATACGAAAGAGAGTATTTATATGGCAATGAAGCGCGAAAAAGAGTCTCCTCCTCATCACCACTTTTATCACAACCCTCATCACCATCCTCACCACCACGCTCATCGCCATCGCTCATCATGATAACTTAAACGTAAACTTGTACAGCATGACAACGAGGTGACAAAAATTCTACCATACAAATTCTCGTGTCTCGGCACTTCTTCGTCTTCCCTCGTCTTGCCTGATCCTCATAATGCCACTACACTCCCAAATACACTACGCATGCACACTAATATCAGCCCAAGACAGGACCCTTAGAACAAGAGTACGAAGACCCGGTTCACACGCGCTCTACTAGTATACCAGGTATAGACAATGTATCTGGTCGCTTCTCCCTACCCCAACGACCCGGTCAACCCAAGTCGAGGTCCTAGCCTTAAGAGGGGGTATAAAGGTAAATCGCCAATCGTAGATTTGATTTTAACACCAGAAGATAAACCACTATTTACCCGAAAAAAATATTATAGATACTACAGCATACTTGAAAGGGACGGGACTAAGTGAAAGCATAATATAATAAAATTTTATTGATAAAAAAAAGAAGGAGGCGCCCTCGGGTTGTTCCGCTCCTGATCCAATCCCAAACCCTTAGTACTTACCTTTATCCTTAGTACTGTATGACATTGTGAAAATTGAAATTGGTACCTGATGTAATTTTTGCAAACTGAGATATTTTCTTTATTTTGTTGGTTTTTTGTGTGTTATGTATGATTGTCCTTCATTTTTTGTGTGTTTATTTGTGATGGAAAGTGTCCTTTTATGATAGCCGCATTTTCCAATACATTTAAAGCTGTAATGGAGAAAAGAGCTTGACACTTGCTGAGTTTCTTGCCGATTCTTCTCAGTACAAGGTCTCCCGCCCAGAGTAGACTTACGAACCGATGGCATAATGACGTTCAAAAGATCTATTTGTAGCCTAAAGTGAATAAATGATTTTGATTTTTTTTTTAATTTAGAAAATCTACTAATTAGGGAACAGAGACACACTTGCGTGATGCCACTCCCTCTAGAAACCCTCTGAAGGTGTTTCAGTCAGGAAGTCCAGTAACACTGTAATGGCAGGCTGAGGCCAACAGCCGTTCTTTCTCCTGTGCCAAAAGCGAACTCGCAAATGTATATATAGGGTCTAACAATATCAATAAGCGAACGTTTAAGGGGAGCATCTATACATCACACTGAGTATTCTCACCAAATTTGGTCCAAAACTACAGGCTCGTTACCGAGATAATCAACAAAACATTATCATAATTCACCAAAAAGTACACCCTTTCCAAACCCGTACAGCTGTTTGTACTACACGCACACAAAGATAGCCGAACATGCACACAAACTCGGAGCACACTGAGCTGACTAACATAAACAAAACATTGACGCTTGCGTGTGTGTTAGTAAAGATACGGCATGTTTCATGATGTGCATTATTTTAATTGATTTAGTTTGTTAAAAAACATAACTTTGAAAAATCACTTTAAAACTGGAGCCCATTTTTTGTCATTGTATTCAATATGATGTATAGATACCGCCCTCAAACGTTCGCTTATTGATTTTGTTAGACCCTGTATATCGGCATTGTCTCACAGATGAAAGAAATTGTCTGTACGTATCCTTTACCCTAGAAAATATTCATCACTAGCTCATTTAATGTCCCCACTGGTGGAGCACTACAAGTGGATCATCCCTATGGATGGATAGGGAGAACGGGCCATAAACCACTACGCAGGCCCGGTGCGGATTAGTGGTTGTTAGCGACTGCTATTGCAGCAGGGACCAACGGCTTTACGTGCCTTCCGAAGCACGGAGCTCGAGATGATAAATTTTTGGTCACCCATCCGATGACCGGCCTTTGTGAAAGTTGCTTAACCTAAGCAATCGCAGACCGGGCGCGTTAACAACTGCGCCATCCAGCTCCTTGACGATAAAATATTCAACATGTTCAATTTATTCTGTTCTGGTTCTGACAGCTGCTTATAATGACTCGTCGGTTGATAGATACGTAGCGCGAAAATCGAGTCGGCTTCCCGACAAACTCGAGTGGTGCGAGTGACTCGATTTGGCTAGCAAATTGCTTCTTTTATAAGACGGAACTCTTGTAAGTACTTTATCGTTTATTGGTAAATTGTGTTTAAATTGTTATAAGTATTTTCCATTTACAATGCTAGGTAATTTTTGTGGATTCTTTAGACGTTATTATTAACTTTACAAATTAAAATGAAATATTACAACAAGGAGGAGCTCGATGGCGCAGTGGTTAACGCGCCCGGTCTGTGAGTGCTGAGGTTAAGCAACTTTCGCAAAGGCCGGTCATCGGATGGGTGACCAAAAATTTATCATCTCGAGCTCCTCCGTGCTTCGGAAGGCACGTAAAGTCGTTGGTCCCGGCTGCATTAGCAGTCGTTAACAACCACCAATCCGCACTGGGCCCGCGTGGTGGTTTATGGCCCGTTCTCCTTATCCATTCATAGGGAAGGCTCGTGCCCCAGCAGTGGGGACATAAAATGAGCTGATGATGATGATGATTACAACAACATTAAAGAAAAACTAAAGCAAAAGAAACGAAGATAACTTAATTAAAAACCTATAAACACGTAACGTAACTAGTATATGTATAAATTCACATGTCTGTTGAAACGAGCCTATTAGAACAGCTTCGTGCCTAATTTAATTTAATTTAATTTAGGTAATAAGATTCCATCTGTTTTTATAATTTTTTTATATGTTGCATGTTGTATTAGCCTTTAAGTAATTGTAGTACTTAGTCGTTATATTAAAAAGTATTGTTAGAAAGAAAGAAACAATGTACCTATACAATTGTTGGCTAACCTAATAAAAAAAAGTAAAAAATTGCAACTTATTTTCAACTTTACCTAAGTTGATTTATTATTAATTTAATTTAGAATGTGGGGAAATACTATTGTGTCATGATATGTAATAGATTTACGATTTATAGTTTTACAGCTCTACATATATTGGGTGCTTATCTATGAAATTGGCGTTTTTTTCTCACTTATTAATAGGTGTATTACTTCTAAAAGTCAATACCGGTTGTTAATATTATTGTACACCTTCAATTAGGACTATGTTACTTAGGTTTCAATAATAACAATGATTATTGTTTTGTGTCTTTATCGCCCAATTTTTTATTTTAAAATGACTTCTTTTTTTGTTTGACCTTTTGTTTCATTGTAGGGACTTGATTTTTTTTCTTTTTAATGTCTGCTAAATTTAGCTAGTGAAACAAACACACTACTCTACAATTTTTATAGTGTTAACATAAATTGATGCTAAGATAATTAAAAAAACGTTAGTATGAAAAATATAATTAAAAAAAATTTTTATTAAAAAACGTCAATTTCTTAGGTAAGGACCTAATACTTATAGCTTTGCAGTGTGCTTATAGTTCACACAATATATGTATATAGTTCTGAATTCTAATTATTATACTCGTACATGATAAATCTAATAATTAATGAACATGGAAACTAATATTCGATTGAATTCGGAAATGCAATGATTACCGAGAGACATTAAGAAAACAGAAACCCTGGTATCTACTCGCACAAGTCCTTGGTTCGTAAAAACTATCACTGGAGGGTGTGACCACAAAATAAGGAGGACCCAGAAGTTAAGCTTTACATACCGCGCTCCAGCAACTCACACATTGCACGGACACGTATCTCAGAACAGGGTGCCAAGTGCGAGTTTCATTCGCCATCGAGAATTTGTATCGCAAAATCGTAACTTCTCTCGTATGTCGCCAGGAGGCGCTGCTTCAATGCCATACTAATTTTCGTTTTCGTAAACGTAATCGAATGAATACGGATAGTAAACAAAACTCACACTATATATATAGGCACTCTGCTCGGAACAGTCCGAGCGCTGCTATTGCGAGATTCCGTGCCCATAAAAGGTAGTGAGAGGAGCTCGATGGCGCAATGGTTAAGGCGCCCGATTGCTAACGTTAAGGAACTTTCGCAAAGGCCGGTCATTGGATGAGTGACCAAGAATGTATTATTTTGAGCTCCTCCGTGCTTCGGAAGGCACGTAAAGCCGTTGGTACCGGCTGCATTAGCAGTCGTTAACAACCACCAATCCGCTGGGCCCGCGTGGTGGTTTATGGCCCGTTCTCCCTATCCATCCATAGGGAAGGCTCGTGCCCCAGCAGTGGGAACATAATGAGCTGGTGATGTGATGATGATGTGATGTGTGAGAGGTGTCTATGTGTGCGTTGCTAAAGCGCGTTTGTAAGAAGCTTGCCTTCTGCAATCTTCATATTTTGTGGTACGAATGCCGACTTCTTTAGCCGGAAGGCGCGGAGACGATCCAGACAGTTTCTATTAGATGATTGCCTCACTCTGGTCATTACGTTATGTTCCATTCAATTAAATTGATCCTTATTGCTCCAGGCAGAAGGCATACTTGAGTTCTATTGACAAAAGGTATTGAGAATCGTGTGAAAGGAGTTCCAAGTCGAATTACTTGAGTGTCACGGGGGTATTAGCTTTTTTAATGTATGACTTTGGAGACTTAAACAAATAGGCTTTAAAGCCACGGGGAACTTACTTGTTGGAAAGACTGTTCCGATTACGTTATTTTTTTTAATACGTAGCACAGCAAATGACTCTATTTCACCTGATGTTAAGTGAATATGGAATCCAGATGCGACGACAACTGGTGCAGCGTGAAAACAACGCAGCATCAGTTAGGTACCCTCACTCTGCCGGCCCACAAGGTGCCTTTCACGCCTCGTTTGAAGGACCCCATATCATAGGAAGGATGGAAAACGTGTGCTGGCAAACTATTCCATGTTTTGGAGGTGCGACAAAGAAACGAGTCACCAAATTTCTTAGTGCGTGATGGAATATTTGAGACAGTGAAGCGGTGACTCCGGAGAGCAGCAAGTGTACCTACTCCTATGGAGGAAGGGAGAAGGTGGGATGAGGTCAAAGAGTTCTTCAGAGTTATGCGGCATTTTCAGCGTCGCTGGCCTTTTTTAGGCTAGACACTTAAAGGGTTCCTCAAGCCGTGTGAAACGAAACGAACCATCAGAGGTTTTCTTGAGGATATGGCATCACGCAGTGCACTAGTGCGTGTCCCCGTGCCCTACTAGATTCTCCGAGAGGTTCGGATCGGATCGGGGAGCGGAACAACCCGAGTGCGCCTTAAAAGACTAGGATCTTGAATCGGGTTGACCGGTTCGTGAGGTAGGGAGAAGCGCCCTTTTTAGGTTTCCGTAGCCAAATGGCAAAAAACGGAACCCTTATGGATTCCGTTTTCGTTTCCGTACTAATTAATAATCTTAAAGACTTGTTTTCATTATAATTACCCACTTCGTTGGTTTGAAAGGGATCTCTAATTAAAGAGTACCTAAATAGATTTGTTTTGTTAATTATAGAGCTAATTAATAATATGTATATATTTATTTAAATATAAAGGGGCCTTGCTATTTAGGCTGGGCCAAGAGCTCTATCATTGAAGCCAAATCGTCGCTACAATTCTTGGGAGTTGGCTTTCAACTTCGTTAGTTGAATCTCTACGCTTGCCAAATATAATAGAATAGAGTAGAAAAATGTTTGTTTGAACAAAAACATTACACATACAAAAAAAAATTAACTTAGAATAAGGATTGTATCATAAAAATCTTCGCTCACACGAAGTGCCGCGACACTGATATTGTGCGGGTCCTATTTTAAACTAGCTGTGCCCCGCGAGTTCACCCGCGTTATTTCCCGTTTTTGCAAAATTTTTCATTGCTGCTCATTAGTCATAGCGTGATGTAATATAGCCTATAGCCTTCCTCAATAAATGGACTATTCAACACAAAAATAATTTTTCAATTCGAACCAGTAGTTCCTGAGATTAGCGCGTTCAACCAAACAAACAAACTCTTCAGCTTTATAATATTAGTATAGATAGTAGAGATAAGTATTATGTGCGCCGGGCAAACAACTTATATCACAGAAATTTTTATTTATTTATTTATTAGAAAAGGCTTACCAACTAAATACGTACAGAACATTTATATAAACTTATATAATCTTAAAAACGTGTATATACATATTTAAATTATAGGTACGCACAACATATACTGAAAAATTAATAAGACATAAACTTAAAATAACGCAAAAAAAATTTTTTAAAGTAAAATTTTAAAATTTTAAGAGCTATTTCTCAGTATTAAGGTACAATTTAACACATTTCTTAAAATAACCCAGTTTGTCGCTCAATATATCTATTTCCTTATGGCTTTTAGATAGCTCATTGTAACACCTAAACATTGCAATAAGAGGGGAATTGCTTCCATAGTTGTTCCTTTTAAAATCAATAAAAAAAGGCTTAGAATTGTGCAATCTGGCAGTTAGCCTGGGTACTTTAAACTTTACCTGTGATAAGAGGGATGGACAATCTATATCATCATTAAGTAATTTATAGAAAAAATTTAACGACAGTTGGTCTTTACGATTTTCCAAAGACATAAAATTGAAATGGGATAATCTTTCTTTATAGCTTTTTACTGTACGGTGAACTCCACTCATATAAGCTATTCTGTTTAAAAATCGTTTCTGAATTTTTTCCATACGCTGGATATGATTTTGATAATAAGGATACCAAACGACTCCACAATAATCCACAAAACTACGAACCAAAGCGAAATAAAGACTTTTCAGTGCTTCTACGGATTTAAAATCTTTTGAGTTTCTGAATATGAAAGACAACATTCTCAGGCACTTATTCAAAGTAATATTAACATGGTTGGTAAATCGCATTTCAGAATCCATAACTATGCCCAAGTCCTTTACTTCCTCCATTCTTTTTAAAATAACTCCATTAATGTTATAGCTACTTGGGAATTTCTTATATTTTCGAGAGAACTTTATATGATAGCATTTGTCAGTATTAAGAAACATCGCGTTAAGGTGACACCATTCAGTGATTCTATCTATATCATCCTGGAGTTGAGTCTGTTCAGTATTATTATTTACTATCTTCGACATTTTAAGATCGTCAGCGTAGAGTTCAAAATCAGAGCTTTTAATACAATATTTTATGTCATCGATAAACATAATGAACAGAATAGGGCCCAAGTGCGAGCCTTGCGGAACTCCCGATGTTGGTTTAATATCTCTGGAAATAAATCCATCAACGATGACTCTTTGTGTACGACCAGTTAGATATGATGCAAACCACTCCAATAAAGACCCGTGTATACCAAAAAATCTGTTGAGTTTGCTTATTAAGATGGAGTGGTCTACCTTGTCGAAGGCTTTGCTAAAGTCTGTGTAGATAGCATCTACTTCATTCCCTGAGCTCATACGTGAAATTGTTCTATCAACAAAAGTTACCAGATTAGATGTAGTGGATCGTTTACTAAAAAAACCATGTTGTTGCTGAGCTATACTCTGTTTTATATGGCAAGTTAAATAAGGACATAGTAGCGATTCAAACAACTTACTCAAGACTGGAAGAATACTGATAGGTCTATAATTATTAATTACAAACGTTGCTCTTATCACCCGATTTTATTGTATGAATCTTTTTATTTACATTAATTACATAGCTACTGCATTCGTTTAGTTAATGATTTATTTTAATTTAAATTTAATATTGTATAGTTGTTACTGACATAGTTTTTAAGTTTAAAATTCAATAGTTTGAAATAAATGTTTTTTATTTTATTTTATTACATTAGGACGGGTTGGAGGTCACAAACCCGGGCTATGCGCCAAAGAACCCGACACACTTCCGACCAGGGCATTGACCCCAGGACCTTCGGACATCGTTATAATTATTTATTGTACTTGTTTCAGGAAAGGTGGAGCACTTTACCTTCGAGGGCACGACCAGTGACGTCACATCAATAGCTCTGTCCTTTTACTCGGGGTTGTTCGCATATAACGGATGGTGAGTTGGCGCAAACAACGATTTACCTACTCAAACTTCCAAAGTCCGGTAACGCTGAAAATGTCGATTGAAGCCATCAGCAAAATCTCTCTTCAAAAATCTCGCACACCCTTTCGCCTCTAGGGTAGTGGCATCGGTGTTCAACACAGTAGCTACTAGAGATGCGCCGAATATTCGGTAATTATTCGGTGTTCGGTATGTTCGGCGTATTTTTCCATGTTCGTATTCGGCCGAATATTCGGCTCAATTGCCGAATAATTAACGAATATAAAAGTTGTACAATTTTAAGACCTAAGGCTTGTAAAAAGACTATTATAAGTACCATAGTTTATTCATTCATTGTTATCAATGAATCATAAAAAATCATTATTAATTTTTATGAGATTATTTATTTTGAATAATAATATACATAATTCATCCATTCATTTAACTAACATTGATTACGTTTTGTGTTAAAAAACTCAAGTGTAATTTACTTTTATTATTATGATTTTTATGATAAACAACGGCACTTAACTTACTTTGACCTACCTGTTTGGCTAAGCAAAGCGTGCGTAAATGAACCGAATTATTCGGCCGAATATTCGTATTCGGCCAAACCAATATTCGGCCCACCTCTAGTAGCTACTGTGTTCACGACGATCTGGTGAAGGTTTGCTTGATCCCAGTTTTCGTCACCAAAAATGACATAGATTTTCTATAATTGTAGTGTGTAATTTATGTTACAAAAAAAAATTTACATAGATTTCACTACAATTAGTGAACATTTATATAATTTTTGTTACAATTTTGTTGTTTGTAAAATTGTTTACTGGATGACAGCTAGAAAGCAGGTGGTTTGTTTGTATTCAATTGTTTCTAAAGAAAAAAAATAATTGTCTGACCCCTATTTCTAATGATTAAAGGAAAAAACTGGTTCCCGGCGAACGCTGGTGCGACAACCCAACCCCTTTTTATAAACACTTTTAAATTTTCACGTTCCATTATTAATAAGTGTTTACTGGCCAGCCTGTGTCTACTGCTGCCCCCCAATTCTGCTATTTATATTGATTTGAAACGGATCTGAAACACTATAGTTTCAACGATTTCGCTATTCTGCTAGCTACGAAATCAACTCTATAGTTTAGTAAGTAGTTAGCAGAATACGAAAATGTTGAAACTAAGTAAGTATAGCGTACTCGTATTCTGCTAACTACGAAATTAACTCTATAGTTTTGTAGTTAGCAGAATAATAAACGTTGAAACTATAGCGTTCCAGATTCGTTTCAGATCAAAATAAATAGCAGAATTGGGGGGCTGGTGTTTCTCGGTGGAAGCGTTGTTTATAAAAATAATGCATGATACCTTTTATGTAATGGCTAATGTCAAAATTAAGGTAGAATTGTTGTATGAGCCTTACAAAAACGAAGAATAAACTTGGAGTAGATATTCTGTGTCATGTTCCCATCATGTAAACTTTAAGTGCCTTACAAATAAACAAAGAATAAGGTCCGAATAGTTATTCCGTGTTTTGTCTTTTTTACTCTAATTTGAAATGACGTTTGCATGACAGGAACAAAACACGGAATAACTATTCGGAGGTTATTCTTTGTTTATTTAAGGCACTAAAGGGTTAAAGTAATAAAACACAGAATAATTATTCGAAGCTTATACTCTGTTCATTTGTAAGGCCCTATATGTTTTTGTTTTAAAGACCTTCCAGGTGATATTTACGTACTATTTTATGTTTTGAAATAATGTTACTTACCGTTGCGTTGTAAACAACTCTTTCACTTCTTTCAACCAGGAACTACCTGAACTTCATAATCGAGGAGCTGAAGGACCCGGTGCGCAACCTGCCGCGCGCCATCGCCATCTCGTGCGCGCTCGTCACCGTCGTCTACACGCTCACCAACATCGCCTTTTACACCACGTTGTCACCCACCGAGGTAACCCGCTCTGTCACCAACCGAGTTAACCCTCTATGTCACCCACCGATGTAACCCGCTCTGTCACCCTCTGAGGTAGCCCATTCTGTCACCCACCGAGGTAACCCGCTCTGTCACCCACCGAGTTAACCCTCTCTGTCACCCACCGATGTAACCCGCTCTGTCACCCTCTGAGGTAGCCCATTCTGTCACCCACCGAGGTAACCCGCTCTGTCACCCACCGAGTGTCTGTCAACTACCCTGTCAACTACAGAGGAAGCTCGCCCTGTCATCCACGGCATAGACTTATAAATCCACGGAGAAAACACGAAGGAGTCAATGCCGTATTTATTGAATATTCAAATATTTTAAGTTTAATTAAATAAAAAAAATTACGTAGGCTTTGAATTTGAAACACCCGTGCTAGTGACTTTCGTGAACTGCTTGCTGGTCAGTACACGTGGCGACCAGCGGGCAGGACTGGTTCACGTTTGCGAATCTTTTAGTGCTTTGTTTGGCTATTTGAATAAGAATGATTGACTTTGACTTTCACTTATCCGCCTCAGGTTCTAGGCTCCGCCGCAGTGGCAGTGACCTTCGCCGAGAGGCTGTTCGGGTGGTTCGCGCTCTGCATCCCTCTGTTCGTGGCTGCCTCTACCTTCGGCGCGGTCAACGGAGTCTTGCTGACTTCTTCAAGGTATGACTAATGAACCAGATCGGAATATAATATCACATCATATTCAATTATTCGGCTCGCAGAACTGACCTGCGACCAGGTCCAAACATTCTAACAATATTTACGGCCATTCCTCCGCAAACAAGTCACATTCAGGGTTGTTGGCCAAAAGAGAGTTGTCCACCCGTGGAACACCCTGCCTCAGTGTCATATGATTGTAATCTGTGGTTAACGGTGCTGGAGTCACATTTTTTAAGAATAATTTTAAAGTGTGTAAATATTCATAATGTGTCACTGTTTGTTGACTTAAATAAAAAAATAAAACACAATGGCCGCCCCGGACCGATTAAATAGATGATGCATTTACTTCTAAAAAAGTTTGCAAACATATTGTGTGAAACTTATGTTACTTACTCCGCTGGCTGAGCGAACCTTATTTTAAATATAAACAAATTGACAATGTGGGATATGAGGCTCTCCATTGCTTTATATGACACACATTGTCAAGCATAGACCTTTGGCTGTACTTGGGGTTTCTCTACGTGATAGAATCAGAAATAAAGAGATCCGCAGAAGAACAAAGGATACCGACATAGTGCGAAGAGTTGCTAAGCTCAGGGGCAGTGGGCAGGGCACATCTGCAGAACAGATGGCCGCTGAGGCGGAACAGTTGGTAGTGTGGTGCGGGCAGGCCTCCAACAAGGTGGACCGACGATTTAGTGAAGGTCAGGGGTAGCCGCTGGATGCGAGCAGCACAAAACCGGTCGTTGTGGTGATCTTTGATGGAGGCCTTTTTCCAGCAGTGGACATCTCTTGGTTAAGATGATATTGATGATGATGATGATAATGTGTGATATGTCGCGTGTCACAGGTTGTTCTACGCGGGCGCGGCGCAGGGCCAGCTGCCCGAGATGCTGACCATGGTGACGACGCGCGCCACGCCCGCGCCCGCCGTGCTGGCCGTGGCGCTGCTCTCGCTGCTCTACCTCACCGTGTCGGATATCTACGCGCTCATTAACTACGTGGGCTTCGCTACTTGGGTGAGGCGTTATTTTGTATCGTTCTTTGCTGACTATGGTGACGACGACAGGTGCACTTACTGCTCTACATCACCTTGTCGGATATCTACGCGCTCATTAACTACGTGGGTTGTGCTAATTGGGTGAGCCGTTTTTTTCAATCTTTGCTGACTATGGTTTCGACACACGCCTGCTCTCGTTGTTCTACCTCAGGTTAAATATCTTTGCGCTCATCGACTACGTGGGCTTCGCTACTTGGGTGAGGCGTTTTTCTGCATCAATCTTTGCTGACTATGGAGACCGACAGAAATAAGGAGACAGCTGCATTTGGAATGGTTTGAGATGGTCCGAGATTCTGTGTGCGTGAGAGGGTCTATGTTTGCGTTATTCGTGCACGGTATGTATTATGCTTGCCTCATTTTGTGTCTACGCGCTACCTGAGTGAGGCGCGTTTGCTATACTTTTAGCACTTATTTCGCAACGATTTTCATGCTAACTACTTATGCGTAGCGTTATAACGTTCGTGGTTTATTCATGTTTGTTATTATTTCCAGTTGAGTATCGGCGCCGCTGTGCTATGCTTGCCGGTGCTGCGGTATACTCAGCCCAATTTGGAGCGGCCGATAAAAGTCAACCTATTCTTTCCTGGTAAGTTAGTTTGTCGAAGAACGTTAAATGGATTTGATCATATACATTTTATTTTTATATTCAACAAATTTTTCAACAATTTTGCTTGTTATGATTAGATCTACGAAATATGACAAGAAAATGTAGACCTTCCATACTAAATCGGTCAGTTCAGTAGTGACCGCGTGCTTTTGAAAAGTTCATGAAACATTTACAGAAAACCACGCAGGCTGTATGGGCTAGATCCTGTTTCTTTATGTCTATAATAGCCAAAGGTATACAGCTCATACAGCCTTATCAAGATCTATCTCAACAGGAATAAAACTTTAAAATATTTGTCGCCAGTGATCTACATAATCTGCACGGTGCTGGTGGTGGCGGTGCCGGCGGTGGCGTCCCCCGCGGAGACGGGCGTGGGCTGCCTCATGATCCTCACTGCGGCGCCCGTGTACCTGCTGCTGCTGCACCCACGGACCAGGCTGCGAGGCTTAGGATGTATCACCAGTAAGCATGCTACCTGTTGGTTTACTTATAAGAAACCAGAAACATTTATTGACCTGCACAAAAACAAATACGAACGGGAAACACAGATAAAAAAAAGTACCGTGTATAGAACTCTGGAAAATTATGAACATACCTGAAAAGCACCATATCGTCGAGATATTAAGGTTGTTTGTTACTAAGTAAAATTCCAAAGTGACAACTCTTGTTCTTGGTCGACAATCTCATGATCCAACAAAAACAGAAGTCAAACCATGTCAGGGTTGAAAAAATAAAATAAAATAAAATAAAGTCATTATTAACGGGATTCTTACTTACCATGTTTATTATATGTGAGTATCCGATATTTCTTTAAAAGAGAATCCCGTTAATAGTATCCTGTTAATAATTTGTTGTGTGCAAAAGACCATGATGGTTTAAATAGTTTTATAAATAAAATAAATTTAAGTTTATGTATGGAAAAGTAATCTACTTCAATATGTCGGTATTCTTTATTGCTTAGTTGCGTGGCTATGTTTTGCGTTTTACACCTATTAATAAACATCCTGAAAATTCAATTTATTTGCATATGGTAAAGCCTCTACTATGCTAAAGTCTATCTAGTGTTGTAATTTTCATTTTTAATAATGCTATTGTTTCTTTTCTATTTTAGATTATGCGACACATTTAGTTCAAAAACTGACGTTAGCTGTGCGGCCAAAAACGAAGGTAACTTATATTTCCTTATATTATTGCTATTCTGCCGCACAATTTATGAACGCAGTAAGTACCACTCACTGTGTTATGATTGTGATAATTGAGGTGCTGACATTACGATCTATTTTCTCGAAACTGTTTACATGTTCTTTACTGTGTTCTTAAATTGCGCGGCAGTATTGTTTATATCGCCTCGGCCGAGAGGCAGACTGCTCAGCCCGATACTCAACGGCCCAGGGTTCAATTCCTAGGTCGGGCAAAATGTATTTCGAATTTTTCGATGTAAAAGCCCGGGTTTGTGATCAGATCACCAACCCGCATTTGGCAAGCGTGGTGATTAAGCCTTTACCCATAATTTGTAGTGATGACTTGATTTCAATGATGGAGGCCTTTGCCCAGCAGTGGGAGTCATAGGCTGTTTACTATAATATGGTAAGTGGTTGTAGAAAAGCAGCACCAGTGTCTAAAAGGACTCGGTAATCGACACTTTTATCCTTTAATAATTAAAGATAGAGTCGGCAACTAATTTTTGAATTTGGCAACGATTTAATACAGACCACTGACTCTTTGGCTTTTGTGACGAAAACTGCTGTCGAAAATTGGGTTACTTACTTTACTGTGTCGAACATTGGTTCCGTTACGAAACTAAATGAATAAGTGAATGCAAAACAACATGCAGTTGACAAACATTTTGATTTTGATGATATATAGTTAAACAGTTTATTAATTAATTCCTGTTTTATATTACAGTGAACATGGAAAACGTAACAGCGAACATATACGAACAATTGCGAACTTAGCGAGATATTCATCATAGACTAGTGTCGTACGTGCTACTTGTATTGGAAAAAAGTTTATAATAAAATCCACTAACATAGCTTCACAAGTCAGCTGTGTTATCCTAAAAAGCTTCAAGGCCTTATCTACATATTGCAATCCTTCTCGCACGTGTAGATGTTCTTTCTTCCCTTTTTTCAATCTCACTGAATCCATAGTGAGATATCTATACTAGCGCCACTCTTGCGAGCATGGCAGTGAGTTGAACTAATGTAGGTGATACTTTGCTGACTATTACTGACTATGTTAGATCATCAGACGACGTCTCAAGTCGCATCCGACTATGAGAATTTCAACATTATGATTTGTTTGAAGTCAATTTGTTAGTGGATTTTAAATGAAAACAATCGATATAACTTATCAAGTATTTATGCGTGCTTCAAGTAAACTGTAGTCATATTAAAAATATATTTTTATAAAAATAAACATCAAGCACCTGCTAGAGAGATTGAAATATTACTTTATCCGAAGCTCTTGATAAAATAAAATAAATTACAAAAACACAAATATTGAAAAAATTTCCACGAGCTGGTTAGGACCACGATAGCTCAATTGGGAGAGCACCTGACCCGGTATGTCAGAAGGGTGCAGGTTCAAATCCTGTTCGTGGAAATTTTTTCAACATTTGCGTTATTGTAATTTGTTTCGCAACAAAATTTGCGTTAAAATTATATAAAAAAACAAAAACATTTTAAAATAAAATAAAATATTATTTTTTAATATGGCTACAGTTTACTGAGTATATAAAATATTGCTGATTGTTATAAATGAAACGGAACACGTACCGTCTTATAAGTAAATGTAAAACTGTTGTTGACTGTTGTTGTCTGTATGTATGTATCTTTAAACTCTTTAAAGAATAGAGATTATACTGAAATATCATAAAAATACGGTTTTCGTTACATCGACATAATACCAAATAAAAGTAGGATTATGTAAAACAGAAATGGTAATCTGTTTAGAGATTATCTTTTATTATTATTTAACTAAGAAAAGGCTAACTTGGCCGCGACCACCGGTGTCTTGCGCATGCGACGCGGCGTACGGATTCATAGTTTATTGCGTTCTTTCTATCACTGTTGACTACGACTGTCGTGGTATAACGAGCAGTGGAAACTGCGAGTTGTACTCTTAGTGCAACTGACCTACTTTATGACCTGGCGAATGGGGGGTGTCAGTATAAACTTCAAAGTCGTGTATAGCGGGGTTGTTGTCGTAGTATAACGCGCAATGAACTAGAAATCCTTTTTCTTTTTTTTGGGAGAGTTTGCTGATTGCCTCAGACGGCATTTTCAGCTTCACCGGGCTTTTTTGGGGGCGGCGAGGAACGTAAAGGGTCCCTCGAGCCGTGTGAAACGAATCACTTTCGGAGGTTTTCTAGAGGGAACGGCATCGCGCACTAGTGCGCGTCCCCGTGCCCTACCTACTAGATTCTCCGAAGAGTTCGGATCGGATCGGGGGCCTAGAAATCCGCTCGCCGCATCGCATTACGCTCGCGCCCGTGGCTGAGGCCTAAGGAATACTATGCTATAAACGTAATATTATTTGTGGGATGCATTTTGACAGGGATCAAGAATAGGCGAATTCGAAATGATAATCATAGGCTGAATAATGTTAAGAAAATAGACAACATCTTGCACTGTTTTCTTTTCAGTTTATTTAAATATTTCATGACAAATAATGTATGACATAATTTAAATAATAATACCAAAGAATTAATCAGTCAACTTCTTGTGAAGCCTTAATAGGGCTCTGTCGATATATTGGACACCACAATTTTAACTAAGGTCGAAAACCAATGAAAAATTTCATCATGCTGTGCCCAATGTGTCCTCAGCTTATAGAATAGTCTGAGGCTTTCTTTGTAGCGATGAGGCGCTGTCCCACTGCGGCCCACGGTCACGCCATGCGCCACTCACGTTGACTTGACTTAACTTCGTATTGTATGAAAATATATACTAGCTTCCATTTTGACACATAAATCATGCCAATGCCATCTTTAAAACAATGTATAGAGAGTTAAATTGCCACTGTCAACATTTATACAACATTACATCTCTCTCAGAACAATATTGCTATTATAGTTCTTATACTATAGTTATACTATCACGGACTATCAGATGTACAGGCTATACTCGTACATCACTCACATACATACACAGTGATAAAATGTGTTCAGGTATTTTGAATAAAAATACACTTTTGCGATGTATTGTAGCCAATTTAAGGCTAGCTCAAAATTAATGAACATTTTACATCTTTTTACTAAAAAAATTTATACAAGAAATTTATTACCTCTTCATTGAAATTATCGGTAGGTTCATATTTTTGTTTACTCATAAAAAAAACATTATAGGTTCAACAAAATGGCTGATGGCGATTTTTGTCGAACGGTTAGAGACGTTATAACGAAAAAACATTGCAGGTTCGATTCCCAGTTAAGCACATGTGTAATGAACATACATATTAACCATTTTTTAAAGTATTTAGGCATATATGAGTAGTTCATAATATTTGATTGTTTGTATCCGCAATGTAACCTATTTATGCTTACTTTGAGCTTAGACGCGTCGCGTGTGTGACTATGGGCATTTGTTATTCAGTGATTTGTAAATGGAGTCATATATACAAGAATTAGAATTAGAATTTTTATTTGCTTAGTACATGTAACCAAGTACTATGTATGTATGATTTTTTTTACAACATTATGTTAGTTTAGCAACTTTACACAACGGCGTAAAATCTGTATATTGTATTGTTTTTTTTTTTTTAATTTTGGAAAATTCAGTATATCAGATTCTAGTTTTAAGTTAATTTAAGTTTTGTAAATCTTATGGATGTGTTCGAGCAGGTCCTATAGTCTTTTCTTTTGCGTGTGTGTGTGGTGGTGACTATATACCCTTTGTACGTCGAATTGAATTTGACAGTGCTATTAACCAGGCAAGCATATAACATAACCTGTATAACTGAAAACCCACGTTTGATCCTGGCTGGGTCGGGTAAGCATTTAATTTTTTCACTGTATTTTATAAATATTTAATTCAGCTTAAGAGCGTTTACGGCGCACACTAGCGCCGCCAATGAAAAAAAACATATCTAGTAATTAGAGATAAAAAATCAAATTATGCTCAACAAACTATTTGAATGAAGTAATTTAGCATTTCTGAAATGTCGTTACAGCCAAAAACGGCCACTTTTAACTATAACGCCGTGTTTAACTAAACCATAACATGTCAGATGTTCATTAGGTGACGTAAAGATGCAAAATTACTTCATTCAAATAGTTTGTTGAGCATAATTTGATTTTCTATCTCTAATTACTAGATATGTTTTTTTTTCATTGGCGGCGCTAGAGTGCGGTGTAAACGCTCTAAATGTACCCTAATAGGGTACTTACATACATTTTCTTTCGATAACGAGAGTACAATAATTTGTTTTTATTAATTTTATATAAAACGCTACTTTCTAAGAAAATGCGTTGTAGTACCTAGTAGGTACAAAATTAATTTCCAATTAAATCGTTTTTTGATATTATATTTTAGTAGCTAGTAAGTGTATGTAGCTACATTTATGGATTAAATAATTCGTGTGTGAACATTAATCTTATAATTGCATTAAAAAAGGAAATGACAATAATGTTGTTAGGTGACCAACGAAAGAATATAGTTTTATTAAATAAAGCAGCTTAACTTAAAACTCTCCTATTTCTTGCAAATACTAAAAGAATATTTTTTATACTGTCATATGAAAATACCTTAGTAACTATTTCTTTTTATGTCATTATAAGCACAATTATTTTCCAGAGGAAGAATAAGCAAATTGAATTATATGTAGGTAAGCATTCCTTAATTTTTTTATACTTTGATTTTTTATATTATTACAAAATGTAATTTAGTTTATTATAATATCGTAAGACATTACCTAGGTTAACATTTGTGTCGAATTTCGCTATTGATTAAATGTGGTTTTAATTTTTGTTTCATTTTGTACATAATTGTCTGTCTTAAAAATAAATTAAACATACATAAACATTCCATTATGTAGTATTTTTTTTATAAATAGACATTATAAAAATAATTTGATTTTTGTAACTTATTTAATTAGTACCTATATTAATTCATATTAATAAGGTAATGATCGACCATGTGTAACATTGTTTTTTTCACGAAAAATACATAAAATTTAAATGTATTATTTTGCGGTTTAATGTATTTGGTTTGGTTAATCAAAAATGTATAAATCAGGCAGTGCTTTTTTTGTATTTCGAAGACATACTCATAAATGTATTGATGTAGTTATAAAATTGCTATAATAAATGTGTAACAATGTTATATGTGTCGATGGTTCTGTTACGCATACTGCGTGTCTAATGGACATAATATGACAATAATAAATTATTGAAGAAATCTTTCAGTTATATTATTTATTTTACCGAAATTAATATCGTTAATTGTAAGCACCTGACCCGGAATGTCAGAAGGGTGCAGGTTCAAATCCTGCTCGTGGAAAAAAATTTTTTCAACATTTGTGTTTTTGTAAATAAGGTATACTCAATTTATATACAAACTATAAAGGCTCATCCTACGTTACTTCAATAAATAATAAAAAAAACACTAAACATCTGCAAGAACCACCATTAGTTCTGGTAACTGTTCATAGATGGCGCTGTACGTGTTTGTAGATTTTCTGCATGGCGCTACTAGGATTTCCTCAGACTATGAGGATTTCACATAGTTAATTGTTTGTGTGCATCTGGGGGTCGCGTCCTTTTGGGAACGGTTTCTTGGAACTCACTACGCTCGCTATCGAGAACTAAGCACTTTATTGAGTTACGGTCTGCATCGGCCGCCTGGGAAATGGTTGTGTGGAACAGTACCCCAGAGGCTGTACACAATTTTTTGTACCGTACTTTGTACTCTGTACCCATTACTGTACCAGTTGCTGAAATAAACCCAGCAACAATAATTTGGCTGTTTCCCAGACCTTCGCATCGTCATGCCAACCCACATTTAATCCTGCCACGACCCACCCTTTCTCAACAATAGCTAATTATTGACTCAAAGTGTAGGTTTTAGTTTCCCTAGACATGGCGTAGGTGGTATAGAACTGTTTGAGGATGAGACCGTTTATTTCTTAGCCAAATATTTTTTTTTTATTTAATTTCTATTTTGCACATTAAATCGTAAAAAGAGAATGAAAACTACAAACTCCAAGAGCACTTGCCTTTTTTCTTACCTAAGCGCTAAGTGGTAACCATAAATTTAATATACCAAGTGGTAACTGAACGTTAAAAAAGTATTTTTGACATTTACGCTGACATTGACTGTCACTGTCAGTGTCAATGTCATGTTTTACCGCAAATGCATGTGGTCTAATGGTTTTGTTTTGTTGTTAAATCGTGTTCTATGAATTTAATAAATAAAAATGGTAAAGTTTGGAAAGAATAAGTTAAAGGCGCTCAATAAGTTGGCCAAAAAGCAGGGCAATGTCAAATGGCCAGAAACCAACAAAGTTTTGAAGAAGAAAATTATCGCCGAAAAGAGAATTACTTTCCAAAAAAAAGTATTGATTAAAGAGGCAGTGAGCGATAATGCGCTCGTTCAAAACATGGCCAAGAAAGAATTGTTTTTAGACGAACAACTAAAGACCACGGAAAAGTCTCGAAAAAAGGTCACTATCAAAACAAACGAAGACAAACCTAAATTAAAACCGGTGAAAAAGCAGAAGCAACGACAAAAAACCCAAATTAAAGATACTAAGTTATTGTTTAATCTAATGAAAAAGAAGTAATAACTTTAAGATTAATAAAGGTTTTGTATTACTGTACCTAAGAACGTTAGTAAGCCCCCAGATGTGTTTTTACCTTATTAATGTTATTTTTGTAAAACTGTTACAATAGAAACAAATGTGGAAATTATTATATGCTGCATGAAACAGGAAAGTTAAGAAACCTGTGATTTCGATACTGCTTGTACCTACCTTATTACCTACATTATATAATAAGAATAAAAAATACTTTTTTAAATACATCAAGTTTTTCATTGTCTACCTACACTGTAGTATCTAGTTAGTTGTGGATTAATGTTTTTTTTCCACTCATCCCTTTTATATTCTACTCAAGAGAAGATGTAATTTTGCTGGTTTTATAAAATTTTTACAATTTGAAAAAAGTTACTTTGACACTAGCTAAATGTGCTAACCGTCGAAGTTGTTAATTAAGGAAAAAAAAAGTAACTTGTGATTGCAGCTAGGAATAATAGGCTTGATGATCATATTATTTAAGGAGAATTAATAAATTGTGATCCACAAAAAAATTGTGAGCTAGCACCTAAAATGGTAAGTTAGCATCTAAATGTAGTTTAGGTGCTAACTTTGTATTTTTAGGTGCTAACTTAGTATTTTTGTGGGTTAGGTTACTTTGGTGATCGATTAAATACAACCCTTATTTCAGTACATATAAGCTTTAGTAAGTTTTGAAAGTACAAGTGTAATAATAATTTATTATGAGGAAAATGGTAAAGAAAATATTACATACATAATAAATAAAAACGACCACTGCTCAATCAAATAACCCTCCCCGCGTCATTCCAGGTGCAAAGGTGCCCAACACACTTGCCATGTCTACGTTGAACAGCGATAGACAACCTTTGCACCAGGAATGACTCGGAGCGAGGGTCAGGCAAAACCCCTCTCTCGTAGACGGCGCTCTGCTTCCCTGAAAAACAGTTTGGCCTCTGAACCCCAACAACCAGTTGTTTCTACCGCAAGAGGTACATATACATAGTTTGTGAGTACCGCATACTTCTCGTGCTTTCTTTGAGCTGCCACCTCAGCAGCCCTTGAGTATCTCAGTAAAGATGTGGGGCTTTACTAAATCCTCGGGCGGACTTCTTGAGAGAATTTGAAAAGTGACGTTGCACTGTTTTGTTTCATTTGCCAACACTCATGCACACTCACGAACACTTAACGGTTAATAATCCACCACTATTTCACATTAATATTCGACATAACACAAATTTAAAATATAAAACAAAACCGCAGACATGACTCTTCACTTTCCCGCCAAGAAGTCCCGTCCATAGACTATGTATAATAGTCGGAACCGTGCGCAAGTACAGTCGGCGGCAGATCAACCCACCCAAATCTGTCAAATTTCTCCAATGAATATTGATTCTTATAACCAAATTTTAAAGTTCAAAATTGATTGTAGAAATTTGACAGTTTTGGGTAGGTTGATCTGCCGCCGTGTGTACAAGTGGGATTAATAACAAATAATACTTATTTACTATTCGTTCTACAGGAAACTGAAGTGATCTTATTGCTGGGCTGACATTAGCCCAGTAAATATTTGAAAGCTCAACTGCTCCAACCGAATTCCCTAGTTTTACATTTTGGTGAGAAACCAAAAACAATAAATTAATAACAAGAATCAAAGTAGGTAGCTACAAAGTGCCTGAAAGTAAAGCTTAGCTTATGCAACAAATGAGAGTTATTTGATCCTAAATTTTTGTGATTCTGGTTGTGTTCATGGATACTGAATTCAAACGATACCATGCGTAATCTACATATAAAGCTTAAATTGATTTGTAAGTAAAACTGTGTGGGCTCATCTTGGCATGGCCACCTATGACCCCCCTTATAACTTTGAACAAACTGATATTTGGCGAACCTACTTCGACATATTATTGATATAAGTCAGATCTTCGCTACGACCAGTAGTTTTCGAGATACAAGGCCCCTCATAATTTTTAAACGGTAGACCGACAAACACTGATATTTGACGACATAGGTACTATCTATAGTCAGATTTAGAGTTGGTGATGGTGGCCATGCCAAGATGAGCCAAACATGCGTTATCTAGCTACAAATAATTTGTCAGTATATAACAGCCCGCCGCTGCTCGTTTTTGGTGTGAATCGACTCTTTGTGTTTTCCTTGCACTCTGGGAAATATGCAATATTTGCATGTTTTAACCATACAGAGCATGTTTAATTGGTTTTCAATTTTATCTCCATCCAATAAAGTTCAAAATAAATAAGAAAAATTTCCTTAAATAAAACAATGAAATTAATTGACCAAGATCTTTATTTGAATAAAAGAAAATTATTACATAATAATTATAAAGTATAACATACTAGATTACTTAACTATGGTGATTTTTCAAAAATCTTTATTTTATTGTGAATACCTAAAGTAACTATTTACTATATAATTCTTGCAACTAAAAGTCGTTGTTTATAAACATTAATGTAAACGCTTATTATAGGATAATAAGTACTAGTTCATTTCGTGAACTGACTAAAATAACAACATAATGTGACGTGGATCTGACTTTTATTTTGAATTGTTTTTTTCTTGACCAATCTGAGCTAACAAGACAAGATGAGGTCTTTGTTCAAGCAAGCTTGTCCAGAAAATGTCTATAATTATATTAGATCTGTATTCAAATAAATTCTGATTATTATCTTTTATAAACCTACTTCGTACATTGTTTCTAACTAAATAGTTGCATAGGTACTAAATTATTTATTTTATATCCTAAGTTAACTTATTTAACACATTCTCGAATCAAAGAAATATCTAATTATATTTATTTTATTATTGACCAATTAAAAGAGAAGTAGCCAATGGCAACAGTGCTACGATTGGAAATTAATTAATATTAAAATTGTGTTTTTACTACCATAAGCTATTCAACATTTTAAATAATTCTAAGTATTTTATAACTAAACAGAAGTATGTAAGAAGAATAATTACAATTTGCATTTGCAAATGATTTATGAAAATTGAAAATTACATCAAAACTATTAAATGTTTTAAACCGTGTTCGCCTACGTACGTATCGCCAACAGCGGTCGTGCTTGACCATATTGGCTCATTTTGAGCCTCATAATCATTGTATTAGTTTTCAATATTTTTTTAAATGTATTCATTCTAACACGTGATCTCAGCCAAACGACGTCCACTGCTGGACAAAGACCTAGGATCTCCACAACGACCGGCCCCCCGGCCCCCCGACCGCCTAACTCGATTGCTTTGGCTACGTGTATAGTTTATGACGTCATCTTGTCATTTCGTACCGCCTATGAAAGCAATAGCCAAGATGACGTCATAAACTATACACGTAGCCAAAGCAATCGAGTTAGGCGGTCGGCCCTGGTTCTATGCTACTCGCATCCTGCTATTTATTTTGATCAGAAACGAATCTGGAACGCTATGGTTTCAACATTTATTATTCTGCTAACTACGAAACTATAGAGTTAATTTCGTATTTAGCAGAATAGCGAAAACCTTTAAACTATAGCGTTTCAGATCAAAATAAATAGCAGAATTGGGGGGCAGATCGTTGGCCTCACCTACACAACATATCATCTCAGTCAAAAGACGTCAAATTATGAAATAGTTTTGATTTTTTTTCTTTTTTTTTTACAGCATATAATGCTTATAAAATAAGTCATTTTTCTAGGTGTTGTCATTTTATCAATTATCAATGGGACTGACACGTCACTTCTTAATAACGAATGAAAATTTTCATAGACACGCTATGAATTACGCTTTGGTCTTAAAGTTGCGTAGGAGCATTGACATATAAACCTGTCTTAGACAGTTCTTCAGAGATGACTCACTTCATCGTTTGTTTATTTATTTAAGGGTGCGCCGTCCGTACGTGACAAGTGTCATATATTTTATTTGAAATGTCTTCGTCCATATTTATTTGCTGCCGCGCGGCAATACAAATTTTTTATTTTTTTTATTTTTATATTTACGGGTAAGCACAGTGCCTTGATCTCACCTGATGTTAAGTGATGATAAGGCCATTTGGTGGAAGTGCACTTCACCCGGGATCCTCAACTACTGAGGCACTGGCTATCTTGTCTCTAGCTGCCGGAACACAACAATGCTACAAACATTGTTGTTATGGCGACATATTTAGATAAGATGGTGGTAGCTAGCCAGGCGGACAAACAAGTCCTACCACCAACCAAACCGAGTACACAAACATGTACGTACCCCCGCTGGGAATCGAACCCGGGACCTCTGGGTCTAAACCGGTGGTCTTAACCACTAGACCACAGAGGCGGTTAACTTGTATGAGGAATTATTATTATTATTGAGTTAATTTTGTATGAGGAATTTAACGTGTAATATAAATTTGGTTTATTTAATACGATAGTATTTTCAGTTATATCAACTTAACCGTGACTGCATTTTTGGCATATTTTGATCGGCGCACCCTTAAAACTCGCGTATCGATGTCGAATTATGATACTCATCATAATACCTACGTCTGTGTTTTGAGTTTCAGATTAGGCATTTCTCTACGCGAATAAACTCGTTATGCATACATATTTTAGAATATTGTCTACATTTTTTTGAAATTTCGCGTTACTTTTTAAACAAATTTTACCACTGAGATTAACGCAAACTACTTAGTACAGTTATCATAAGCTTACCTTTATGGCAGTAAATCTATCAAAGTCGTAATTTATAAATTACTAGGGGTATTATAAAACGGTCTGAATGTCTGTCTAGGTCTTATAAGAACGCTAACTAGCTTAGACTTAGTATATAGTGATCATAAGCATACCTTTATGGCAGTGATAATCTATCAAAGTCGTAATTTATTTTACTAGGGGAATTATAAAACGGCCTGAATGTTTGTCTAGGGCTTATACGAACGCTAACTAGCCTGGACTCTAGGCTCTACTTTACGAAGATCAATTATTTTTGTAACCGTTGTCTGGTTTTGTTTATAATATTATTATTGTAATTTATTAATATTTCGCACTACCAATAAAATACTGTTGTAACTTAAAATATACTGATATTTGAGATTAAACTGTACTGTTATTAGATTACGGTAAAATCTCAAATAACAATTGTTAGTTATACTGAATAATAACGCAGTCTTATGAAACTCAACCGATTTATTCAGCAATACACCTTAAGCTTAACACTGCACGACCGATACGATACGAGAAGACAACCGCCTTCGTCGCTGTTCCGCCAACAAGTGCCGCCAAAATGCCAAATGACGTTCCAATTCAAATTATACCTGTCAATGTCATAGTCTGTGCAAATAATGTCTATGACTTTAATCAACAAACCCATAATACAGATGGCAGCACTTTTTGGTAGAAGCGACTATAACAACCGTCATTATTCCAAATAACAAACTGTCATCGCTTACGAAATTACAGTGATATTATTTTATTTTAAAAGAATAAAGTTTCATGACATTCATTAAATTACACAATTAACAGTCGGCCTTTCCTGACACTTGATTACGACCTCGTAATAGCTGTAATACTTTTCATGATAGAACGCAACAAAGATTTCATAATAGTAAAAAAAAGTTAACAGAACGCAAAACTGCTTACAAAAAGCTGCAGCCGCTGCATAAGAAGATTAAAATTACTTTAATTTAGTTTACATCTGATGAGAGGACAACATAATAATCAACCACTGAAGATTCAACTTCAACAACAATGATTCGGCCTTCCTGATAACATATTACGACCTCGTAATAATTTAGAGGTAATTTTATTGTATTAATACGTATTGTTAATCACGTAGTACATTTCGATTCCACTTTTGTTTTTGTAAATTTGTAATAAATATTATAACCTTTTGTATTTTATTTCTATTGCCTTACATAGCATTCTTAACATAATTACTTATTCTTAACTTCACAAAGAATGACAAAGTAGATTAGTTTTAACATAATATTGCAACAAATGTTACTACAGATTATTGGACACACCAAAACTATAAATTTTGTATATTACTGAGAATCTTGCTCAGCATAATGTTATCTCTGAGAATCTCGCTCAGAACAAATACCATCTCTGAGAATCTCGCTCAGACCAATACTATATCTGAGAATCTCGCTCAGAAAAATGCTATCACTGAGAATCTTGCTCAGAATAATGTTATCTCTGAGAATCTCGCTCAGAACAAATACCATCTCTGAGAATCTCGCTCAGACCAATACTATATCTGAGAATCTCGCTCAGAAAAATGCTATCACTGAGAATCTTGCTCAGAATAATGTTATCTCTGAGAATCTCGCTCAGAACAAATACCATCTCTGAGAATCTCGCTCAGACCAATACTATATCTGAGAATCTCGCTCAGAAAAATGCTATTTCTGAGAATCTTGCTCAGAAAAATATTATAAATTCTTACCAATACTAACATATAATTTTTACCAATTTCTTCTCTGAGAATCTTGCTCAGAACAATGTTATGAATTATTATTTATGTACATACTTCATCAAGACTACCGGACACACCAAGGTAGTAATAATCGTAATATCACAATAGTTTTATTTATCATATTAAATGTATTTAGGTTTAATTAAATGAGTTTATTAATAACAAACATGGTTCTTAAAATATTTAAAAAAAATACATAATGACCAAAAATTGATAAAATTTCAGTAAGTAAGAATTGATAATAACTATTACATATTTGATTACAAATGATTTTTTTTTTTTTAAATATCTCATTCACTATTTTCTTCATCATCAGATATTGCTTGCACGATAAATTTTTTCATTTTATCTGCGGCTATTACATTATTGTATTTTCTACCTCGTTTGTTTAAAGATATTACTCTATAACGATCATTGTCATACACATTAGTAATTTTATAGGGACCAGCATATTTATCAACAAGTTTACCACTAGTTAAACCTTTTTTTATTATCTTTCTTTGAACCTGCACTAAATCTCCTACTTTATAACTAACACTAGGTAATCTTTTTTTATCATATCTTTCTTTAGATTTCTTAGAAGATGCAACCATGTTGGAGTGGGCTTGAGCTCTTAGCTCAGGTAAATTAGGTACATTGTCATGTTGCTGAGTCATTGGTAAGTCGATATCAAATCGAGGTTTAAAACCGTATACTAATTCGAAGGGACATTTCTGAGTTGTATTATTTAATGTAGTATTAATACCTCTCTCAACTAAAGGTACCATCTGCTCCCAATCACTATTATTGTCACCTGTATACGCTGTTAGAGACTGTAAAATTGTGCGGTTAAAACGCTCTACTTGTCCATTTGCACGTGGGCAAGCAACAGCATTTAAAATATGCCGGATTTGTTTCGATTTGCAATAATTTTCAAAATTCTTACTAGTAAAGGCTTTACCTCGATCGGTAATAATACGAGATGGTAGACCAAAAACTCGAATAAGTAAATTCAAAGTGGTAACGACGTGCTCTGAACATGTATTTGGCACAGGTTGTAACCAAGTAAATTTACTGAATGCATCTACTATGACAAGCAAATAGGTGTTTGAATTACTCGAAACACAAAAAGGGCCTAAGTGATCTAGGTGCCATGTGTGCCAGGGAATGTTGCCTTTATCAATAGAGTTAAGAAAACCGCGTTGTTTTCCTGCTGGTTTTTTAGCAAATTGGCAAGATATGCAACCTTTTACGTATTTGGTGACAAATTTTCTAAGTTTTTCAAACCAATACTGACGCTGGATTAATTCAATTACTTTATTTTCATTCATGTGACCATTATCATCATGAAACATTTTTGTAAGTCTCCAACGAACTGACTTAGGTATAACGATTTTAAAATCTTGATTTACTTTTTTATGCAATATATTATCACAAACTTTATAAGAATCTTTGTACTCTGAATTTTTAATATTATTAATAATGTTTTGCACTTTTGGATCATCAGTTTGTACTGCAATTATCCAATTTTCTTCAGTAATATGTTGCAATGGAAGGGCACAGCGGCTGAGAGCATCTACATGTTGCATTCTGGCACCAGGCCGATATTGAACTGTGAAATCATAGCTTTGTAACTCTAGCCACCAGCGTCCTATCCTCGGGAGTAGATCTTTCTTTGCCCAGGTTGCTCTCAGAGCTTGGCAATCGGAAATTACAACAAAAGAACGACCATAAAGATATACACGAAATTTTCTGATACTTAGAACAACAGCCATTGCCTCTAACTCATACGAGTGATATTTTTGTTCGACTGAAGTAGTCTGTTTACTAAAGTAGGCTATAGGTTTGAGATCACCTTGAAGTTGTTTTTGAAACAGAATTCCGCCAACACCGTGGCTTGAGGCGTCTGTGTGGAGCTGAGTTTCTAATTCAGGGTTGTATATAGCAAGAGTTGGCTCAGAAGTTAATGCTAATTTTATGTTCTCAAAAGATTTTTGTTGCTCGTCGCCCCACAGCCATGGTTGGTTTTTTTTAAGTAAAATGGACAAGGGTCGAATCCTATCTGCAAAAGACTTAACAAACCGTCTAAAATAGCTTGCCAGTCCTATAAATCGTCTTAGTTCATGTAAGTCAGTTGGGGGTCTAAAATTGCTTAAAGCTTGTACTTTATCTGAGGAAGGTTTAATTTCTCCAAATGATATAATATAGCCTAAGTATTCTATGCGTGATTTTAAAAAGCAACATTTTTCTCTTCGTAAAATTAAACCAGATTTACATGAAAGTTCCAAAATTTTTTCAAGCTGATTTAACCCATCAGGAGCAGTTTTAGAATACAAAAGAATGTCATCGACGTAGGCCGTTGCGAATTCAAATTTAAACTTATCTAGCAAAATATTGATTGTTCTTTGAAAAACAGCCGGAGCATTGGCTAAGCCAAATGGCATTCTTTTATATTGATACTGTCCAAAAGGTGTTACAAAGGCTGTATACTTTTTGCTATCAGGGTGCATCCTTATGTGGTGGAAACCAGCAGCTAAATCCAATTTTGAAAACCATTTTTGATCATTCAGCCTATCTATTTGATCTTGTATAATAGGAAGAGGATAACGATCTTTTTTAGTTAACTTGTTTAATTGTCGATAATCAACACACATTCTAAATTCTCCTGATTTTTTGGGAACAAGTATAATGGGACTTGCATATGGCGAATTACTAGGCTCTATAATATCTTTGACCAATAAATCTTTTACAATATCTTTAACTATTTCTTGTTCTTTTAATGACATACGATAAGGGCGGTAGTAGAATGGTAATTCAGTGGTCAGTTCTATCTTCATTTCAACTTCACACTCACCTACTCTTAAATCAGAACTGTCGTTAAAACAATGGTTAAATCTTTGTAACGTATCTCTAAGAATCAACAAATTATCACCTTCTAAATCAGTATCAAGCTTAATTTCACTTTCGTTACAATGACCTCGAGCTATACAACGGGTGGAATAAAGGGTAAGAGGTTGGCACTGTAGACTGTATACATCTAGATACCCAACACTATCACATATTGATGTTAACTGTTCAGGAATATCAATTTCTTTACTATAAGATCTATGTTCAGAACGTTGGACACAAATAATAGTATTATCGACACTATCTTCTGTATAAATCATGATTCTATTTAAACCTTGCACTAGTGTGGTATCGTGAGGTACTTTGAGCTCAATTTTCAAAAGTGGTGCCTCATCAATATTAGGAAATTGAAACTCGTTATCACTTTCACTTCTAGAAAACGTTAATTTTTCTGATGTTTTAATTATGCAAATACCAGGTAATTCACTAAAAGCACGACCAACAATCATATCAGTATCTTGGAGACCATCACGAACAACAAGAACTAGTGTTGTAGCACAAACTCCATCAATACTTAATTGCAGTGAAGATTCACCATCCGGTGTAATAATTTGACCTCCATAACCCCTTATACTCATACTACACTTATTTTTATATATGAGATTAATTTTTCTTGCAGCTGTTATAGTAATTGTGTTACAAGCACTACCTAAGTCAATATATGCTGACAGTTGAAAACCATTAACAATAGCAATTTTATGATATTTTGAATCGCCTACATCTATTGGGTGAATGTTATATAACTTAGACCTTTTTTCATGATTTTCATTCGGTTTAGCATTAGGATTTAATTTGAGAGCGTTATGTGTTTGAGTATTTTTAAGGCTATAACACTCATCACGTTCATGACCGAATTTATCACAGTGAGAACATTTTTTTGAAAATTTACAATGAACTGTTTTGTGACCTAGCTTTTTGCAAAATTCACAACGTAAGTTATCTTTACATTGGGTGGCAGTATGACCTCTACGGCCACATGTATAGCATTTAGGTCTATTGTCAAATGATTCATTAGTCCTATGAGGTAAGGGATCTATGGCAGCATCAGATAAATAAAGAGGTAAGGCACGTGTATCTCTACAACCGGCACCACGAGCACCTGCCTTCAACAATGGATCGCCTAATGTATAAATTATAACGTCACAAATCATATTATCAGCAAGCTCACAAGATTTACCCTGTGCTAGTTTTTTATAATAAAAATCTATTACCCGCTCATCTCTTCGTTTGTTGGTAGTCACGAACTCATGTAGCTTGGCAGCGAGTCCTCGGCAATGTGGAAAATAATCAGCGAGGCGCCTCTTCCAATCTTCCCAGGAAATATCGATGTCTTGCTGATGTCCAAACCAAAGGAGCGCGTTGCCTTCCAAGTTGCCGGTCATGTAGTAGATTAAAGTTTTCTCGTCCCAACCGTAGATCTTCGCCAGTGACTCCAGCCGATGTAACCATGCGTGAACAGATATTGAATTAGTGCTTCCATTAAATTTCGGTACATTTTCTGGTTTACCAAGAAATCTATGATTGTTATCGAAGTAGCTTCGTTTATGCGGTGGCTCCACCATATTATGTTCATTGTGTAAGTTGACAGCATCCACAGACGGTGGAGGTAGACTACAGTTGCTAGCAATGCTTACTGGGAGTAAAGCAGCACTCTCAACGTCTGTAATTGACGGAGTTTGGGCGGTATAAGTAGCATGTACTTCTACGGGAAGCGATGAAGCCACGTTGGTCATAATCGATGTAGTTGTATTAGTGATAGTATTTGTCGTACCTGTAGAAATGACTGGATCCAGCGTGTCATCTTGAGGTACCGCATTGGTGGGTAGTTCATCCTGAGATGAACCTTTTTGAATAAGTTGCTCGAGCAAATTTTCTAATCGTTCAATGCGGTCGTTGTTGTTCGGTCGTCGCGAAGTTCGAGGCTTTCGCGGTTTCTTAGAGGGTGGAGGCGGTAATGGCGCTTCTTCATCACTCGATGTCGATAGGATAAGCCGTGCGCGCCGTTTACTCATCGCGGCACGTGGAAGATAATAAACGCGCACTTCTGAACTGTTAGTTATACTGAATAATAACGCAGTCTTATGAAACTCAACCGATTTATTCAGCAATACACCTTAAGCTTAACACTGCACGACCGATACGATACGAGAAGACAACCGCCTTCGTCGCTGTTCCGCCAACAAGTGCCGCCAAAATGCCAAATGACGTTCCAATTCAAATTATACCTGTCAATGTCATAGTCTGTGCAAATAATGTCTATGACTTTAATCAACAAACCCATAATACAGATGGCAGCACTTTTTGGTAGAAGCGACTATAACAACCGTCATTATTCCAAATAACAAACTGTCATCGCTTACGAAATTACAGTGATATTATTTTATTTTAAAAGAATAAAGTTTCATGACATTCATTAAATTACACAATTAACACAATATATTTTAATTTACAACAGTATTGCAGTGGTAGTGCGATTTATCAACTCAAGCAAATCTAGGCTATGTACAGTAACTTGTTTTAAAGTTGCTTTTTGCCGCCGATGGCTTTACAAGGTAACCGACTCAATAGTACAAGCACAGCATAATATAAATTGAGTTTTTTAAAAACTGTATTTGCGCAGGAAACGCCGTCAGTATTCACAGGTACTGGCAAAAGAATCCCGCGACTACAGCCCTGTCCTAGTAACGAGGGCGCCCGCGTCCCCTACCGCGCCCACGGACGCGCGGCGTGGCGCGAGGACGGTTGTTACCACGCGCGGGCGAGGCAGTCGCCGGGGTCAAGGTCGCAGGGGGAGGGGTCACAGGGGGAGGGGTCACAGGGGTAGGGGTCACAGGGGTAGGGGTCGCGGGGTTAGCAGAAGCGTTCTCTTCTGCTTTCTCGAGCTCCGTGTCTGGGGATGCATCTTCTTCTATAGTAACTGAAATTGAATGGTAGAGATATTGAAAGTATAATGTAAAGTTTTGTAAAATGAAATGTATCTGCTCTTTTTTCATAATCAATGGTTTTTTATCCAGTGGGCTGTGCAGTTTCTTGCGCCCATTCCAAAATTAGAATATTACTATGTGTACTGATATAGAAAATAATGAATGTCTACGTCTATTATCACCGCCGGACAGCACCGGACTGTCACATTTCGTGAGAGTTTTCGCTTCAGTGCATCAAAGTGTTCAACTCACGTAGTTGTGTTCTTGCATTTAAGATAGGGTTTAAGAAACATTTACTGGATATACAGAAGTCGGATGTGTGAAACGTTTTCACCGATCATACGCATTGTGTCTTATTGAGCCCCGCTCTATTAATTATATTCTTATTTGTATTAGATATTATGTATTTTGTGTACACAATAGTTATTTATGTATTATATGCTTGATAATTTTTTATTTTATTTCAACTATAACATAAAAGAATCATAATTTATTTTACTATTATATGATTTTATAGTGTTCACGTCATGCAAGGGTTGCGCGACGCATAATCCGTAGCTCATGCTGAGTGCAGACCCTGTTTGGCGACACTGTGCATGCAGAAACGTATGCATAACTAGAGAATGTACTGTTTTATTTTGATTTTTAAAACATTACACATAAATAACACCTGTTCTATTATTTTTAAATCAAAAGACAAAACAAATTTCGTGTTGTGTAGACTGTTTCATGAAAGATAGAATGCGTTTGACGCAGAATATGCACTTTCTTAAATGTACACTCGACCATTTCAAAATTCCTCAGATTGTGCACTTTTTGAGATACTATCCAGATAACGTAGTTACTTTGTTGAAAATAACGTAAAAAAATTTCTTGGCTGTTTCAATTAATCATTTATTTTGATTGATTAAACTTTTTTGCATAAATAGTGCATTTTACATGAAATGAAAGGAGAATGACCAAAATCAGGCATTTTTTCTTAGCTTGCGTCTAAAGCATTTATGCATCAAAAAATCGCCTAATTCAGTATAAAGTATGCAAGATTTCATAATTATTATAAATAAATGCTGAACTGATTCATAAATGATGATCAGACTAGTCTATTCTTTGGTCTGCTAAACAATCTTTTCTTATTTCTAGAAAAAGCACTGAATCGATTGCCTAGAATAATATTATTGTTTCTATTTTCGATCAAGTTATACTATTCTTCTCGTAGTTACCTATCTATTTCTTAAAAATGCATTAGTTAAGTAAATAAGTACTTTACAAAGTATTTAATTAAATTCATAATTAAAAGACTTGATATATTTTTGACTTTATACTCCTTAAATCAATAATTCTTGACCAAAAACACAAATGTTGAAAAAATTTCCACAAGCAGGATTTGAACCTGCACCCTTCTGACATTCCGGGTCAGGTGCTCTTCCAATTGAGCTATCGTGGTTCTAACCAGCCCGCCGAAATTATACAACACTTTTTACTTTGAAAGCCAAAGGCGCCCATTCAATGTCAACAATTGGTGCAGGTTCAAATCCTGATCGTGGAAACTTTTTTAAGATTTGTGTTTTTGTAATTTGTTCGCAACAAAATTTGCGTTAAAAATTATTTGAACATTTATAATTCTTGACCAATTAATACAGTTCTCATAAACTCAAGATACCTGCTAAAAATAAAGATTGCTACAAATTCTCTCTTAAAATTAAACTGAAATTTTTCCTTCATAATCCAGAACAATTTTGCTATTGTTTACTACAGATTTCATCAAAGCGCATAGTTATGCTAAATTAGCCCTCCCATAGTAAAATGGTCATTCTCCTTTGAAACGAAGTGACATAACTAACATATATACACTTTTCTTATTGACTATGTATTGTATCAAGAACAATCATTCACCGTTATTCCGCTCGTCTTCCAGCAGCTCGTCGACGGTCTGCTCCCAGTCCTCGAGCTCGTCGGCGGGCGGCATGGCGTCCCCGCCGGCTGCGGCCGCGTCCTGCTCGCTGGCCGGCTCCACTGTTCAACGATACACATATTTACCATTTAATATCACTCAAAATAGATCTAAATAGGTCAAGTTTTTCTATGAATTAATTCATAACGTTGTCAATTGTCATGGTATTGTCAATCCCCCGTGCTTTATTAGGCGAGTGAAGTCCCGGCTGTATTAGCAGTCATTAACAACAACACTGAGCCCGCGTGGTGGTTAATGACCCGTTCTCCCTATCCATACATAGGGAAGGCTCGTGCCCCAGCAATATGGACATAAAATGAGCTGGTCTTCGTGAACGTGCATGGTACTCACTCATGGTCACTTTTTAAATTATCTCAAGACGTCCACGAGAGGTCTCGGTGAAACCCCACATCTTAATTGATACTCAAGGGGTTGGGGGTAGGGTTCCCACCTCTTCCGGGATTCCGGGAGTCTCCCGAAATTCAGCAATGAAAATTTAAATCTCCCGGCTCCCGGAAAGAAATTCAAAGAAACAAATTTCTCCCGGAATTTCAATTTTATGCGCGCTGGCGGAATGATTGAGAGTGCGAAAGCGCGCGCGGCAGGGGTCTGTTTCGGCGTCGTTTTCAATCTCTCTCGCCTGTATAAAACGCCGCTTGCGAGCGTGTTTTAGTATTGTATTCGATATATGGACCAAAGAAAGAAACCGCTTAAATGAAGAAAATGCCAAGGCAGAAATCCAAACGTTCTTCAATTTTAAAATGGACTGCAAAGAGTTTTTTAAATTTGTTAAATATAGGCCAGATATTTTGAAGTCTGTGCGTTCAAATGAAAATATACTTTTCAGTTCAAAATTAAATAAAAAGTTATGAAAAGTCGCTGGTTTTTTCTCTTCCGGATTTTTGTTACGGTAGTTTGTTAGATGGCTTAGCGGCTGGCGCATTCTTTATGTGGAATTGAAATTTTAACAAACCCACCGTACTTACATACATCATAAATCATTGGCCTCTTAGACTGGTCAGAGGTGGCAACCCTAGGTTGGGGGGGAAATATCATTTATAACTATAAAGTATGTTTATTTAAATAACTTGTATGAAAAATTACTTTGACACTGGTTTAATGTGCTAAAGGCACAAAGCCATTAACTAAGAAAAAAATTCACAGATTTCGCAGTCTCCGCAAGAATCGGAGCATTGAAAATGAATACAACAATTTACGAAAAAAACCATTTTATTTTAAATAACACAATTCCAACTTGAATGCACTTCTCGCCTGCATCCGCATCATTTAACACCATTACCATGACGATCGGTCAATAATCAAAGAAGCTACACCCGTTTTTCTGCAATACCAAATCTAAAGGGACCACCTACAGGTCACAATTATTAACCGATTTTTAAAATTTTTTCGCCATTTTGTAGCTAAACTAATACCCCCCTTTTTTCCATTTTTTCTTAAGTCGGTTTTTTTTCTCGAAATATTTACAATTTAGTAAAAAAACACCCCCCAAAAAACCCGACTTTTTAGGCGATTATCAAAATTCAAACGCTCACACGTGTCTCGATAAATTCCTCAACTCTTGGTTTTATTTCCATCTCGATTCTCCCAAAATCCTCGGAGCTATGGTCAAAGATACGTCTCAGGCGATTTGCATCTGATAACCATTTCCAATGGTAAAAAGTATCTAATAAAAATGCTTCAGCCAAAAACGCGACCCACCTTTGACGGTCGCGTCGTCCAGTCCGTTCTGCGCGTCGCCTCCATCCTCGACGGTGGTCTTGCGCCTCTTCCAGTTGCCGTCTTCCTCATTGTCGGCGGTGCGTTTGCCGGCCGCATTCGGCGCTTGTTCCTTTAGAAAAATCATTAGTTTAATGACTTTTTTTTATTGTGAAAATGTTTCATAAAAAAAACTATTCAAATATAAACATTTAAAAAAAAAATCTTATGAGTAAGCACTGTGGCGATCGAAAATATCTTCGTTAGTGTAAGTTTCATCGATAAAATAATGAAGTAAGCATTGCACATCTCATCAGTATCATCACACTAACTTCAAATATTACTTATTTTATTATTATATTATTTATTTTACTAATTATATTATTTATTTTACTTAGGTCCGATTGTTCATTCCTCAAATAAGTTTTATCCAACAAATAACATTATCATTGTGACATATATTTTAAAGGAAATCTGTCAATGAGTAAAAATTATTCAATGAATTTCCGTGATTCGGAAGGCACGTAAAGCCGTTGGTCCCGGCTGCATTAGCAGTCGTTAACAATCACCAATCCGCACTGGGCCCGCGTGGTGGTTTATGGCCCGTTCTCCCTAACCATCCATAGGGTAAGCTCGTGCCCCAGCAGTGGGGACATAAATGATGATGATGATTCAATGAATAAATCTTGACTGACGATTGAATAATCAGCCCTTTTTATATTAACCGCCTTTGTGGTCTAGTGGTTAAGACCACCGGTTTAGACCCAGAGGTCTCAGGTTCGACTTCGAGCGGGGGGTACATATTTGTGCACTTGTTTGGTTGGTGGTAGGGCTTGTTTATCCGCCTGGATAGCTACCACCATCTTATCTAAATATGTCGCCATAACATCAATGTTTGTAGCATTGTGTTCCGGCAGCTAGAGATAAGATAGCCAGTGCCTCACTAGTTGAGGATCGGGATCCTTCATATATCGGATAACCCGGGGGTTAAGTGCGCTTCCGTCATTGGCCTTATCATCACTTAACATCAGATGAGATCAAGGCACTGTGGTTACCCGTAAAATATAATAAAATAATAATATTAGTATTACTTATTATACACCAATCATCAAACATCGTGTGTAGGCTGTTCCCTCTCACCTCTTCAGCGGGCTGCTTCTCCTTGCCCTTGTCCCCCAGCAGCCGCAGGAACAGCTGGTGGTGGCGCCAGGTGCGCAGATGCACGGCGGCGGTCTCGTCGCCGTCCAGCAGCTTGCGGCACAGGCGGCACTGCACGCAGCTGAACGGCGCCAGGAACGACGCGCCTACCCCGCGCTCCGTGCTACGGGCCGAACGAACCGCTCACAGTGTTGCCAGATACAATTTTTAAAAATCCGTAGGGCTACGCTCAAAAATTTGTAGAAGTCCGTAGATTGCCGTTACAAAAATCCGTAGATCTACGGACTTATTTTTTAAAGCTAAACCTGACTATTTAGAGATGGACTGACCTTAACCTCTCAGCTGCCAAGAGAGCGCGCTCATTGGCACCCGTGTCTGCCGCGACATTTTACGATTACAGCGCATTCTGGATAGGGCTCGAAATAACTGTATATTTAAATAAAAATGTATGGTGGACATATAACTAACGATCTTATTTGAAAGTTAGATAGACACTGTATCTTCTTGCATTATTTTTTACTGCTTTAACATTTATTATACTATTATTTCTGACTGGTAATCGAAGCAATCATGTAATTTTCACACCTACTGCAGAAAAATGAATAAATATTTGGAACCTTTGTGTTATTAATGGTTTTATTTGTTATCCCCCTTAGTTCAATAACAGAGCAACCTACTCATATGAAAAATACAATTTTTCTAGAGACAATTCACTTCTTAATACTATTTTAAAAATCACAATTCACGTAAAAAAATCTCCATTTTATACTTGTACGCACCAATCTTCTCTACACTCAGTTTCACTAACTATGCAAAGTTTCATGCATGTAGATGTTTACTTTCGTTAGAAATATATTATTATACACTAGTAACGTGAAAAAAGCAGAGAAAAAATAATAATAACCATTTTTTTCTAACAGTGATCGAAACAGTACGCTATTTGACAAGTCAGTTTTCAAAAATAAATTTGAAGGTTATCTAAATCTCTATGCTTTATGGAAATGATTGTGAATGGTAGTAGACAAAATGAGGTTTCCATTCATGTTACACACTAACAAAGGACCAATAAGAAATTATTTAGATAGATAAGGTCAAAGACGAGACTTCGATTTCAATGGTCGTTTGCATGTGTGCGTGTATTGCATAGGTTGGCGTCTGCCTAAGCACTGTTCAGCGCTCCCAAGGCGATTTGACATCTGCCTAAGCACTGATCAGCGCAACTATACAGGGGGTACCTTGTTTTTATGAAATAGAAAGATAATTATGTTATAAAAATATATTTATTATTTATGTAATAAAAAAGTATTAGTAGAGAAATATACAGGCCCTTATTACTTAACTTTTTTTTAAAACATCAAGTCATTCTCCTGCCCAAAAAAAGTTACTTCCTCATAGTAAACAGTTGATGAGCTGTTATGGGTTGTGTACGAAATTTTGCTTCTTTTCCAGATTTAGAAGTTGGTCCTATAATAAAAGTTGATTTATTTGAGCAGTAGAATATTCGCCTAAACGGAATTTAAAATGTAGACTATTTTCTAAAAAAAAACTAAAATAAAACTTCATGTGAAGCATTAACACCATTTATTGTTTACACAAATAATAAAACTAACAAAGTCAAATCTGCTATCAGTACATATTATAAAGTAAAGTCGCTGCTTTCCTCTGTCTGTGGCTACGCACTATTCTTCTAAACAACACAACGTAATGGATTTTTATGCGATTTCACTAAAAGATAGAGCGTTATCTGACGATGGTTTTTGTTTAATTTTGTAGACATATTTTCTTAAATGGCTGAACTATGACGGTCTTTCTGAATATTCATTTCATATATTTCATATATATATAATATGAAATGAATATTTTTAAATATTACCAGCACTGCGATGCGAGCAATAAACTTAATTTTAATAAAAAAAAATTAAAATAATTTAGGACTGAGAATGTGATGGGGCGAACAAACATGGTCAAATCATTTAGAGCAAATTACAAAATGTTGTCAAACCTAACCCTGAGAGATTATACAATGACGATATTTTCGAACAAGGCGAAACCACCTAGTGTTATTGAAATAAAACACTTTTTACGGACTAACTCGCGTTTAATTTACCTTATTACATAGTTTTTTTTAACTTATCCTGACGTTTCGAACCCTTTACAGGGTCCGTGGTCACACGGAGACTGAGGTGTTGGTCGTCTCATAGTTAGAAGTTATTTGCCTACCGTCAATCATTTTTATATTAAGTGCGTTCAGGTTTACACAATACGAGCTAACAATATTTTTAGGTCTGGCAATGTGTTGCTGTTGGGGCTGGGATTTGATGACCTGTATGATGGGGTCGCAGACAGGTGGTAAAACTAGTGTTATGTATATTAGGAATTCCTAGAGTTGAGTCAAAACATACCAAATGAGTCCTATACTCGTTGTATTCAAGTGTGATTCAATATGACAATAAGAAATAGGTTAAATTGGACTTCGCAGATTTGTTTACATACTCATATACTAGTGAAGTTAATATAAGCATGTTAAAAAGAATACACATTGTTCATGGACGGACAACTATGATTTAGAAATAGAATAGAATAAAAAAGTATTTATTTATAACAAACACAGACTCGAGTGATGGGTTCAACAGTATTATAGTAGGTACGCATAATCAATGTTGCTAAATTAATAGAGCAAAAATTTAAAAATAAATTGTATACTAAAACATAAGCATCAAGCACTGACAAATTTCGACGGTTGAAAGCCAGACCTCGGTAGCCATGTGGTTAAGGCAGCCGCCCGGAATGCGGTAGGTGCGTGGTTCGATTCCCGCCTGAGGTTGTCGTCTTTTTTCAGTGTTTAAAATTTTACTTAAGTATATTTAATCGTTAATAAAATGCTAAAATATTAAACATAAATAAATTGTAATATAAAAATTATAAACTATCTAGAGTATGGTATTCTCTCCAACATTGGCCCACACACAGAAACACCTTGCAATGACTGCAGATAATGCTGGTGGTTGTGCGTTTCTTATCAGCAAGACAACGGACGCATCGTGCCCTTTTAAATTTATTTTGTTTTGCTGAGGTTCTGTCGACGGTGGTGTCCGATTGTTCGGGAAAATGGTCCACACTTTGGTTCAATCGTTCGCAAAGATTTTCCCGCGGTTGAGGCATCCGTGGTCTTACTGACTCACCATATTTCTGGCACAGTTCTGCAGCCAATGCATATCTAAACTCTCGATGAGAAATTTTCCTGCCTTGGCCAATGTTGGAGGTATATATTATATATGCATTTAAAATCGATATATTTAATAATCGGCGGAACACCTTTACATACCATTTGTTCCCTCTTTTTCTTTCCAATAAGTACATGGAGAGCTTTTGGTCTTTAAGATCAACGCCCCCCATGTGCTTATTGTAATCTTCGACCAGAGCCGGTTTGAGACAGCTGCGACCGGCGCGGCTCCCATCAACGAGGTCGGCATTGTGGTAGGTAGAAATTGTGGTGACCAACTTTACATCTTTCCAAGCGATGACGGAAACGTCACCACAATGCCTACCTACAACGGACCCACGAACCATCCTACGTTCGTCCAATGACTTTATGTCGGACGGGGTGTTTCGCCTTCGCCTGTTCAGCGTGCCGACCACGTCCGTCGCATTCGATTTCAGATAGCGGCACAGCTCGACAGAATTATAAAAGTTGTCCATGAACAATGTGTATCCTTTCCGAAGGTAAAGATTCATTAAATTTATAACTATTTTTGAGGTGCTATTGCGGAATCCAGCTACTGGTGCAGTTTCGGTAGTGCCTTTTCCTGTGTAAATAATCATATTTAGCACGTAACCGGTTGCAGCCTCACAGAGCTCGTAGGTTTTTATTCCGAATCGTGCTGCTTTGGTTCGGATGCACTGGACCCAACTTAACCGGCCTTTCCAAAGCAGCAACGATTCGTCGAGTGACAGCTCTCTACGAGGGCTGTAAACAGTTTGGAATTTTTGATTTAAATAATCAACTAAAGGTTGTATTTTGGCAATTTTGCGAGAATCGCCGTGTTCGCAAATAGTGTCGTTGTCTGTAAAATGTAAAAATCTCAGAAGCAAAAGAAATTTATTCCTGGACATTAGGGACCGGAATCCTGACATTTCCAGGACTCCTGTCGTCCAGTATTCGTCGATTCGCCCCCTCACACAAATACCCATTAAAATAATGACTGCTATAAGGCGATATATTTCTGAGCAGGACGTCTCCACCCAGTCGTGCACTCTCGACTGAGAGGGGAGGCCCGGTTCGTGCTCTTCAGCCTGGGTAATCATTTGCCAGGCATATCTGTTTGTTTCTTCGACAATATTTTGTAGAAGAGGTTGGTCCCACAATTGACAGAATATCTCGGAAGCAGATATTCCATCAATATTGGAACCAACCTGTTCTACAAACGACTCTCTGGCGGCTGTAAAAGAGTTAAAATTATCACTCCATTGAAATTCAAAATCAGCTGGTGCGTCTTCATCGGGCTGCGTCATTCTACCTTCTTCTTCCAAAACCTCCCGGAGCTGGTCGAGGGTGAGCTCATCTAGCTCATCTTCTTCCTCGCTCCCGGAGTCTACAGCCAAGGCATCGGCTAGTGGACCGGTTAGAATCTGGTCTTCCAGCTGTTAAAATATACAATCCCTTGACCCAAAGCATAAACTTGCGACATTCCGATTAGGGAGTTAGTAAATGCAAAATATTTTATTTAAAATCCTTTTCAAATAAGTCGCACAACATTCCGCATGAGTTAATAAATGTGAAATAATTTTATTTAAAATCCCATCCAATTCAGTTCATAACGAACACATGACATTCGATTCTAGATGGAGTAAAATTTTAGTGAAAGCCAGAGAGTTAGTAAACCCATATCAATCCACCAAACAAAGTTCAAACAGAAAAAAAGTGAATTCCCAGATCACGCAATATGTAGAAGCCAGAAAAACATACATAGGCAAAATTGATTGAAATAAGTTAATTTAATAATAGTCGCTTACGTTCTCCTCTTCTAGCAGTCTGTCGTCTCCCACCAAGAATTCCGGCTGACCTGGCTGTAAGAAATATTTCCAATTGATCTATACTTCCATAATAAAAAATTATAAATATAAAAGTATCTCTGTCTGTCTCTCTGTCACCTTTTCACGTACAAACCACGGAACCAACTTTGATGTTTTTTTCGTATAGAGATAGATTGAATCTTGGAGAAGGACATATGCTAAAAATGCACAACTGCCGAGGAATGTTGGATAATGATTTTTGAGTTTGCTGCAGTGCTTATTCTCAGCCCTTGCCTAACTGTTTGTATCCTGTCTCGAAGCGCTGGTAGGGCCCAATAAATGAGAAGACATGTCAAGGCCCCTTCAGGGCAATGATTAATTAAGAACATTTGTATGTGGTCTAAGCAAATTAATAAAGTTTAATAATTTTTATGACGCACCAAATCCCACGTCGGCGAAGTTATAACTATATCTTATTATTATAACTGATAAGTTGCAATCGCTTACGTTTTGATGAGGCTCCTCGGGGAAGAGGCTACGCGGCGTGATGTGAGGGTCCTGGATTAATTGGAGTGGACGCCCTTCCTCCATATAAATATTTTCAGGCTGCCAGGGCTATAAAATAAAATAAAATATCATGTAAGTAATTGTAAAATTAATATTTTTTATTTTCTCTCCAAAGTTATAATTTATATAAATACTTACACGCAGTCTCCCGGAGCCAGTCCTATGAACTAGGAAAGAATCATTCCCCAAAGTGAGGCTTCCTTGAGGAGTCCTCATTACTTCATACGCCTGAATAAGGGGTATAGAAGCGCGGGTAGGAGAGTCCATTTTACTAAAAATAAAAAAGAAATATAAGTATATGTACTTGATTTGATTTTTCTTTCACTCGAAGTAAGAAACTAAATTAATGTAGGTAAACACACAGTTGTTTTTGTTATTTTAAAGACAAAATATTAGATAAACCGACATACGTGATCAATACGTAACCGAAAAAGCAAAATTCGTAATTCACACATTCACAGTCACGACGTGCGCTCGGAAGCAAACTACCCGAAAGACTAACTAAAGTCGCGCGAAAGTCAGTCGTCCTGCCTTCAAAGGAAGCCGCTGCTATTGCTACAATGCCGACTATTAGGCGGCGTCTTTGACAGAGATGCGGCAGCGCAACTTCAAATGTGCCGCTCTTGTGTTACACGTGTCGACTTTTTTCGTACAAGGTCGGAAGTACAGATGTAAAAAGTCGTTAATATTGTCTTATTATTGGCCAAATCAAGGTACTTATATTATTTTCAAAGGCGAAAGTCGCGGGCAAAAGGCGTACTATAGGTATTTATCACTGTATGATTGTGATTATAGTCTATATCGCGAGATTATAATGTTGCGAGCTCGATGTTGGTATCATAGAGAACGTTGTTGTATTTGATCAGTAGAATAACCCGAAATATATATGTATTTCTCAAATACATATTAAAATTACATTTGTTTGCGCTCACCAATTATGTAGCCCAAAATGAGTATTCTTATAAAACTTGTTAATTATGGTAAGATAACGGATAAATATACATAAACATAGAAATAACACCTAGACCCGAAATCAATTTTGAATGACCCGACCGGGAATTGAGCCCGGGAGATATCTTTTATTAAGTACATAATATGTAGGTGCAATGTAATCATACGGTGACATATTATACACATAATATTATGATGTATTTCGATTAGACCTAAATAGTGGGTAGTTGTTTGTGATATGGGTAGGTAAGAGGTATAACACAAACAACTACCATTTAATTTCCATTATGTTTATTGTACCTACCTAGCTCTAATAATTACTAAATACACTACAACATCATAATGTAAAAGGAATATAAATAAAAGAGGAATGATGAACCAAAAAAATTAAACCATTACAATATAATGACCGTGATAAAATAGTAACACCCCATATACGATGACAGTAGCGATATAGCTGACATTGCGTACGCATACACAACGACGCCATCTTGCTCTGTGAATGTGTGTGTGTATTTTGGTTAGGTGCGCAATAAAATAGCGCTTTTATCTAAATATTTCGCATGTATTACCTTATGTTTCTTGCAGTTATGTTCGCAATAAAATTATCTTTCAAACCATACAACTATGTAACAAAAACGTAAACGTAAAACGTATAAAACCTTGAAAGTAAATACAATATTTACAGCCGTTACAGAGTGTCTGACCTTTTGATGCAATATATTTCGACGTAGTTCCGAATTGAGTAAAAGTAAAGTTCCAAATTGGTTAAAAAGTAATAAAATATAAAAATAACTTACCTTTATAATGCTTTTCCGCAAAAAAACTTACTAAAACAACACTTTCACTAAGCACTGCAAACTTTGACACCACGCGACCGGTACGAAAATTTCAAACTGTCAGAGAAACGGTTCTGTAAGCTTCACTCTAAGATTGTATTTTTTTTGGGTTCGGCCATTCATTAGAGTATATAAATAAAATATTTAGAACTTTATTGTGATGCATTTATGAATGAAAATTGAACGAAAAGTGTCCCTAGTCGGAAGAGCGCTGATCCGCGCTTTGGCATATAAGGCCAATGCGCTGATCCGCGCTTCGGCAGCTGAAAGGTTAAACCAAGATCCTTGCCGGTACAGAAATTGAAAAACTTGTAGGAAAATCATCAAGACAAAGCAAAAGACAATATTTTAATAGTAGTTTTGAATTCTTTTTTTTTATTTCTGTCGGTCCGTCGGTATAACTTTCACGATAATCATTCTCATTTATAGCCTTTTTTGTAGTTATATGTTTTAGAATTAAATAATTCAAAATGCTCCTTTATTGCTTTTATCTACCTCATTACCTAATTTTTATTGCACTTTCTGTATACAGCAGTCCTTTTAAAGAATATGTGTTAAGTTATAAAGCTATAATATACGAAGGGAAAGGCAATGGTACAGCACCATACAGAACCATACAGCCAAATCTTGAGAAATAATTTCAGACAAAATAACAAAAAACTAAACGCAAGTCGCAGGTCTTGCTTTTTTTGGAGTTAAGTTTCGTTTTACGCAAAATTTTATTTAATACTATTGTTAAGGTCGGGTGGATGAAATCCAAAAAAAATCCGTGGATTTGCGACTAAAATCCTGTATCTCAGTATGTCCGTAGCAAAGACCTAAAGTCCGTAGATCTACGGACAAATCCGTAGATCTGGCAACGCTGCGCTTACACATGCCATTCTTATGGAGCTCGATGGCACAGCGGCTGACACCTTTCCGATCCGAACCCCTCGGAGAATCTGGTAGGGCACGGGGACACGCACCGGTGCGTGATGCCGTTCCCTCTAGAAAACCTCCGAAGGTAATTCGTTTCATATTGGCTTGAGGAACTCAAGTTTCTCGCCGCAACCAAAGAAGCCCGGTGAAGCTGAATATGCCGACTGAGGCAATTTATTTATATATTTATGGTACAAAACACAGATTATAAAATAGATAAAAGATGAATAGGTACGTATTAATATATAAAGTATTTTGCTAAACTACAATCCAATAATGTGTGCACACATCATGATTTAAATATTAGTGCTGCTAGTGGAATAAGTATTTGGAGCTATTCTTTGTTTATTTGTAAGACGCCTAGACTATAAACATGTGCTTTTATGTTATGATTTAAACAAACAAACTAAGTTTAATAAATAAACTATTGTAATCATTGTCAATTCTTGTGTCAAACAACTGAGGGGTGACTGATGGCACGTCCCTGACGGGAACACTGACACGGACAATTCGGAACTCTGAATACTCGGATGGCCCTGACTCGGAAATGTGTGGAAGTCATAAGTAAAGTGCTAGTTATGTATAATGAACTGCATCTCACCTGTAAGCCGGGTACATGTCGCGCGTGATGTTGGCGAGCTCGTCGCCCTCCTTGTAGTCCAGGATGGTGGTCTCCGAGTCCAGGCTCTCCTCTGGCTTCGCTTCTTCACCCTCCTTAGGCTCTTCCGCTTCCTTCTTCACTTCTGGCTCGTTCTAGAAGAGCAAAGAGAGTATTTTTCTACCTCCTCTAATATACCTACTTTTGGTTGTGCCACGATAGGCATTACATTTTCGGTCGGGACTTGCGTTCCGGTACCCTTGAAGCGAACATTGTTGTATTTATTTTGCTGTTGTATTGTCTCCATTTGTTCTATGTTTTAAATAGTCTGTCGCGAACTTGTCCATTATTTTGAGTGGCCTGTCTGTCTGTACTGTCCATGTTAGCCACGTGTTGTGAATCACTACGTTTTAGTATAATGTAATTGTAAATCAACACACAGCCAACTGTCTTGCTTGCCGATGCTGATTCTCAATTCTATTTTATGTTGTCGTCCATAGTGCAAACTATTGTTTTTTTTATATTTTGTTAATTTAAGCACAGGAATACAAACAAACAGCCAAGATAGTGATGAGTAGTGTCTTTTTATATTATTGTTTTTTTTTTGTGTATATCATTCTATTTTTTTATTTTTTTTGTTTTTGCATCATTTTTTTTATTTTTTTATTTTATTTTAATCGGCACATAAACAGCCAAGGTCAATATAAATGTACACAACTAGCTTAGTTTGATAACAATAAAAAAATTTATAAAAGTAATGATGCTTAAACAGTACAACTTACAATAATCACATTATTCATAAAACGAGAGGACTAACAAATCTGTAATCTGTGAACCACAACAGTCGATAAAAATACTGTCATATATAAAAAATAGTTACTATATAAGTAGATAATATTAACAAATAATAGTATAAATAATAATGTTTTATTTGTTTTTACTTATATGATACTTAAATAAATAACTAAAATTATGCAAACAAATACAGGGAGTGTGTAAATAGTTTAAGGGGAGATAAGGCTTAATTTTATTTTATTTTGTCTATGTTTGATTGTTCTGTGGACACGTCACCGATTAGGCCCCTCCAGAATACCAGCGTTGCAGCGGCTTATGTCGCTGTAGCACGTGTTGAGAATGGGGCCTCGTTGGCCACACTTGTTTTTTGCATATTGTTATTGTAAATATCGTGTAATAATTTTGTAGTGTGTGCCAATAAATGTATTTATTTTCTTCTTTCTTTCTATTTTAATTGTTGAATTATAAGTTGACTCTTATTTATTTATATGCCTCGGTAACGCCTCGGAGGCCGAGTGGCAAAGCGCTCGCTATTACTACTCTAGAATTAATATTTTTGTTGTATAAAAAAATATATTAAAAAATCCCAAATTGTTGTAATACCCGTACAGGGTCATGTTAGTTAAGGGACTATTTATAATATTATAAGATCTGCACCATACCAACATGATGCCATAAATAATCCTTCCTTCCACTCGACACCACCAAAACGACACCATCGGTGGTGTCGTATGGAATCTCTAGTCCATACGACACCACCGACTATTAGTGAGGTTACCTACATACAAAGTTGTTGATATGAAAACTCCAATTAAGTTCAAGCAGTTTCATTAATGAGGTATGTCATTTGATAAAGTTTATATTTATCTGTCACTCAAATGGTCATCTTGACATTGTAAAACGCAAACGGAACAAAATATGAAGGATTATTGTACCCAAACGGACCATTTGAGTGATGCTCAGATTGTATTAAATACAGCAAAATTGTTGGCTAAAAGTTTTTTTTCCCGTAAAAGACACACTAAAAGAAAAGTTCATTAAGGCCTATTACAAGCACGTAACAACAATTGTGGACACGCTGCAAGACTAGTTTTCCGGTCCGTTCTTTAATACCTACATAACTACTTACTTCACTGAAATAAAAAAAAAATATTTCATAAACTCTGTTTTATTAATTATCGTTTAACTATAGATAACTTGAAATAATAACTTTGGCGTCGGATCAATGTATGTGATGTTGTCTGATATTTATTTATTTATTTTAATGAACTGGGAGCTGTTAGTCAAAAACACGCGTTTCTGGACATCACTAGGGTGGTGTCGTATGGACTAGAGATTCCATACGACACCACGGATGGTGTCGTTTTGGTGGTGTCGAGTGGAAGGAATGTAAATAATTATGACTATGACTATGACTAGTAGTATGTACATAGTGACGCACCTGCCCCTGCGCGTCCTTGTCGCGGTTGGCGTCGCGGTGGCGGTCGTCGTGGTGGTCGCCGTGCCGCCAGCGGTGGCGGTCGTCGCGCAGGTACGACTGCTCCATACTCAGCGTCGAGATCACCATCACTGCACACCAATCGTTCATTTCAGGTAGGCTACTCTTGACGCAAACTCAATCTTAATACAATTCCAATGCGATTATTATGTATCGATATTGGGATAAGTTTCTCAATTTCGGAACGCCCCATCTCGATAATAATTTGTTCACTCAATTTCCACGCAATTTAAATCCAATGTAGCGCTATTATCGCTTTTAAGAGTGTCATTTGAATTTTTTATATTATCGCTTTTAAGAGTGTAATTTGAGTTTTTTAGATTTGGGATTGGAAATTGATTATCGCAATTGTGTTTCAAGAGTAACCCACCAGGGCTTGAAACCGGTTTCATTAGGGTAAAACCTGTACTATCGTAAAGTACCGTTCCGGAGCGGAACCAAATAGGAGCGATATTTCGAGCCTAAATAAACCGGTTTATTTGCAGCGATCGCTGGCTGCGACTTGTTGTAGCTTGTTAGACGAAATACCCGCGCGACGCGCACCAGTGTTGCGTCGCGAGCGCTATCTCATTTTGATAGTTGCGCGCATCCTATTAATATGAGTCGAAAACGTAAATCAAGTATTTGTCATTTTAAATTTTTACCGGTTTATTAAAAAAACCCATTCTTTTGTAAACCGGTTCAAAAACCGGTTCAATGGAACGTAACCTTTTTAATAAAGTTCCTTGTATAATTTCGTGAAACCGGTTCAAAAAATTAACCGGTTTCCAAGCCCTGGTTCATTTACAACATTCTAGCATACAAGCGTGACAGGAGCTGGATGGTGCAGTGCAATCGCAGACCGAGCACGCTTACTACTGCACCATAGAGCAGGGACAGGTCTCGTAACCCCTTCAGAGGTTTTTGAAGGGGTTTTGAGAAAGGGTTTGCTTTCAAAATTCGTTGCGCGTTAAAAGCCGCTCATTTCGAAAGAATAACCAAAAAGATAGCAATTGAATGAGTAACCCTTTTTTTACCCTTAGGAGTCGAATGCAGCTTTAGTGCAAATATGATATTTATGCTTAGTACATAATAGCTATTAGTGTTTGACGTTAGGTCGATCGGTGCGGAGGCGGGCGGTTGGCGGTGCATTGCGTGTTTAAACAAGTTTTCTCCGAATAGCCGCGAACCCACCAGGCAGTTTTACAGCTTAATGTTATGAACATACGTTCTATATTAACTTGGCAAGTGATAAAGAAGCCATTCGCCTCTGACGAAGTTTCGATCACATAGCTCGAGGAACCCTTTAAAATTCTAGCTACCCCAAAAAAGTCTAGTGAAATGCTGCCTGAGGCAATCAGTTAACTCAAAAAATGCCATCGGGCTCTTGTCACGTTTATATGCTAGATTATAAAAGAAACTTAATAATTATTATAAAACAATCAAAACATAACTTAAAAATCAAAGATGAGGTAAGTACAGCTTACGAGGGGAGGTCAATAAGTTCGCGGAATGGAGGGGTTGGTGGGGATAAATTTACTCGTCCAGGTAGGCACCAGTTAAGCACCTCATTAAGAGTATATATACCAAGTTTGAACCTAATCGGGTCATTAACTTTTGAGTTATCGACCTGCAAACAACTAAATCGGGAAGAAGTCAGCCAGTATGGAGAAAATTGAACACCGTGCCGTTATTAAGTTCCTTACCAAGCAAGGAAAATCCGCTCAGACGATTTTTCAAGAGCTGTTAGCGGTTTACGCCGACTCTGCCCCTGGTAAAACCATGGTTTACAAGTGGCATGGTCTTTTCAAACAAGGAAGGGAGTCCATTGAAGACGACCCCCGCTCCGGACGGCCAATTGAGGCCACCACACCGGAAATCGTCGAAAAAGTAGAAAAACTTGTATTGGAAGATGCCCGACTGAAGAAGAAGCAACTTGCAGCAATGGTTGGAGTATCCGAATCAAGTATTTTAAATATCCTACATCATCATCTTGGGATGACTAAAGTCAGTGCAAGATGGGTTCCGAGAATGCTCACGCCACTTCAAAAACGCGAGCGTGTCGAGTGCTCTCACCAGTTTCTGGAGCTCTGTGGAGAGAGAATGGAAGAAGTTATGGCCCGGATTGTTACTGGAGATGAAACCTGGGTTCACCACTATGAACCTGAGTCGAAGCAAGAGTCGATGCAGTGGCATAAAAAAGGCACACCTCCTCCAAAGAAGTTCAAAGTGTCACAATCGGCCGGAAAGATCATGGCGACTATCTTTTGGGATACAGAAGGTATTTTACTGATCGATTATAAAGAACGTGGTGCGACTATAACGGGACAGTACTACGCTTCTTTACTGGATTATATTAAGGAAAAAAGAAGAGGAAAACTGTCAAAAGGTGTGCTCCTTTTGCACGACAATGCACCCGTCCACACGTGCCATGTTGCGACGGCTGCTATTCACCGATGCGGCTTTGAACAATTAAACCACCCACCATACAGTCCAGACTTGGCCCCCAGTGACTATTATTTATTTCCAAAAATGAAGAAAGAGCTGCGTGGACAGAAATTTGACGACGATGAAGAAGTCAAGTCGGCAATTTCGGCCTATTTTGACACCAAAGACAAATCATTTTTTTTCGATGGTATAAACAAGCTATTTGAGAGATCCGAAAAATGTATTAGGGTTAAAGGAGAATATATTGAAAAGGAAAAATAATTTGGTGTTTAATTTCAACCTCCTTCTCTCTCATTCCGCGAACTTATTGACCTCCCCTCGTACATCATATTTACCACACTAGGGGTATGTTCCAATATGCACTGCGAGCACTGTAAGGTGTGACGTCAATTTAGTATACAGCAAAGCTGTACCTTTATAGTTAGCTATACTGTTTACTGTTTAAAACGGAACGCAGTCCAGTATACTGTCTCCATTTATTTATTTATTTATTTATTTCATTGTCATGCAAGTTTACAGAATTATACCCAAAACACAAGCAAGTCATACGGAAAAATTATATCTAATGAGTTTACAAATAATAAATAACTACTTACATTGCAAAAATAAAACAATTAAAAATTACAGATAAAATTTAAAAAAAAGGAAATTTTATCTACAAGATTATCAATAATTAAATTTCATTAAACATAAATACTAAAATAAAAATTCAAATATAATAAAAAAATTAAATGTCAACATGTAAAATCAAATAATAAATGCATCCAGCAAATCCATGCTGTCATCCATGTCATTTCTGGACACTGTTGATCACGTGATCAAAGTACTGAGAGCACCTTACTCTCACTATTAACTAAAAATGACGACGATTTATGACGTCATATATTTCCCTAGGATACTGCGGCAGTATACTGTCAGTCCATAACGGAACAAATTTCTCACCAGTAAGGGCACTGGACAGTGCTCACAGTGTATATCGGAACATACTCTTTGTAATGTGTCTGTGAATACATAAGCATCCATTCAAAGTCAAAACATTTATTTAAAGAAGCTCAGTTTGGCTTTGCCTATTGACTTAATCCAATACTATTGCAATGACATATAGGACCCTGCTTAGTATTTAGCAACTTCAAAAAACTTGAATCTGATGACGAGTTAAATTCCAATAACTAAGAAAACAGTGTTCCTAATCTTACCTTCCGGCTTGGGCTTCGAGATAGTGCCTTGCTTGTCCTGTAAGTTCCTCAGATGCTCCGGAGTCAACCGATGCTCGTCCAACTCAATCCTATTGGGCATCTCCATGTGGCAGGAGGTACAGGTAGGATGCAGGTACTTCTTCAGCTTGCGATGGCCCACATTAGTGCGGTGGACTGCGCCATCGGCAGCATACATGTCGCACATGGCGCAGTAGAAGTCGCGGGCGGGCTGCTGTCCCGATTTGCGGGTGCGTTTCATCTCGCGTATCTGTTGGGAACATTGTTTGACTTTGACAGAGGAAGAAATATAATTTTTTTGGTCTGTTAACTTATAATGTTGGTTAGACCAGAGATCCCCACTAGTCCCCAGTGCAGTTGACAACAAAAGTCGATGGTTAAAACCTATATACTAGAGCCTCGATAATAGTCCTAACCACTGCTAGTCCAAACACCTATTTAAGAAACCATAGTGTTCCTTCACAGTAAGCTTTTGATTAAATTAAAAATGGTTTTATTTCATAAAATATAATTGAAGAGATTCTCCACAAATCCGAATACAGGTAAATTTTCGGTATTCGACTAATCGAGGCTTTGCTGTATTTATGAAACCATTAGTAAGTATACTTCAATCAAAAGGTTTTGAATATTATATAATAGCTGATATACGGTTATATGATTCTGGTTTTGTTTTATTAGTAGTTTTCAATAATCGACTTTTGCAGTTGACTGTACACTGATACAGTACTGTGTACATTGTACTCAGTTCTGTTTAGTTAGTCAGTACTGTAGAGATTTTTAGTCCAAATTTAACATATTAATTGCATGCATTTTGGGATTTAGTATTAGTTTCTCACATCATTGCTTAAAGCAGCGTCGCGCCTCCTCTGCGCGGCCCACGAGCGCCTCCGTGTCTGTTTTGTAAACAAACATCTAAAAAACTGCACCTATCAACTGCTAAGTAATGCTAGGCTAGCTTTAGAAAATTACAGTGACCCGTCCCACGCTGCTCGTTACCTGTCAGTTACTCAGCTCTGTCAAAGGAGTCAGCTGAATTGGCGCCATACGAATACGAATTTCTACCTGTTTTTTATAATTATTATTATTTAACAATGGTACAGTTAGTGTTGACTGGCTATTTGTTGAATGTTTGCCATATAGGTCTCAGAAAACACAAAATCACTTAATATTTTTACTCATATATGAGACAATTTCTTTTTCAATTCATCACTGCCATAATATTTCACACATTGATTTTATGAAAAGTTTTTGAGAGTATCATAAGATTAAAGAACAATCATATACATTTGTAAATTATTTGTTACATCCTCATTTACCACATTAAAGAGGCATACCACTGTTTTTTATCTCTTTTCTATCATACCCTTGCCTGCTAAAAGGTTACAAATTGCTGGCATAAAAGAGGTACCTACCCCCCAGAAAACACAAGCCCTGAGTTATGGTTATGTTAAAAGGATTTGAGATGCTAAATACCTTAAACTCCTGGCGCATAGTATCCGCAGTCAGCGCATAACTCTCAGCTGTCTTCTGCATCATGATAGCGTGAGCCCTTCCACTCAAATGGTTCTCAAACGAGCGGCCGTCCCACATGCTCTTATTGCAAATGTGGCACTTCAACAACTGCGGGTTGATGTCATCATATCTAGTCTTGGGAGTTTCTTTCTTATCTTCTTCCTTGTTCTCAGTATGTGAAGCCTCTTCTTCTCCATCCTTCTTCTCTTCCTGTTCACTGTTATACACTTGGGAGATTAACTTAATGTTCTGTGGTGTATTGTCACATTACATTTGCTTTAAAGTAACTTATTTCAGAGTACAGTAAACAGACAGTCATGGATTGACCAAAGAAATAGAAGTGGTACATTTTGTTCATACTTTAGATTACAAAAAAAAAGACTTGGATTGTGATCCTTTGTTAGGATTGAAAATATCAAATATTGTTGTGATGAGAAAATTATGAATAAAGTTGTTGTTGAATCATATTAAAATTATTTTAAATCAACAAAATAAAAATAACTGTAGTAGATGCTAAGAATTATATTTGTTATTCTTTTTAAACATTTCTTGTTTTGGAAGACAGTATGGTACCAACCAGTACAAATGAATATAAGCAGTTGTATAGTCTGTTAAGCTAAATAATGAAGTTCAATTACAGAACCCTTGAAATAATATTGAAAGTATTAATTAAATATAGCTATTAAGAGTACCTATTTAATAATATTTCTCTGTTGCTGAGGACATAAGAAACCTTCATATTGTGATAAGATTGTAATATAATTAAAATATGTTACTTGAGGTGTAAATAAAACTTTTTACCAAACAAACAAATATGAAGATTTCATGCATTTTTGACACCATCATAAAATCACTGTAAGAAGAATGTACAAAATTTTCAAAGACTTAACAGGTTTGTTAAATTTTTACCTCTAGAGGCGAATAATATGCCAATTAGGCTAAACTACATAATTAGGCCGGTGAACGTAAATGATTTTGGTGTTAAACAGAATATTATGTACAGGGTTTGGTCACAACAGCGACCACAGAGATATGGTGTCACCACCGGAAGGAAAACACCGTGGGGTTCCTTACCTCTCTTTGACAGGCTTAGCCTTGGAATCGGCCTCCTTTTTCGGGGAGCTCTTGTTTTGTTGCCTTGACCCATCATTGGGCCTGAATGGTTTACGATTGGTGTGATTGGTGTTGATACGCTCACCAGCACGATTGTAATTTCCCGTACGCCGGAAATTACCCTGATTGCCCATCTAAAGGGAATTGACCAGAATACAGTGTTAGTATGAAAATGGTGAGGCTCCTCGAGCCCACAAGGTGTCACTGAAAATAACAGCTGAAGCTTATGAGGCAGGAGCGTGTAACTCCTGCGAAGAGTTTGGCATTTGTAAACTCTACACATGCCAAAGAGAACTAATCATAAAAGCTGTAAGAAAACATGCAGAGAACAATGACAATAGAATAACAATAAACTAGGCTTCAAAGAAGTGCTTAAGGTATAAGAAAAATAACCCCTTACAGGTCAGAAAAGCCTCATTTGCCATACAAATCTAAATTGGCTTAAATTTTATACAATTTTCAACCATTTTTTCTTTAAATTACTACTGGTAAGTTGTTGTAAATGAAACAAGTACTTACCCTATTAGGGACAAAGGGACGGTCATACCGACCCATGTTGGGACCGAAATCCCTTCTAATGGGCATGTCAAGTAAGGAAGGGACAGGGTTCTGACGTGGTTGGAGGAGATTGATGATGTTGCTGGCTAGCGCTAGGGTAGCTTCCGTGGAGCCTCCAGCCAGAGGCAGGAGATTAGGCATGCCGCCTCCGGGCCCGCCGCCTTGCCAGGGTGAGACGCCGCTACGACCGAAGTTCTTATTACGATCATTGCGACCGAAGTCCATACGGCGACCGCCATTCTGAGGTCTTCTGTTAGCCATCACGTTGACGATCTGATTAAGTAAAAATATATCGATTACTAGTAGTAGTTTACATGACAAAAATATCCTGCACACACTCAAGAACAATAGCCTATCGTCGTGGTATTTTCAGTCTGAAAGACGTAAAAACCTTCAGAACACCATGTTTAACTAGTCTTTTCTACTCATACGCTTAGATTGCCGCAGTGCCGAGTTTAATTTTATTGATTACCTGCCTATAATAAACCGAATGAAATCGATAGGTACTTTTGTACCGATTTATAGACCGTTCCGAGATGTAATGTAGCGTAGTATTTGTGTTCCCATTTTAAATAATACATGGAGTAGCTGGTTGTGTACTTACATATAGACACGAACCACTACAAAACAAAAATTCACTGAGTCTTCACAAATATTGAATAAAATGAATTTCAATACTATTTTCCGCCACGTAAAATATTCAGAATTGAACGAAGAAAAAAAATGGCTGCTTCAAGATTTCTAGCCGGCAAGCGTGGCCATAGACAAAAGAAAAGAAAACAATTGTTTTTATTTTTTATTATTTTATAGTCTATGGTCCAGGGCTAGATACCGTTACCAAATTCTCACTGTAAATATCGGTAAGTGATGTTATTTCTATAAAGATAAAATTGGTAGCAGTAATGTAAGTAAAGCATCTGAAAATATCGTTACCTAATAATGCGATTTAGCCAATCCGCGTAATAGCTTAAAGGTTAGTTAATTTACAGGTAAAATTACCGCCCCGTCCAGGTAACGATACCAAAGCATAACGTTAACTTTTTAACGGTATCTTCCATCGTGTGGTGTATATTTGTCTTAGATTATAAGATATTAGTACTCGCAGGTTACTTGTTACTGGGTCATTTCGCGAAACATGGAAAAAAACTATTTCTAGTTGATTAGAAATTCTATCTCATTTTTCAGTAACTTTTTTTGTTTAAGCGAGGTTTTAAACATAATTTAACGTAAGGTGACACAGTTACGAACCTTGTGTTCTAAAAACTCATTTTCTAATTTAATTAAAACTGAGTAAAACATCATTACCATCTAAAGAAAATATATGTGCACAAAACTTTCAAAATATATATTTCAATAATTAAGATCGCCAAACCCGATTTTTTCAAACGTTTAGTAATCTGTATTTTACCATAAACAACATAATAAATAGCGTTTATAATTCAGAACAGCATAATAGTCAAAACGAAATTTCAAAAGTTTGTAACAGAAATTCGTCATTACCATCGCGCTAACGTCAAATTTACTTTCTTGAAAGATCTACGTGATGTATTTTACTGTCCCCGTGCACACCACTCTCCTCAGTCATTTGCACGAAATGTACCACAGCGCACGTCACGGTGAGTGCTCTTTAAATACTTTTTTTTTTACAAATCATATGTCCAGAAAATGGTTGTCATGTATTTCCATCATTACCGGTAAATACGTTTTCTAGATAACTATAAATTAAGTATAATTGTTAGCATTAGAATTTATTGTGACTCCCAGGACGAATTCACAAAAATGCGGTCACAAAATAGTAGCGCTAACAATTCACGATTTGTTCAAAAAAAATACTACGTTTGTCATTACCATCATCATCATTACCGTTTGATTTGTGTTGATGGTAATGACGTTATGTTAATGGGAATGATGAATTCAAAGTTTCAGAATTTCTTATTAGTAGCAATTTGTTCTATTTTACTTAAAACGTTGTTTGTTTTCATGCTTTAAAATAACCGAAATACCAGCTGGAAGTTGAATGGGTTTTTTTGTGCGTTATCTTTATTTTAATTTGCTAAAAATATTAAATTATCCGTGCTTGTCTGGATTATAGTATTGTAATAGCCAGCTTTTCTTGTCAGCATTTCGTAAGTGGTGAATCGAGATTATGCGCCAGTGCATCAATAAAGGCGATTGGCCAGCATCCTGACACTTCCTTTGCATAATTAACAACAAGGTCGCTCTATTTGCTAAAAGTGGACATTGATCCAAACCATGGCTTGGATAGGATATGATGATCTCTAACCACCTTTTGGGGGACAATGGTCGTGGGTTTATGCATACATACTCTAAACATATTTTAACTTTAAAAATACATCATACAAAATAATATTTTATTTCAGGGAGTTGCCGTTTTCAAAAATGAAACTTTAATATTACATAGTACTACATACTGAAACTATTCATCATCAGCTCATTTACGTCCCCACTGCTGGGGCACGAGCCTTCCCTATGGATGGATAGGGAGAACGGGCCATAAACCACCACGCGGGCCCAGTGCGGATTGGTGGTTGTTAACTACTGCTAATGCAGCCAACGGCTTAACAGCCAAAGCCAACGGCTTAACGTGCCTTACGAAGCACGGGGGAGCTCGAGATAATAATTTTTGGTCACCCATCCGATGACCGGCCTTTGCGAATGTTGCTTAACCTCAGCACTCGCAGATCGGGCGCGTTAACCACTGCGCTATCGAGCTCCACCTACTTACTATTGAAACTATTAGATATGTGAAAAAAGACAGTGCTGAAAAAATTTCCACGAAGGGAATTCGCACCCCATGACATGCCGGGTCAGGTGCACTACCACATTATTTGCGTAAAATTATAGTATGTATATGTAATCATAAATATAGCTTGCCTAATTCTTAACTGATCTTTCAATATTTGTAAAAATATTTAGATCGGATGTTGATGACGTAGTTGTCGACATTGAATAGGGCTTGGGTGGATTCGCGTTTTGGATTTTTTCTGATTTATTTTGAAGCCTTTTTGTAAATTAATCTGAAATGCGTGCAAAGTTTCAAAAATCGAAAGAAGTACTATTAAGTAAGATCTGCTTAACAAAGGCACTCTTTTTTAATCAAGAATTTAGAAAATATTTGATCTCAAAAAATAATAAGAGAAATGGTAATGACGTTAGGCTAATGGCAATGATTTTTTGAGGATGGTAATGATTAGGAATGCTTGGTAATGACGAGCTTTTACGGCAAAAATAATAATTAAGTACCTGATACCTATTTTAGAAGACATACCTATGTTTTTTTGTTTCATATATAAGTAGTTGCTAACTTGTAAATAAAACACTTACTTATAAATTTGTAAAGTTTAATAACACAAAAATTAAAATTCAACAAATCTCGTAACAAACACAATCTCGGTCTTTAATTTAACTATGCTATCATGGCTCAATCCAACTCGCCGAAATTAATCTACTCTTATGGCATGTATTAAGTTGTTAAGTAGGTAACTAAATTTTAACTTAACTTTAAGTGATTAATTGCATGTAAACACAAAATTTAGTAGCAAGTTGCAAGTTAAAATTTAGCTCACAACTAAACAAGATATTTAGAATTTTGTCTATTTTTTGGTTAAGTTGGTGGGCGGGGTTTGTCACTTGACACGTTTGGACTGG
>OY720045.1:11653757-11831710 GCA_963082485.1 Eudonia mercurella | reverse complement strand
GTGGTGTGCACGGGGACAGTAAGAAACATCACGTAGATCTTTCAAGAAAGTAAATTTGACGTTAGCGCGATGGTAATGACGAATTTCTGTTACAAACTTTTGAAATTTCGTTTTGACTATTATGCTGTTCTGAATTATAAACGCTATTTATTATGTTGTTTACGGTAAAATACAGATTACTAAACGTTTGAAAAAATCGGGTTTTGCGATCATAATTATTGAAATATATATTTTGAAAGTTTTGTGCACATATATTTTCTTTAGATGGTAATGATGTTTTACTCAGTTTTAATTAAATTAGAAAATGAGTTTTTAGAACACAAGGTTCGTAACTGTGTCACCTTACGTTAAATTATGTTTAAAACCTCGCTTAAACAAAAAAAGTTACTGAAAAATGAGATAGAATTTCTAATCAACTAGAAATAGTTTTTTTCCATGTTTTGCGAAATGACCCGCTTACAGAGTAATGGCTGATTTACACGTTTTAAGTTGTTAAGTAGGTAACTAAATTTAAACTTAATTTTAAGTGACTTATATTTAAGTATATGTCCATACGTATTTAAGTAATTAGTTTGCTTAGTTCACTCAAGATGGACGATCAACCACGTAATAAAGTCGTAAATTCTGTGCTAAATTTGTTATGAAGTCAAAGATGAAATAATTAGGGAAATAACCATACCCAACAAAACTGGGTGAGAAATTGAATAAATAGAAGAGATCAGTAGGGCCAAGGATCAAGTGCCACTTTGTTCGAGGAGCTAGGGAATGAAGATTTAATAACAAGTATATTTTAATGCGTCACGGATGGCAGAAGACCCTTTTATTTACTTGTTATCTAAAGTGGAAAACGAAATACAGAAAAAAGATACTGTAATGCGATGTGCATTAGATGCAAAATTAAAATTACCTATTACAATATATTTTCTCAATACTGGCAATAGTTTTCGCAGTCTATCTCATTTTTGTAGAGTTTCTAAATCGAGTAAATATGTTTAATACAATAATCAATAATTTAATACGAACAATAAAATTGAACCCGAGCGCGTCGCTCACTACACTTATGCATTTAACTAATATTGTGCCAGTCCAAACGTGTCAAGTGACAAACCCCGCCCACCAACTTAACCAAAAAATAGACAAAATTCTAAATATCTTGTTTAGTTGTGAGCTAAATTTTAACTTGCAACTTGCTACTAAATTTTGTGTTTACATGCAATTAATCACTTAAAGTTAAGTTAAAATTTAGTTACCTACTTAACAACTTAATACATGCCATAAGAGTAGATTAATTTCGGCGAGTTGGATTGAGCCATGATAGCATAGTTAAATTAAAGACCGAGATTGTGTTTGTTACGAGATTTGTTGAATTTTAATTTTTGTGTTATTAAACTTTACAAATTTATAAGTAAGTGTTTTATTTACAAGTTAGCAACTACTTATATATGAAAAAAATACATAGGTATGTCTTCTAAAATAGGTATCAGGTACTTAATTATTATTTTTGCCGTAAAAGCTCGTCATTACCAAGCATTCCTAATCATTACCATCCTCAAAAAATCATTGCCATTAGCCTAACGTCATTACCATTTCTCTTATTATTTTTTGAGATCAAATATTATCTAAATTCTTGATTAAAAAAGAGTGCCTTTGTTTAGCAGATCTTACTTAATAGTACTTCTTTCGGTTTTTGAAACTTTGCACGCATTTCAGATTAATTTACAAAAAGGCTTCAAAATAAATCAGAAAAAATCCAAAACGCGAATCCACCCTACTACGCAAGATTATTCCACTAATGTATTTTTGGGCATTGCTATTGTAGTACCGTTACTAATTACAAGTTACAAGAGCTGTGACAGCTAGATTTCTTTGTCCCCACAAAAATAAGAAAATAGTTAAAAAGATTGACAGCTGTTTGATGAAGGTGACACTGACAGCTGGTGGTGACAGTGAGCGATAATCAAAAATGTATTTTATCAAATTTGTTCCTTAGGTTATTTGATTAAAGTGTATAATTGCAAAATATTACTAACTTCGTTCGTCAGGTAAAAGAATATCAAAAAGAAACGACTCGAATGTTATGAAAACCCACGTTATTTTATTTATAAAGAATAGTAATTTTTGAGTTATTCAGTCACATTGTTTAACCTAGTGTCGCTTGAGCGCTTACGATTTCTTTAATTCAAGAAAATGGAAGAACTGGAAAACGACACTGAATCCAAGCGTTCGAAGGTATGTGTTAAACAAAACATGTTCATCAACAACCCTAAATGAATTAACAGTAAATGGACTGATGGATCCTTGGGGGAGGCCTTTGTCCAGCAGTGGACGTCTTTTGGCTGAGATGATGATGATGATGATGATGGACTGATTTTATTATTTCTGGTGGGGACGTCGCTGGCCGAACGGACGATCCGCCCGCGTTGTCTGCGGGCCATTTCGTCCTTTTCCCCGTTCTCCCCTTCGAGGGGATTAAAAGGTTTATCCAGTCCTCACGGCGCCCCGTCAAATCTTTTTGTCTTTTTGGTGAATCTTGCTATCTGCTCCACCTTCAGATCCTTCAGGTCCTCTATGTCTAGTGTATCCGTCCCCCATAGCTCCCGTCTTATCTGTGAGTATATAGGGCACTCAGCGAGTAGGTGGAGGCTGGTCTCTTCGCTTTCCGTGCACTCCGGGCATATGGGATCGGTTTTCACTCCTATCACTGTCAGATGTCTGTTCAATCGGCAGTGTCCTGTTATGATCTCTATGACTAGCCTCATGTTCTCTCTGGAGAGTCCCATCAGTTTGCTAGTCTTTTTCTTGTCCACTCCCTTGATGAAGATTTTCGACTGTCTCATGCCCGTCGAGGATCTCCATCTTCGGTTGGTTTCTGCTATAATACTATAGCTGATTACTCCCTTGGTGATGTTGTGCGCTATTGCCAATAGGCAACCGGGGTTCCGGTCCCACCAAGCTTTCCTCTGCTCCCTTTCTAGCTAGTTCGTCGGCCTGTTCGTTTCCCGTGTTTCCCTCATGTCCTGGGACCCACGCTATCGTCAAGTCCGTTCTTTCGGTCAACCTTTTCAGTGATTGCTTGCATTCTTTGACGATTGCTGATGTCGTCTCTTCTCTGCCTAGTGCCTTCAGCGCCGCTTGGCTATCGCTGTAGATGACAAACTTTCCTGTGATATTAAGGTGTTCGGCCATCTCGGCGCTTGCGATTATTGCATATATTTCCGCTTGAAAAACACTGGCGAATCTGCCTAACGGTATAGACTTGTTCACCTCCGTCCCGTCTGCGCATTTAATATGCACACCGGATCCAGAGAGCTTTGTTGACTCTTTTCTGGAGCCGTCTGTATAGCAAATAGTGCCTTCAGTTTCTACGCTCCAGTTTTCTCTTGTTCCTATGTGTATTCTATATTTTTTGTCAAAGATCCTTTCCTTCCGTATCAGATCATTGTTGGAGAAGACCATTGACAGCTTATCTTCGTAGTTTTTGCTTATACTGGCATGACCCTCGTCCATGAAGTTCCCGGTCCATATGCCAGTGATTTTTAGCTTGAACCATTGTTCAGTGGCTCTTTTCTTTATTTCTAAGTCCAGGGGATTTAGCCCCAGTAGGATCTCGAGCGCGGCTGTGGGCGATGTTCTCATCGCGCCCGTGGTCACTAAGGCCGCTAGCCTTTGGACTTTGTCTAATTCTGCTTTGTTTTTCCCTACTGCGGCTCTGTGCCACCATACGATGGCTCCATGCAAGATCCTTGGCAGGATTATTGCCTTGTATATCCATAGTGCCATCGCTGGTTTCATGCCCCAGGTTCTGCCTATTATACTTTTACACTGCATCATGGCCATCTTGGCCTTTAAGCATGTGTTACTTATATGGGTATTGAAGGTGAGCTTGCTGTCCAGTGTCACACCTAGATACTTGACTTCCTTGACTGTTTCCAGCTCTTGGTTGTCCAGTTTCACTGGTTCAGCATGTCCTCTCTTTCTTTTCTTTGTGAATAGAACTAGCTTGGTTTTATCAGGGTTTAGGTTCAGACCTTTGCTCCTGCACCACTCTAGGGCTACTTTTAGGCCTTTGTTCATGATTTCACACATGACACTGAGAACTTTGCCTGTCACTAGGAGCACGCCATCATCGGAATACACCTGTGTGTATATGTGCATCCTGTTTATCTTGATTACTAGTTCGTCTATTAGCAGACACCACAGTAGTGGCGATAGACATCCTCCCTGGGGGAATCCTCTTTTCGCCACCACCGCATGTGTTATCCCTGCTAGCTCTGTTCGTATCTGCCGGTGTCTTAGCATGTTTTTCACCCAGTCTGATACGTCGCTGTCTATTCCTTCACGGTTTAGGGTAGCCTCTATTGAGTCGGGGGTCGCCCTATCGAATGCGCCCTCCACGTCGAAGAAGCAGCCCATTGCGTACTCTGTATTGCTTAGTGATCTCTGCACTCTCGTTACCAAGCTATGGAGGGCCGTTTCGGTGGATTTGCCCTCCATGTATGCGTGTTGGTTTTGGTGAAGTGGGAGTCCGCTTTTCTCTATTTGCTCTCTAATTAGTCTGTCTAGGATTTTCTCCAGTGTCTTTAATAGGAATGAAGAGAGGCTGATGCATCTAAAGGCTTTGGCTTCCTGGTAGGATGCCCTGCCTGGTTTTGGGATGAATACTGCCCTCACTTCTCTCCATTTCTTCGGTATGTGCTTGGTTCTGATGCTGTCGTTGTACAGTGCCAGCAAATCCCTGCTTATATACTTGATAGCTGTCTGTAGCATTTTTGGGAAGATCTCATCCGGTCCCGCTGCCTTATAGGGCTGGAAGGATCGGACGCTCCACAATAAATGTTCCTCGGTGATGATTGTCTTTGGCTCCCTGTCCACTGTGGGACCTGGGAGGATTGATGTGTCATCCTCTCTGTATTCCTCGCTTTCTGGAAAGTGTGTTTTCAACATAACTTCCATTATCTTTTCCGGGTCGGTTATTAGTTCTTCCCCGTTCTTTATGCTTTCTAGCTTACGCGTATTGGCTTTGGAGAACGTTTTAACTAGTCGCGCCGCTTCAGGGTATTTTTCGACTCCTGCGCAGAATGCCTTCCAGTTGTTCCTGTTCTCCCTCCTGCATTCTTTCTTATATGTATTTCTTTCTTCTCTATATATTTGCCAGCTCTCGTCGTCGTTCTTTTTCAGAGCCTTGTGGAGAGGTCGCCGTGTCTTTTTTCTCTGTTTCCCTAGTGCCTTCGTCCACCAGGGTTGTCCTCTGTCTGTTCTTATCTCTCTAAGGGGACATGCCTTGTGATATGCTCCCCTTAGAGCTTCGTCCAGTCTATTGGCTTCTTTTTCTATCTCTAAGGCGTCTTTTAGCGGGGTGTCTCGTCCTGGGCTCCACTTCTCCATACAGTGTTGGTATGTGTCCCAGTTGGTTTTCCTCGCATTTCTAATCAGAATTTTTTCTGTCTTGGCCTCCAGACTGAAAGTGATTCGTCTGTGGTCTGACATAGAGTCTCTTTCGTCTACTTTCCAGTCCCTTATGTGTTGGCTTATTCTATCTGTTGCAATAGTGATGTCCAACACCTCTCGTCTTGCCCTGGTGACGAATGTGGGTGTGTTGCCTACATTCAGTATTTCCAGGCCTGTTTCACTTATAAATTCTAGAAGTAAGTCACCTTTTTTATTACAGTTTGTGCTGCCCCATACCATATGGTGTGCGTTGGCGTCACACCCTATAATAATAGGAGTATTCTTACCTTGATATTTTCTTACAATTTCTTCCATTTCTCGGGATGGCGGCTCGAAGTTCCCCTCGCTAGGCAGGTATGCGGAGACTAGGAGTACCCTTTCTTCTGTTTCTGCGCCTGTCTGTATTGTTACTACAACGCTGGCTAGGTCGCTGTAACAATCTGCTTTTATTAGTCCTAATGTTCTTGCTCTGCTGCTGGCGTATATGCATGCTCTTGGGATTGACTCATAGATTACGTTGCCCACTGATCTACTATCACACCAAATGGTAATCATCATCAGCTCATTTTTATCTCCCCACTGCTGGATCACGAGCCTTCCCTATTAGATGGATAGGGAAAACGGGTCATAAACCACCATGCGGGCCCAGTGCGGATTGGTGGGGGTTAATGACTGCTAGTGCAGCGGGGACCAATGGCTTAACGTGCCTTCCAAAGCACGAAGAAGCTCAAGATGATAAATTTTTGGTCACACATCCAATGACCAGCCTTTGTGAAAGTTGCTTAACCTCAGCACTCGCAGACCAGGTAATAAAATATACAAATTAAGAAGTGAAAGCTCTTAGGATCATTTCAGAAAATTATAATAAATAGTGTTGTTTGCAAGGTACAAGGCACTTATCAGTTGTTGCAATTGCTTGCCCGAGAATTTATAATAATAGCAGTTTCACCGCAGTTTCAGATGACTGTGGTGACTCACCACAGCCACAAAACGCCGCCATCAACCTATTTCCTATAGCCCTGTCAAAACGAGCTGATACAATCGTGCGCTTCAACCACGGCCAAATTTGACCCTTAACGCCTTTGCGCCTGTTTCAGGCGATAGTGGTAGATCGGATTTTTAAAAATTCGTTTTCTAACTCGGAATGCTTTAAGATTAATACCGTAATCGTTGAACGAAGCGGCAGTAGCGACACCAGCTGGAAGCCGGGGGTGTTCCGAAGAAATAACGAAATAAATATCGACGATGATCATTTAGTTGTTTATTAGTTGACGACTCGTTATAAACTATAGCCCGGCGATTCAGTCGAGACTCCGTTCGAGGGACGTCGCGATCTCGGTCTGAAAGGGGTAGTTTTCATATATTTTATATGGACTCGCTGCACACGGTTGACGCCGGTGGCCGCCACACGCTACAAATCGTCAATATGAAAACTACAGGAAAAATACCGGTGGCGCCGTTTTGAGGTTGTGGCCGGTGGCTCGTGTTGGCCGAGGCTTAAATAAATAAATATAATAACTAGTGATGTATAGTAGGATAATGGCACTTATGTATCAGCAGTTTCAATTGTAATCAATCAATAATAATAATAATAATACTGTTTTCCCAGGAGCGTAGTCCGTCGCCAGGTATCAAGTCAACAGCGGTTGTGAAGTACACAGCGTTCCAGAGTCCAGTTGGCTATGCACGGCTACAGTGTAATACTGACCTCAACCTGCCCCCCTCGAACTGGGGGGCAGCCATTGACTCCTATGGATTGAAGCAGATCTTGACTGGGAATACTGGGCTATCTAGGTATGTCTTTTTGGTTTTGATCTAACCAACTAATTAGCTCAAGCCTTCTCACATAGACAAAATAGCACATGTAGAGATGGAGCCATAACCTGGCCTTAATGCTGGTGAAAAGCAGGTTGGTGTGTATTATGACTGCAGTGTCGTGACAACAACTGGGAACAAGGGCTCAACGTACATCAGATGAGCTAGACTGTAGAAGCTATAGTAGTACAAAGCTATAATAACACTAAATCTTTAAAGTCTTCTAGCAGTAACTGCACAGGGTCGGCCGTGTAAGCTAGTGGTGGCGGTAGGACTTTGCCTAGCTGTTGGCTGAGATATAAAACTAATAGTTTCCAGCTCAATATGGCTGCCTGTCCATTGAAGTAGAGCGAGGCTGCGGTGCGCAGAAGTGAAGAAATATTAACCAATAGGATTGCATTAAATCTAAAAGTAGGAGATTGAATGCAATCCTATTGGTTAATATTTATTCGCTTCTCCGCACCGCAGCCTCGCTCCGCTTCAATGGACAGGCAGCCTTAATGTCCTCACTATTGGGACACGAGCCTTCCTTATGAATGGAAACACCACAGATAGAATGCCATAAACCACCATGCAGGCCCCGTGTTGATTGGTGATTGTTAACCATTGCTTATGAAGCCGGGACCGACGGCTTTACGTGCCTTACGACGAAGCATGGTTTTGTACGATAACTGGCTTTAGTGAAAGATGCCGCCGACAATTTAGCAGTTGCAGACCGAGCGCGGTTACCAATGCCTCATCGAGCTTCTCATAGAATTAATATCTCTTGATTGCGTGTGTCCCCCTTCAGTTTCAGGATGGCGCATATGTTCCCGGACTGCGTGGGCGAAGTGGACGTCATCTCGGGCGCCGAGTGCATCAAGAAGCTGCTCAAACTGCCTTACCAGCCGAACGGCACGGTCAGTACTTTCACGTATGCCACGCGGCAGGAGTCGAAATTATCATGATAATAACACAGCTTGATAATTTTTTTTTTTTTTTTTGCCACTTTAGAGGCATCACAGAAGCCATGTAGTTCGCAACCGCCGTCATCTATACTCATCGTGCCTAACCATCGTGGAACTCGGACTGCAGTTAATTGATACAGTTTTCAGTGCACCTGACCCGGCAAGTCATGGGGTGCGGGTTCGAATCCCGCTCGTGGATTTTTTTCAACACTTTGTCTATTTTCAAATAAATGTTTTAATTGAATTGAATTCAATTTATGTACGGTACAAGACACCTTATGTAATGATAGATGTATAAGTAAGCAAAGTCTGGTAATGGCCCCAGTGTGCGACAGGGACCTGAGATCGAGTTTTTTCCTTTAATCATTAAAATAGAGGTCTGCAACTGATTATAGTCCTTAGTAACAATTGATTACAGACCACCCTCTTCCTTACTGGGATCCCTTAACTTTTTAATGAAAATCTATCGTCCCTTAACAGGTGAGCATGATGGTGCATCGCGTCGAGAACACGTTGCTTCTGGACGACTTCGACGTATACGACTACCTCATGAAGTCAGAGTGGTCCTGGCTGAAGGACTTCTTCTATGAGAACATACTGAAGACCATGTCGGAGCAGGTGAGATGAATGCATCCTTATTGTAGCGGTGTAAGGTTGCGTTTGAAATGTCATTCCTATCACAGTTATGATATGTCAGTTCACACGTGCTCTATACCAGGTACAGTCATGTACCTGGGCGCTTCTCCTCACCACCACGGCCCGGTCAACCCGAGCGAAGTCCGGGCCTTCAGAAGCGCCCTCGGTTGTTCCGGTCTCCGATCCGATCCGAACCTTTGACGGTGCTTCGTTTCACACGGCTCGGCGTACCCTTTAAGTATCTCGCTGCCCCCAAAAAAGCACGGTGAAGCTTAAAATGCCGTCAGAGGCAATCAGCAAATTCTTTAAAAAAAAAAAAAGACTTGTAAAGTAGTGTTGTTACAGTGTCAAAATGGTAAAATACAAATCGAGTTTCATAAAAAAAGGATCCGACGTATGGATATGATTTGCAAATAAGAGATTTGGTCGTCTCGTCCACAATCCATTTAAAAACCAAATAGAATTTTTAAATTTAAGTGAACTCCCATTGAAATACACGCATGCGTAGGAGCGCATGTCGCTGACGCGCGCGCCGGCGCTGCGCTCGACGCTGCAGCTGACGCACAAGTTCCTGTCGCACAGCGTGGCGGCGCCGCCCCCCGCCGCCCCGCCGCGCCCCGGCGCCCCCGCCTGCCTCAGCGGTGAGCACAACCACTTTTTATCTTCGTTACTAATTTCAATTAATAAATTGATAATGATAAAAATAAAAAAATATTTTTTTCTGATTTTTACAATAGTCTGCTAAATTAACGACTAGATTTTTTTAAAAATATTATACGGTTAAGTACTTGGCCTTCGTCTTACCTGATGTTAAGTGATGATAAGGCCGAAGCTGGAAGCGCACTTCATCCGGAATCCTCAACTACTGAGGCACTGGCTACCTTATCTCCAGCTGCCGGAACACAACAATGCTACAAACGTTGATGTTATGGAGACATATTTAGATAAAATGGTGGTAGCTAGCCAGGGGAACAAACAAGTCCTGCCACTAACCAAACCGAGTACACAAACATGCATCCTCCGCTGGGAATCGAACCCAGGCCCTCTGGGTCTAAACCGGTGGTCTTAACTGCTAGACCACAGAGGTGATAATTGTGAATATATCAATATCACATCTCTTATATCTTCTTTTTAACCTACAATTGTCTGTCCTCATTTTACCATACGTCATTAGTTAAGAGTATTGATTATTAATGTTTTAGTGTTTGAATATACGTCCATACATTTATTCATCTATTAATACTAAATAGTCTTTAACTTTCTCTATCCAGTGCTTTTTTTATAAGTTTGTTTTTCATAGAATCGCGTGACAGAGTGGTAATCCAAAATGTGGTCTCCGCTGAAAACGGCCACTCTGTCACTCTCATTCTGTCTGTCATTAAGAAAAAATCATTGTCGCCACGGAAATAACCATTAATTAGTCCTTATAAAAATACATGCAACATTTATTAAAATCAAACATTAAAACCATAATTAGTTGAAAAACGCAAAAAACAGAAAAATGATGATATTTTGTAGGTTAAAAAGAAGAACCACCCAGTCGTGTATAACTTTCAATTTCAATTTCAATTTCAATCATTTATTGCTTTCCATAAGTATACATGAGTTGTTACAATATTAGTTAGATAGAACGTTATGGGCCCGGATTGGGCACGACAATGTTTTGAGAGGAAATTAATATCTAATCTTATTCTACTGCTTATAATTCAAAATATGTATTAATTTTATTATTTTCTATACAATAATTATACTGTCAATTACTTAATTACATTATTTATTAAAATTTATTTATAAATATATATATTAAAATTATAGTTATTTTATTATTATAGTAACAATAATAATAAAAAAGTAGATGATTCAAATATGTTTTTCTAAAATTTATCACTTAAATACTCCGTAATTGTATAATATGCTTTCCTAATTAGTAATTCTTTAAGTTTGTTATTGAATTCTATTTCCCCGTCTATGTTTTTTATATGTTCTGGTAGTTTATTGTAACATATGAGACTGGTGCCCTAACTAGGTAAATTAGGACACCACCACTACCAGCTTTGGGATTTAATAGCATTTTCTGAAATACACCAACATTTAGTACAAACGGCGGCAGATCAACCTACCAATGAATATTGATCCTTATAACCAAACGATAAAGTTCAAATAATTTTTAACGCAAATTTTGTTGCGAACAAATTACAAAAACATAAATGTTGAAAAAATTTCCCCGAGCAGGATTTGAACCTGCACCCTTCTGACATTCCGGGTGCTCTTCCAATTGACCTATCGTGGTTTTAACCAGCCCGCCGAAATTATTTAACACTTTTTACTTTCAAAGTAGGTTCAAGGTTGCAGGTTCAAATCGTGCTTGTGGAAATTTTTTTCAACATTTGTGTTTTTTTTTTTCAAACAATAAAGTTCAAAATTGAATTGTAGAAATTTTACAGTTTTGGACAGGTTGATCTGCCGCCGTGTGTACATTGACCGTCAATTTTACTTTTTATTTTTAAGTGCTGATTGCTGCACTGAAGCTGAATTAAATATTTATAAAATACAGTGAAAAATATACCATTATGCTACCGGCAAAGCTGACGTAAGCACTGAATTTTTTCACAGGTTTTTTTTGATTTTTGACTGCTTTTTAGCGGCAGAGTGCCATCTATCCAACGGTTATTGCAAGCGATGGCAATGCAGATTCATCTTTACAAATGAAATACCACAAATTTGACAACACAACGCTCTAGTAAATTTGACTTTTTGTTGCGGTTTGTAAAGCAGTGAAAAAATTCAGTGCTTACGTCAGCCTTCCCGGTAGTATAATGGCCAGTGCAGCCGCCCGGATTGCGGAAGACCCAGGTTCGATTCCTGTCTGGGTTAGCAACTATCCCTCAATGACAGTAAGTGTACTAACCTAACACAACAACTCCTTGGCCAGGACCATATCTCCCCGAACCTGAGACCAGACCGGACGAGCCCCCCACCGAACACCTGTACAACCGCAACGTGCTCTGGACCTTCGAGGACATCCACATGCTCATCGGCAGCGACCTCCCAATCTTCGGCGACAAAGACCGACCATGCGTCAGTCTCAGACTCAGAGACGCTAGAGAACCGATCAACGTCCTCACAGGCATCGACTACTGGCTAGACAACCTAATGTGCAATGTCCCAGAAGTGTTAATGTGCTACCATTTAGATGGAATCGTCCAGAAATACGAGCCAATGAAGACTGAAGACCTTCCTAATATGGAAAACTCGAAATTCTCGCCGAAAGTGGTCAGGAACGTAGCGCAGAATATACTGTCTTTTCTGAAGTCGAACGCCACTAAAGCGGGGCATACTTACTGGTTGTTCAAAGGGCCCGATGATGACGTTGTGAAATTGTACGATCTGACGTCTCTTTGCCCTGATAGTTTGGACAATCCGTTTACAACGCCGGTGGCTATGCTGTTGTATAGAGTGGCGAGGAATATGAGACTTACCAACAGGTCCAAACATGTCAAACAGTTGCTGGAACATGTCATAGAGCTGCTGAAGGTGGAGATGTATCCGCAGATAGTTGCGTCGTCGCATTACATGCTGGCCGATCTGTATGTGCCGGCGACTACGAATCCAGCTTACCCCGATTTTAAAGGTAACCTTATTTGAAATCTAACCCTCGTATCGTACTAACAAACAGAGTATACGCTTCGAATAATTATTATATAGTGTTGTCCCTTTACTCTAATTCAAAATTAAGTTTACGTGACGGGAACAAAACATAGAGTATTTTCCAAGCTTATATTCTGTATATTAGCAATGCCTTTCATGTAATTAATTATCATTAGTTTAATAACAAATAATTACAGTAACATCGTTATTTTATCATCTCTTGTTTGCTCATCATCAAAGTCATCATCAGTCTTTAAAAGTTTCACAGCTGGTCTCAACCACAAACCGAAATTCGAACTCTTATGAAATTTTAGACTTCAATCTTCCGATAGCAACCACCACTTTGACTTTCATTTTACAGTACAGTTTCAAATTGCTTCAATAAATGTTCAACCATATTCCATTTACATAAAGTTCAAAGACTTTTAAGGAAATTTGACAAGTTGTGGCAGTCTGATGTGCCGGCTAGTGTACATAGAAAAATCGAGAACAACGTACATACTACTATTAACTTTATTGAATGCTTGCAGATGATAGTGGCGATGACGATAATGAAGATTATACAGGATTAGCTCAAGAGTCACGTGAAGCTGACGAAAAAATATATGAATCAGATGAGAAGACCTCTGAAAAGGTAGAAGTTTCTAGTGAAAAGGACACTGTTACAAACGAAAAAGATACATTTGTATTAGATGGGGAAGAAGTAACGATTGAACAGGACACAGTGCCAGCTGAGATCGGAAGTGGTAAAGCGTTGACGTTAGAAAGAGAAACAGCCAGCGAAGGAGATGAAGCTAATTCGTTAGCTGTACAAATTCGCGGCCTCGCTCTGAGTAATATAGGGGATAGAGTGAGAGGACCGACAGGGGTGAGTAAAATAAAAGCATTTTAAATATGCCAGATAATCTTTAGAGCAGCTAGCAGTTTTAATGATGATGCTTGGGTGTGCCACAGGGTTCACATTTAGGTCACATTTTGTTTATTAGGGAAATATAGTATTGTATAAAATATAGTAGTGATCTCTTTGAATGGCTTTTATACTACCAAGAACATAAGAATTTACTTGTATTCATTTTCTTCTAGGCTAGTAAAGGCAAGCCGAATCTAAATAGTGGTCTGGGCACTCAACCCCCAGACCGTTGCGGAAGAGCGCTCAAACACGCTCTCAAAGGACTGCTGGCTCTACACAATGTCACCATTGACAAATGCAAGGTAACGACAAACTGTATTATGTGACAATGAGGCGGTTTTTCGCTTCCAAAAAAAGTTTTATTATGTTTTAAATAAAGTATCCAGGCGTGTTTACCGCTGCGCCATCGACGTCACAAATACCTTAAAATCTAACATACATATCTAATGAACGTAGTTAAACACAACCATTGCACTCAGTCATGATTGCTAATCAGCACAGTACAATCGTACTGTTTTAATCACTATTCGATAGAGTTTATTTAGTTTTTATTTAAGTTTACTTACTTATAAGCATTTCTATACAATATGTTGATTTTCATCTGCGCCATATTCATAGCAGCGGTCATATTCATAGCAGCGGTCATATTGCTTTATACTTATTATAAATAAATTATAAAAAAAAAGAAAAAAAAAAACATATTTTAAAAATCTGTAAATAAGCAACAAAAGTAGGTACGTATGCGTAAGCGTAAGATTAGGCCACTTTACGTAAGGTCATCGACCCGCTCGCTGCGTTCTAATCTACCAACTATGGTCCGGACCGCTAATTCTCGTCAGACGACGGTCGCTATTCTGATTTACACCAATTTGTTAGAAGTATTTTTAGTTTTAGGTCGACGACCTTGTAAAGTGGCCTAAGCTTACGCTTACGCATACGTACCTACTTTTATTGCTTATTTACAGATATTTAAAATATGATTTTTTTTCTTTTTTTAATAATTTATTTGTAATAAGTATAAGCAACATGACCGCTGTTATGAATATGGCGCAGATGCAAATCAACATATATCTTTAAAATGAATAAATTGGTAAAGTTTGTGAGTTTGTTTGTTTGAGGAGGGTAACCTCAGAAACTACTTATCGCATTCCAAAAATTCTTTCACTAATAGATAGTAAGTAAGGCTCTATAATGTTAAAAACATTTTATTTTGTGAAAAGTAAAATAAAACAATGTGTTGGCTTGTTGGAAGATCGAACAAGAGAGAGATTTATTTTATTGTCTATTGAACTGTCATTACATAGTTTACATCAATGTCACATAAATGGCAGCACAAGTCCCATTTTGATATCTTACATATCCTATACATCATAATCATCAACCAGCCTATACCATGCTCTTGCCCATTGTTTTAGTCCATATATAGCTTTTTTAATTTTAAAACTTTTCCATCACATTCTGGACTAGGAAAACAATCTGGTTTTTGCATATAAACCGTCTCGTCAAGGTCACCATTTAGGAAGGCTGTTGTAACATCAAGATGTGTAACATTTAAACCTAATTGACTGACAGTGCAAACAACATTCTCAATATTGTGTGCCTGACCACAGGTGAGAATGTTTCTGATTAGTCCACTCCTTGTTTTTGCATGAAACCTTTAGCTACAAGCTTTGCACGAAAACACACTTTATTGTCATTGTCATATTTTTTCTTCAACACCCATTTACACTTCAATATGGTACCACTTTTTGGAGCATCTGACACTTCCCATGCATCATTGTCATTAAAACTCTGAAGTTCTTCACAAATTACATTTAACCATTGTTCTTTCTCAGGTCCCTCCAACGCGTCTTGAAGAGTTAAGTCACTGCCATCATCCTGTCGGTTCTCATTTACCAACCAACCATACCGTTCTGGTTTCTTCTTTTCTCTATTGCTCCTCCTTACTTCATTGGAGTCATTTGATCCTGAGCAGTCTGCATCTTCATACTCACTTGGGATGTATGTACTATCTGAGTTATCAATTAAACCTTCAGTGACAGAAGCTTCTTCATCAAATAATAATTCCCCCACTGAAACTGAACTTTCTTTTATCTGTTCCTTGACTGGTATGGTGATGACAGCTTTATTAGATTCTTCAATCCCTATTACATCCCGGCTGGTTGTAATAATTTTTGTTCTCAATTTAAAAACTCTATGACCCTTTATATTTTCTGAATATCCTACTAATAAATGCTTTTCTGACTTATCCCATTTTTGTCATCGTTCCTTGGCTATATGTACCATGACAACGCTTCCAAATACTCTTAGATGGCTTATATTAGGTTTATTACCTGTCCAGATTTCGTATGGAGTTTTTCTATTTAATCCATTACTCACAATTCTATTCTGTAGGTATACTGCTGTGTTAGTTGCTTCAGCCCAAAATTCCTTATTTAAATTTGCATCAAACAAAAGACACCTTGCTTTTTCTACGATTGTGCGATTAGTGCGCTCACATAATCAATAAGTAGTTCGTCGACATCTTTGCACAAATATACAACACGACACTGTACTTCAATAAAAAAAACTTCTAAAATAAAAGAACGTGTTGGCTTGTTGGAAGATCGAACGAGAGAGAGATTTATTTCATTGTCTATTGAACTGTCATTACATAGTTTACATCAATGTCACATAGATGGCAGCACAAGTCCCATTTTGATATCATACAACAAAAAGTATTGCAAAAATACGAAATCCACCTGAACGCACTCGCGGGATTTGCTAGTTCTTAAAAAAGCTTAAACGAATAGTTGTAATTCTTCTGAATGAATCTATCTAAAAAAAAGTCCGCGTTTTAAACATGAACACTGGAAGCATGCAGACGAGTTAGAAAAAAATACAAGCAAAAAATACAGACGAATTGAGGACCTCCTCCTCTTTTGAAGTCTGTTAGAAATAACTTCAATTATCTTTATATTTACTTACATAATGTAAATGATATAGAAAACTGCTTTTAAACAGGAAGTGGAACGTGACCGTCTTCGTCAACAAATAATCATAGAAGAGCAACATCCGAAAATGGCGAATCCATCGGAACCAATCAAAATGGATTACGAGCCAATCACCACCAAGAAACAAGATACCAAAGAGCACACCTCCCGCAGCCGTAGACGAAGGCGTGACCGCAAGAGCTCCGACAAAACCGGAAACTGCCTCATAGAGACCCAAACGAATATAGACAAGAACGCCATCTTAATTCGGAAGGAGAAGAAAATGTATCCGACGTGGAACGAGCCGAATCGTGACGACAATTTCGCGTGGAAGTTGCATTTGAAGACGTTGTTATACGAGAAAATATGTCTAGCGTATGCTACTTTAGCCGAGTTTAGCTACGCGAATGAACAGTACGGTTTCTCGTTGAAATATATAGACATGGCTAGTAAATGCCAGAAGTTGTTAAGCAATATGATTATTAAAAGTCGGGTGGTAGATGCTAGCTGCTTGATAGGCAGAGTTGGTGATAACTACTTCCAATTGAGCAAACATTGGAGTAGATTGGACCAGTTTAAGAAACAATTTGAAACCGACCATGATATTGATAGCAAATTGCGGTTGGAGATCGAGAATGATATGACGGAAGAGGTGGATGGGGAGGCTGCTGATGAATTTGATCTTGGTAAGTTAAGTCTTGGGCGTTTATTGTAATTGTTTATTACGATTATTGCTGTGGACTGTATTAGCTGGACTTAAAGGTATCTAAGTAACAATATGTTATGAATTTAAACACACACGTGGCTTTAACTGGTATATAAACCGGACTGCCCTTTTCTGAAGAATGAAAATTCGACCTATGTCTGCTGCTGATCCCCATAACAATATCCGTATGACATATTACTATGGAAGTATGCAAAATAAACCAGCCTAGCAGTATCTTGATTAGTTATTTTCCTAATATTTTTAACGACAAAGGCAGCTGAACTAAGCCTTTTTGCTAGAGCCTCAATATGAGAACCCCACAGTAGTCTAAAGTCTATATTTATTTAACTGAAACAACTTTTACGGATCTACTCGCGTTTATTTTACACATTACTTTTTAATGTTTATCCTGACGTTTCGAACCCTTTGCAGGGTCCGTGGTCACAGGGAGACTGAGGTATTGGTCGTCTCATAATAAGTAGCTTGTATACCTTTATTTAAATTTAATCAGGTGCGTTCCGTTTTACGCAGAAAGAGCTTACAGTATCTTTTGGTCTGGCAGTAAAGTGTTGGTGCTGGGATTTAATATTTTGTATGATGGGATCCCAAGCTGGTGGTAGATTCCAACCATCTTCTCTATTAAATGTTTCATTTAAATGTGTAGTGTTCGTAAACTTTGTGCGTAAACTTTAGAAAACAATATGTCTATATTTATACCAAGAAAAGAAGTACTATTAACGATTTCTAAGTTTCTAGCATCTAACTCAATATTCAATGGAGAAAGTCGTGTATTTGGAGGCGAAAATCTAAGCAATTTCGTTTTTTTGGCATTAAGTACCAAGTTGTTAACCGAAAACCATTGAGACACTCGTTTAAGTGTATCGTATATTTTTTCCTCTCCAGTTTTAGTCTTTCCTATCTAAAGAAAATATTAAAGAAGTGTTATCAGCGAAAAGTGCTATTTCTGACATTTCCTTAACCATGAAAGGAAGATAATTAATATAAACAAGAAACAAAAACGGACCGAAAATAGATCCCTGAGGCACTCCCATCTTTACAATTGAACCCTCTGAAACTACATCATTAATGCCTACTTTTTGATTTCTATTTGACAGATACGATTTTATTCAATTGAGTGCAGTCCTACGAACGCAATATTGAAACAATTTATCAATTAAAGTGAGATGATCAACACAATCAAAAGCTTTAGAGAGGTCACAAAAATACCTACTGTATCATGTGAAGTCTCCCAAGCCTCTAGAACATTTTTTACAAGTGTAGCACCAGCATCTATGGTTGATCGGCCTTTCGTGAAACCGAACTGATCGTTGTGTAAAATTCTGTTCATTCTAAAATGTGCTTTTATTTGTATATAGATTATGGATTCGAATATTTTACTAAGTGCTGGCAAAACTGAAACCGGTCTATAGTTAGCAGGGTTTGATGTATCGCCAGATTCAAAATAGGAATTACTTTACTATTTTTCATTAAATCTGGAAATGGATGATGTATTTGGCAGAAACAAAAAAAAAATACAAAAAATGTTGACACTAACATAGGCAGGTAAATTACACTATTATAGAAAACCAAATTACCTTCAGATTTCCTCTTTAAAAAGCCAACAATCTGCTGTATTTGGATATTGTATTTGATGCTTATTGTATAATTTGAGCATTGAATAAATGCACCATAGGCTGCTTGACTTTCGAGTTGATGATAAGTGTTCGAAGTAAACTAAGAGGACTGATTCCCTCACAGTTTTGACTCCTTTTGTTGTTCTCCATTTATTGAAATCTTCGAAGGCTTTATTATATTTATATTTTGACTTTTCCGGTAGAAGATTATTTATTATCCCTAAAGCGTCCGATTCAATAAACTCCGGAGTCAAATCACTATATCTCTTGACGACATTTCAATAAAAATAACACCAATCTTGCACCAAACACTGTTTTAATTTATTTTTTCTATGCTATTTTTTTAATTCTAATTTTGGTGGCTAGTTCAATTTTATAAAAAACTTTACTCTTTATAATGCCCGTACATAGATATTAGAGGTAAACCTATTTGCTGAGAACCTACGTCAAAACCGTAGCGTATTTTTGTAGACCAATTAAATGCCTCCTTTTTGAATGGCATTATGCCCGTGTGCTAAGAGTTTTCATACGAATTTCAACATTCCAAACTCAAAAACACTTCAATCCCAAGGGAGTTTCATACAACATTATCTCCCTTGGATTAGGCTAGTTGACTAAATTTCAATAACTGCTTAATACTTTAGCTTTATCATGGTATGCTGTTCCACAAGGCTCTATTATAGGCCCAACTATTCATTCACATATTGTATTCGGTACAGTAGGCACAACGCAAAATAAATAAATAAACCTTGCGTAACTTTACCAAATCATCAACATAAAAATTTTATTAAATATCAATCCGTATATTGGAGTACCACAGGGCACTATCATTGGTCCTCAACTATTCATCCATATAAATATGCAAATCTCTCCCTAGACATAGTCCTGCCGACGAACGAGACGGAAGCGATGTTGTCGTCCTGCTCGTACTACCGGCGCGCCGTGGACGCCACGCACGACAAGCGGAGCGAGTTGCTGCGGCGGCTGGCCTCCGTCAACAATGAGCTGGCTGTCAGATACATGAACGATGCGCAGCGTGAGTCACATTTTGGTATAATGTACCATTTCTTCCGACCCTCAACTATCTTCGAGCTTATAACATTCGCGATACCTTTTAAATAAAGTTTTGAACATTTGCGTTCTATTTTAATAGTACATTACTGCAACTGCCTGAAAAACAGGCATTGATATACGAACGTGAACTAGAAGGTAGGTATAGAATGAGTACCTATTTAACGTGCTACATTTAAATTCTTTTATAAAAATTTTCTTTTCATCTATACTCCAAGTGAAATAGAAAATAGCTTACAACATTGAACAACACTATAATCAAATAGTCTAAAAGGCTTGAATGTATAATATTTCAGTTCACGTAATTTGGCATCATTATTTCTTTGGCAATGCAGTACTTTTTAACTGAATCAATTTAAACTTTTGGTTTTTACACACTGTCAAGATGAAGAGAATAGCGAACGCTGACTCTAGCCCGTGGGAAAATGAGCATTACTTCACTGCACACCAAATGTATTCCAAGCGTAGAATATATGTTTGGTAAATGAGAAATTAGAACACTCCCACCGCTGAGGGTATGGTAAGGATAATGGAGAAGAAAAAGGGAATTCACCTTGCGAATAAAAAAAAACCAATTCTTTAAAATCTTAATCCAATTCACCAAAAAACTCCAAGCAAAAAACCTAAAGGTCTCAATCATAATCTGACAAATTCAAAAGCTTCATCCATAGGCTAAACGTCAGTGAAAAAATTAAAAAGAACTCCCTTATGCGGAAATAAAAAAGGTCGAATGTGGCGAACGCTATACTATGTACGATTAGCATCGATCAACTACACCAGTCGATGGAGTTGAAGAACACGCACCAATATTATGTGTTTTTTTATAACTTTTAACTGTTTGCGAGTTCGAAATTTAAATAAAATCCGCCTACATCAGCCTTGGTTTTTTCAGAGTAAATAGTTCGTAACATTTTTAAATAAGATTGATTTGAGTTCTTGTTGTATTTTATTCAGGTGCTATTTCTCTTTTTATATTAAAATAGTTGTTATCTACATCTCTACTTTTCTTACCTCCAGAGGTATACGTCAAGTATGCAGATGAGTCCGACCCCAAGTCCCAAAAGGCGAAACAGCTCCAAAAACAGTTCGTGACTCTCTCCCGGCGTTCGTCCGAGTGTCTCGAGGAGGCGACGGAGATCTTCCTGCAAGTCAACGACGCGCCTAACCTGGCTTTGCTGTACTGTAATAAGGCGAGGTACTTGAGGTTCAAAGCGCATACTGATCAAAGGGAATTTAGGTAAGTTTTATTCTATCTTATCTTATTTCAATATTATGTTTACGTACATAGATATATATTACAAACATTTTATTAAGTTCCAATTAAGAAAATGTACTCGTAGTTAGTTTTTATTTTCATTGAGATAGTAAGATTTTATAATAATAGAGAAGAAGTATTTTATAATATAAGAAGTACATTTTAATGTACAAATTATTGCCCCTATTTTCATACATATTAAGTGAAATATTACCTTTTAATAACTTTGCTTTAAATTTTAAAATGTCGTATCCTCTCTGTATGTTTACACTAACAGTAGAATAAGAAAATTAATAATTAAGTCTGAAATAATTAATAATTATTGTTACAACCAATTTTCATTTATTGTTGTCTCTGCAATCAATAGATGTGCTGGCGTTAATAGTTTGTTTGAAATTAAAAGTACGATAACTCTTACGGCACTTTAAGTGGTAAGCTAGTTATTATTACTAGTGCTCGCCCAGTGGTCGAAATTCGACCGTAATTTTATTAAGGCTGCACGGATATATATCCTAAGCATTGAAAAATTAAAAAACATAGAATGTGAGTTTGGATTGGCATTGACAGATGTCGGCTGCATTAAAGACAAATAATACGTGTGTGTCAATTCATGGTAGTGTGTGTAGTGTTGTTTTAGTTGATTTAATGTATTTTTTATGCATAATTAAAAAAAAATTAACATTCGGATAACCTTCTCTATATAAACTAAAAGTGTGTGAAATTTCATACTCCTCCGTCCCGCGCAAGTTTCGTAACAACGGGTACAAAGTTTTTGCTTCACGTATTAATATATAGATTTTTTACAGTTAGCACGGCAAATGACTCCATGTATACCACCTGATGTTAAGTGGAAATGGAGTCCAGACGCGGATACAACTGGTGCAGCGTGAAAACAACGCAGCATCAGTTAACCTCATTCTGCGACCCATAAGGTCCTTTTCCACACCTCGTTTGAAGGACCCCATAACATAGGAAGGATGTGTGCTGGTAGACTATTCCATCTTTTGGAGGTGCGAGAAACGAATCACTTAATTTCTTTGTGTGCGATGGGATATTTGAGACAGTGAAGCGGTGACTCCGGAGAACAGCACGTGTACTCCTATGGAGGAAGGAGAAGGTGGGATAAGGTCAAGAGTTAATAATAATATCGTTATTTTGCTTTGTCCAATAGCGTGGAGAAGCGCAGCCTTTACAGTGAAGCAGAAGGCCTTTACACACAGGCGTTAAAGCTGTTGGGTCCGCGGGAAAGTTGCGGCGCGGTCTCCGTATGGGACCTGGTGTCGTGGGAACTGTCTTGTCACTTGTACACGCGCGCGGCGCTCATGCAGGACACACCGGCTCATTACGCACTGGTGAGTTTGGGGGATGGACAGGGTAAGGGGGGGAGAGAGGGAGAGAGAGATAAGGAGGGGGGGGGGTAGAGGGAGAAAGAAAGGGGGAGTAGAGAGCTCTATCTCGATGGGAGATGGGAGAGGAAGGAGAGGGCATTAAAGAAGAGATTGTTAATAGTAAAAATCAACTGTTTCTAAAATGTTACTTTTCCGGTTTTCAGTTGCTCTTTTTCGCGTTACTATTTATGCCCAGTATTTAAGTTTTATTTTAGCTTAAAAATGTCTGTGACGTTGCCAGGAAGTGACGGAGGTGGCGGAGGCCTTAAAGCATGCTCTGAAGCATTGTCTTTTAAGTCCTGGCCCGCGTCAGTACCTGTACCAGTTCCGGGCAGCCATGATACACCATCGGCTCGGGTCGCTCTACCACTCGCAGTACAGGTGAGATATGACAGCAATAGTGCCTATATCATCATCATCATCATCATCATCATCACCAGATCACCAGCTCATTTTATGTCCCCACTACTCGGGCACGAGCTTTCCTTATGGATTATTTAACCGCTTCTGTGGTCTAGTGGCTAAGACCACCGGTTTAGGCCCAAATGTCCCGGGTTCGATTCCCAGCGGGGGGTACATGTTTGTGTACTCGGTTTGGTTGGTGGTAGGCTTGTTTGTCCACCTGGTTAGCTCCCACCATCTTATCTAATTATGTCGCCATAACGTCAATGTTTGTAGCATTGTTGTGTTCCGGCAGCTAGAGATAAGATAGCCATTGCCTCACTAGTTGAGGATCGGGTGAAGTGCGCTTCCATCATTGGGCCTTATCATCACTTAACATCAGGTGAGATCAAGGCACTGTGCTTAAACGGTTAAGCCACCACATATATTAACGGTAATATAAAAAAAATGCAAACACCATAGTGTAAAAAAAGTAAAAAGTGTTGAATAATTTCGGCGGGCTGGTTAGAACCACGATAGCACCATAGTGGCCCAGTGACCATTGGTGGTTGTCAACGACTGCTATTGCAGCCGGGACCGAGGGCTTTACGTGCCTTCCGAAATTCGATGTACTAGACTCCCGATGAGCGCATGAAAAACGGTAAGCGACTTTGGGGCCACGGGCCACAATGACGTTAGTGGCGATGACAGTAATTATTAAGTACACATACCTATTTTGCAACCTTAAATAATTTTTGTTTAAGATTTAAGGTTCACAGTAAGCTGAATTTATTGATGCTATCCAATGTTTTTTCACACATACACTTTCATGCATCAAACATTACACTCATACACACTCACACCCTCACCCCCTCACACACACACACACACACACACACACACACACACCCCCCCCCCCTCATACACACACACACACCCTCACACACACCCACACACACACCCACACACACACCCACACACACACCCTCACACACACCTACACCCATGCAGAAATTGCATCTTTACACATACACATAAAATAAATATACAAACGACATACTTACACACAACTAGCTGTATTCTATAGTAATTCTGTTTTGTTTGTCTTAAATTGTAGTTTAATTAATTTTACTGGTTTTATTTTTTATTTTTTATTTTACTAAATTAGTAACTACTGTTTGTACTTTGGCCGTAAACTACAACACACTGCTACCAATCGTCTACTTCCCCCACAGGACGGAGCCTAGTATGGAGGATTGTATATTGTATAAATGTATGTTAAGTTGTAAAAAAATAAATCATTTCAAATCATTTCATTTCATTTCAAAATAAATCATTGCATTTCATTTCATTTTGTTATTTAATAGGTATAAGCAAACAGGATCACTTTCGAGATGCATTTTAGTTCCGAATCGAATCTAATACATTATTCATTGAAGCTTCCGAAGCAACGAGCAACTCGAGATGACAAGTTTTTGGTCAGTCATCCGATGACCGGCCTTTGCGAAATTTGATTAACCTAAGCAATCGCAGACCGTGCGCGTTTACCACTGCGCCATCGCGCTCCGCTTAATATAAAAAAAAAACTGGCGAACCCTTCCAGAATAACCCAAGAGGACGGCCCGAAGCGGCGAACGCTGCTGAACGCGACGCGAACCAACTACGAGCACGCCGCGAACATGTTCGCGAGCCTCGAGGACGCCGCCATGTACCTCACCGTGCAGATGGAGCACGTCGCCGCGCTCGAGGGGCAAGCTGCTGGTGAGTCGACTCTATTTGTTAGAGCATAAGCGTTATATTGCATTGCCCCTTTATAGCAAACTTATTGGTTAATTATTGATAGTTTTAGCTTAAAATAATGAGACTGCAGAGAAGCTTATTAACAACACGCTTGAGCAACGAAAACAGATACCCTTTACCGGACACACAATCTCGTAACAGCAGCGCTCGGAATGGTTTGAGGTGGTCCGAGATTTCTTGTCCATAAGAGGTACAGAGGACACTATGTGTGTGTTGCTCGAGCTTGGTATGTATTAAGCCTTCCATCTGGTCTCCTTATTTAGTGGCATTAAAGGATTCTGTATTCGAGGAACTTGGAGAAAGGCATACCAGTGACGTCTCATTACGGGTGTGTTCACCTATCTATAATGTTTCCATACGGTATCGCTTATATTTCAACAACTTTTAGATGGACTTTGTCTCGAAGGCATACGGTTTATTTTAGAGAGAGAGATAGTATGTGCTTGCTTGACACACACCTCGCTGCGCTCGAAGGGCAAGCTACTACGGGTGTGGAATCTTTATTTGTAAGACTATAAGGGTTATTTTGCATTGTTGTTTTGCTATTTATAGAAGGGTTGGCAAATGATTTTACTCTGCCTGCGTTTAACCTAAGTTAAAGTAGGGAATAATTTAGAATATAATGATCTGACAAAACCTTAAAAATGAGATTGTTTTGTTTTTCGTACATATTGTGGACGAAGGATGCCACATTATGTCTCTCGACATGGAGACAACATTGAAAAATTTACCTGAACCAGCTAAGGCTATAATCAGGTGAAGAGAGGGAAGGGAGGCATTTGCCCTACATTGGGAAAGTAATGGGTCATAGATAGATTATATGTTCGGTAGACTTATTGTGCTTATCCGAAACTAGAAGACTTCAAGTCTCTTCGCTTTCAAAGAAAACTCGTTGCCAAACTTATGGCGTACATTTTACAGAAGAAGACTGAAACGTCAGCAGGCCTCACTAAGATAAGATAAGATATTCAGTACTTTATAGTGCATATTTTGTTCCAGTGTCACCGAATCTCAAATTGAAAGCACTACAAACCGCCATACAGTTGTTAAGGCAGTGCCACTCCGTCATGAAACTTATAAAAGACCGCGACCCCGAAGAACAAAAAGACCAGCCGAAGCCAGAAGACGGAGACGAGAAGAACATGAAAAACGAACACAGTCTGCTCGCGTTGTTCGAGAGTAGACTGCACTTTATACTGAAAAGTATAATACAGTACTGTAGGTCGAAAAGCAATAAAGACTATGAGAAAATTACGGACATGTATAAAAAACTTTACATGGCCAGTTTGAAGATCAAAAGAAACGATGACATCAGAGTTTACGCTTCTAGTGTATGTGGTGTTTTGGAGGAAATGGATAAAATTGGTGTACAATTTGAGTAAGCATATTCTTTCTAACTCCTTATAAAGCTCTGTCGATGTATTAGTCATCGTAGTTTTAAATTTATACGCCTTAATATAAAGTCGAAAATCAATGAAAATTTGCCAAGCTCTTGCGAGATACCTATTAAAGTGAAGTAAAGAAGAAAACTCTCCGATATTTAAAATTAAACACGCTTATAATCAACTTAAAAAGGAGAGATTTTCAATCATCTCCTATGTTTAACGTGCACTCATTTAAATATATTTGTTTGTTCCAAAAAAGAGTTTTCACCCGTGATAATGTTTTAAAATTGTATTCAGATAGAGATAGATAGATAATAATGCATTTATAATGCGAAATTGACAATATGTGTGTGTACAGTCACGATAAGAATAAGAGTCAAAAATAAGCAAAGGGGTATATATTATTATTATATATATTACACAACATCACATATATTGTTCTGATCCCAAGGTAAGTAGCTAAAGCACTCGTTTCATGGAAAATCAGAAACAACGACGGTAACACAACCACCCAGAGCCCGTAGTCAAAGTAACATTACAAAAACGATAGCGAAACGATAGCGAAGTTAGAAAAGAATAAATGTGTGGGATTGACATTACGTTGACCACGTGATTTAGCGCGGCTTATGTCAATCCCATACATTTTGTTCTTTTCGAACTTCGCTTTCGTTTTCGACATTGACCCGACCGGCAATCGAACCCGCGACCTCAGTTAACGCTGCCCAAAGTCCGGCGTGCAACCCTCGGCTATGGAGGTCGTCAAAATACATACACGTATACATGTTAATTCTCGAGACTGTACACACATAAAACAATAATCAGGTTTTAATTATTATTATCTATTTTAGCTAAGCACACACTGTATATATTACGTCATACTCGAATATTTGATTCTTTCAACTGGCCAGCTTGTTTTATATCTGATATTTTCGGCATTATTTACATTCAGTGCTTTATCTGTGTTATTAATTATGACAGATGTTTTATTAGCTATAGTTTTGATTTAAACACAGTTTAATTTTACTGGCGAATTTTAATTATTTATATACCAGTATAAATTAATAACTTAACAATAAGTCTGGAAACTGACGTCACAGATTGTATTAGTTGTATTCATTTAGGGAGACCATTTTGTATTTAGTTTACTTGAATGAATATGTCTTTAAGTTGATAAGATTTTAAGGGACACTCACTACTTCTCCTTATGTGTTAGATAGCTTAACTGATAGTTTAACATATGCCATTAATGTATATATATATATATATATATATATATATATATATATATATATATATATATATATATGACATATACTATATTATGTAATACATGAGAATAGGAGTGTTGGGTTGAGCTGTAGGCCAAAATAGGTTTAAGATAAACAATGTTCTTTACAATAATGTACTAATACGTTAATGATAAAGACTGATGTGTACATTGTTTTGTATAATAAATTATTAAAAATGTCTCAACTTTTTAATGTTTTTAACTTCCTCTGTGGTTTAGTAATTAAGACCACCGGTTTAGGCCCAAAGGTCCCAGGTTCGATTCCTAGCGGGGGGTACGTTTGTGTACTCGGTTTGGTTGGTATTAGGTTTTGTTTGTCCACCTGGCTAGCTACCAGCTAAGCACCATCTTATGTAAATCTTTTTTACAACCTCCAAATTGAACAATTGTATATGATTTAAAATTGTATAACTTTATTATTCAGTTTAAAAATATTTTGGATGTTTTTCTATCTTTTTTTAAATAAATAACAACATTATCATTAAAACATTTATTCATAACAGCATTGTGGTGACCGTTGACACATCTCGTTATAATGACGTCACTAATAAAATATAAAAAAGAAAATATTCTTCATGAAATCAGATAACGCGATAGCCAACGTAACCTGAACATAATAATATACCTAAGTAGAACGGTGTTACTTTTGAATCAACTGTAGAGTATCAATTCTTTGAATTTATCATTGATCTTGTGATCAATCATACACAAAATGTATGAATATGATTTTGTCCCATTCGGTGTCGAGACCCTTGGTCCGTGGGATCCTAGAGCTATAAGGCTTTTTAAGGAAATAGCAAAAAGGTTAGTCGACATCACAGGAGACCGAAGAGCTGGCAGCTACCTCGGACAAAGAATTAGTCTAGCTATTCAAAGGGTGAACACTGCCAGTATCTTCGGAACTTTGTCTATAGGGACTCCTTTTAATAATTTATTTTAGTTATTTTATTATATTTTTTAAGGTTTTTAGTTTTAGGTTCAGAATAATATTATATCTAAAGTAACTGATAAAATTGTGTTTCCCTGGCGTTCTAGTAATGTTTTTGATTTTGACTACCATCAAAATCATACCGGAGTTTTATATAAAGAAGACAATGTAAAGTAAATAACGTTTATTTGAGCAAGCTTTAGTTTCACACATCAACTCAAAAGTAACTCCATTCGACTGTACACTCTTTAAGCATCTAAAAAGTATTTACAAATAATGTAACAATAAAATTCATCTAAATTTATCACAATTTTACACAATTATCAGCACCCGGATCCTTAAGATTTGTACTTGGTTGATAACTGGGATAACTACACGTTTTAAATGGTAACACAAGATTTGGAACTTAAAATTTAATTAACCAAATAATCAAATCCAATCGTTTATTTCCTATATGAAAATACATAACTATGCGTTTAATACGTAAAGGTGGTATAAAAACAAGTTTTATGTGCGAAATAGTTTTGATATATGCAAATATTTCAATAATTAGGTTACTAATTAGGAAAAAATAATTTACATGTATTCCCGTTATTTATGTACCTACTATCCTAAATACGTTATCTGGGTGCCTAGTGTGTTTTGTTTACTATCCGTATTCATTCGATTACGTTTACGAAAACGAAAATTAGTATGGCTTTGAAGCAGCGCCTCCTGGCGGCATACGAGAAGAGTTAACATTTTACCATACAAACTCTCGTTTTCGTTAACGTGATCGAATGGCGAATGAAACTCGCACTTGGCACCCTGACATGCAATAAACGATTTGTTTTGATAGTATATTTCCTATTAAGTAATGAATCTAAATATATAGAATACAAAATTACGTAAAATCAAAATGTATAAAAATAATTTAATAATTAATCAATTTTATTAGGCTCGCTAACTTTCAAGTCTATGGAATGCAATAGTATTAATTAATTTGGTACGTATGCACTGGGTCTAAAACTACCTACTGTATAAATGTATAAATATCACCTTATGTATAAATATTGCAAATTTGTATAAGTATTTCAAAATATCGAATATTTCTAAAATGTTTTTAACGTTATTTATATAAGGTCACATTTTATCAACTGCAAATATTTTGAGGATAAATTCAACTACATATATAAACAATTTTTATAAAAAAAACCTTAAATTTTTATACGCTTGTTTTCAAGAAAAACGCCAAAAGACGTTTCGATTAAAAAGAAAAATAAAGCACTTTCGGTAGTTTTCATTCAAAGAAGCCGAAACAGAGAGGCCGCTCTTAAAAATATTACAATTTTTGTTTCAGGAAAAGTAAAAAAAAAAAACTATCCTGGATTTTTTTTATTGCTAGAGCTTTATTTCTCTGATATAATTAGATGTTATGTCAAAATATTTGCAGTTGATAAAATGTGACCTTATAAAAAGGTAAGCTGTTATAATATCGGTTTCAAAATATTCATTTTCATAAATAGCTACCGTATATCTAACATTTAATTTAAATATAATTATTATCATACCCATGATACCTCACACTATCACATGAACTTGTAAATAGACAGTTTTATAACATGTTGGTTCTGAGTACTAAACGAAAGTTTTAACACCACTGGGTCACGCTAACAAAAACAAGAATATGTTTGGCATCATTAGCAACTTACCTTGTTATACGCTAGGGACGCGGCTTTTACGTTTCGTTAACGTGACCAGGGCTTTAAAAACCGTTAAAAATTAAGTAATGTTAACTCTATTTTATGAAGACAACGGTGAGAGCGAGCAAAGTAGCAAAGGTAACGTTTAGCATGGTATCGTTATGTAACGATACTTTTCTAGATAACGTTACCCGAATTACAGCTACTAATTTAACTTTAGAAAAATAACGTTATTTAACGATACTTATAGCGGGAATTTGGTAACGGTATCAAGCCTTGAACGTGACAGAATGGTGATTAAAATTCGCACTCTGCACTCAAATAATTAAATATACACAAGGAACTGTACATAAAGCATAGTTCACATATTATAATGAACCTACATAGTCTAAGGGAGTGCGCAGACGACGGCCTATTGTCCGCTTGCTTTGTTACTTTCAGTCCGTCTCTTGTGTGGTCCACATTAAGTAACATGTTACATAACTATGTTAAGTATACAACAATAAATATAAAATTGTTGTTTTATTGACACTAATCGTCCACACTAATAAAACAGGCTAGGGTAACAGCAGTGTTCGAACAGAGTTTTCTTCGCCAAAAATAACATAGATTTTCATTGTAATACCACGGAATGACAGCAAGGAAGCAGGTGCTCGGCATTATAAGTTCCTGACCACTATTTTTAATGATTAAAAGACAATAATATCGATCATTGGTTCCTGTCGAACACTGTTGCCACTGTATAACTCTACTACATAACTATTTTGACAGACAAGAAAGTCCGCGGATATAATATAAATATATATAATTGTACCTCAATACTGAGAAATAGCCCTTAAAATTTTTTAATTTTACTTTAAAAAAAATATTTTTTGGCGTTATTTTAAGTTTATGTCTTTTTAATTTTTCAGTAATGTTGTGCGTACCTATAATTTAAATATGTATATACACGTTTTTATGATTATATAAGTTTATATAAATGTTCTGTATGTATTTAGTTGGTAAGCCTTTTCTAATAAATAAATAAATAAATATAAGTCCGTCGTCTGCGCAGTCCCTAATTATGCAAAATAATTTAATACGTATATGTATGTCTCACTGAAACCGAATTTCCACTGAATCCGTTAATTTCTTTACATTTAATGTAAACAAAATGGATTACGAATGTATTTAGCTACGATGCTCCTTAAATAGGCTGGCAAAGGTGGCTCTAGCTACAAGAAAATCCTAATCGTTATAGCTACAGGAAAACGGATAGTGTCTAAAGCTACTTAGTTAAAAATCCATGAATTTTAAAGATATTATGTTAAAAAAGGTGTAAAAAGTTTTGTAAAACAACCAAATGTTAGAACTTACTATCTTTATCTTTGGGTAGGTGCGTATGTTAGTACTAATACAAACTAATAAGATATAAATTATATTCTATCCAAACTCGGTATAAAATAATACGAAATCTAGCGATATTATATACTTAAATGTACAACATTGTGTAATGTATCCGTGTAAAAGTCTAAAAAAATATCTAAATTCGTCATTTCCCTGCAGTTTCAGATTTAGGCTTTCTCCGGTTTCGATGTCCTGGAAAAGAAAAAAGATGTTTCGGTTATCTTTAAAACATTATTTACCTAATGCGATACTTTTTTGGCCACCCATCCGATGACCGGCTTTTGCAAAAGTTACTTAACCTTAGCAATCGCAGACCGGGCGCGTTAAACACTACGCCATTGAGCTCTTCCGAAAATTTTCTTAATACTGTGCAAAATAGACTCTATTGAAATTGGTATAAGACTCACCTGCCGGCCAGCATGTCCTGTATCTCGGTGAAGCTCTTGCCCTTGGTCTCGGGCACCACGAACAGCGTGAAGAAGAACGCGCCCACGCAGCACACGCCGAAGATCCAGAACGCCGTGTACATGCCCACCGCCACCGCGATCGCGTTGAAGTACCTGAGGAACCATCATTATTTTTATCATAACCTGATAACCTTATTTTGCACCCACATAAGTGAAGTAAATAGCTTAATTTAGAAACCCAAGATCTTTAGTAGGAGGAGCTCTGATCCCTTACCTGGTAATCAAGAAAGACAGCCACCAACAGAAGGCAATGGTCAGCGGCGAGGCAAAAGCCTTCACTTCTATGAGCAGCAGTTCACTCATCACCTCCCAAGGCAATGAACCTAGCCCATAGCACTCTTGAGACAACTCCTAAATTTCATAAAAACAGTAACTCTTGACTTGATGTGACTAGGAAAGACCAAAAACAATACCTAGATCTGATATCTTACCTCACCTGATGATCAAGAAAGGTAGCGGCCAACGGCAAGTAATAGCCTTCACTTCTACAACACCCAGTGTAACTACCCCCCGACCGCCTAACTCGATTGCTTTCGATTGCTTTGGCTACTTATATAGTTTATGACGCCATCTTGCCATTTCGTATATACCGCCTATGAAAGCAATGTCTAAAGCTATAGCCAAGATGACGTCGCAAAGCTAAATGACAAGATGACGTCATATATACACGTAGCCAAAGCAATCGAAAGCAGTCGAGTTAGGCGGTCGAGGGCTGGTCACTGGGCCTGTCAAAATGTTGTAAGATTTCTGGAGGATTTCTCAAAAACTGCCCCAGAATTCTTAAATTTGATAAGTAAATTTTGAACCCTTACCTGGTGATCAAGAAAGACAGCAACCAACAGAAGGCAGTGGCCAGCGGCGAGGCGATCGCCTTCACCTCAATGGGCAGCAGTTCACTCATCACCGCCCAAGGCAATGGTCCCAGCCCCCAGCAGTACGTGACGATGAACAGCACCAGCGACAGGATGGGCAGGAAGCTAATGGAGCTCACTACGGGGCTCTTTTGGGCCGCGAGCAAGAAGTACATGCCGAGCAGGCCCTGGGGATAACCACGTTGTAAGTACCAGGTTATTGTTTTCATACATTACATTATAAGAACAATCATCATCATCATCATCATCAGTCAATACTAGTCCACTGCTGGACATGAGCCTCTTCAAGTGCACGCCACCGAGCACGATCCGCGGCTACTCTCATCCAGCTCTTGCCAGCCCCCTTGCGAAAATCGCTCGATAAGAACAATAAAATTGCTATGTTACTATTTAAACTATAATTGTCACTTGCATTAGAGTAATTATTAACGGGATTCTCACCATGTTCATTATTTATGAGTACTTAATTGATATTTCGGCACATACTCGTAGTAAGAATCAAGTTAATTATTACTCTAATTAAATTGATGTTTTATTATGAACACACTAGTGGACCCGGCGGACTTCGTACCGCTTTGAAAGTTTCCATTCATTCCCGTGGGAATATCGGGATAAAAACTATCCTATGTGTTAATCCAGGTTATAAACTATCTGTATGCCGAATTTCATCCAAATCCATTCAGTAGTTTTTACGTGAAAGAGTAACAAACATCCATCCATACTTACAAACTTTCGCGTTTATAATATTATTAGGATTTGGTAACTTTTTATGATACAGATATCTAAGGAGGTTAGTTAAGTGAAGTTAGTAAAAAATCTATACTAATATTATAAAGCTGAAGAGTTTGTTTGTTTGTTTGTTTGTTTGTTTGAACGCGCTAATCTCAGGAACTACTGGTTCGAATTGAAAAATTCTTTTTGTGTTGAATAGTACATTTATTGAGGAAGGCTATGCTATGACTAATAGGAGTGGAACAGTCGCTAATTAACGCGGGTGAAACCGCAGGGCACAGCTAGTATTTGGGTGAATAAACTATTTCTTGTCACGATTTGATCAAGTAAGGTTTTAAAAAAAATGTGAAGTTTTAGTAAATATATATGAATATTATGTAGAATACTTATTCAATAATTGTATTTTGTGATTGAACGCGTCGTAAGTATTAAGAAAGTAACGATTTTGAGATGAAACTTAAAGTTCATCCTCGATTTGCGTCCCCTGGGTAACCAGTAATAAAATAATAATATTCTTATTTAATTTGACTGTTTTTCTAACCATCAATTCAATATACTTCGAAACTACTTTAAAACAATAAAATATATTTAAAATGACTAATAGTTTATGTAGAAATAACCAATACACTGTCTCTTGGCTAACCAGGAAATAAAAAACCTCTTATTTTTACAGTTATTTGGAATCCGCTGTTGTGTTTAAAATATGTTGTTCATCGTTCGATTATTTCATCACAACTTGTGACTAATTTATAAATAATAATGTAAAAACTTTATTTGGTATTCAGAAAATTTAAAAAGAATATTCTTAAAAAGAGGGACACTGAGTGACCCATGAGACTAAATAAGTTACTCAAAAGACAATTATATAGGTAGATATTAAATTATTATTTCATCGAAGCATGATAAAGCTGTGTAAGCAAGGTGTAGGAACGTATTACATTACAAATTAAAGACAAAGTTATTTATATATTTTTATTGCTTAGAAATAGAACAATATTTAACCAAAAAACAGTTTTCTTTCCTTATTATTAAGTGAGGTAGGCTTTTAATAAACTTTACTCCTAAAAAAGCATGCAAAATGACATCTTATCATCATCATCTCAATGTCTTATTATAATTAATGTTACCCACACAACAGAGCTATATTTATCAGCCAACAGACTCATTTTCTTATTACTAAAGTAAAATAGGTTTTTAATTAACTCTACTCTAAAGCTCTACTCTACTTTCTCGCTGTGGCCACACAATACCCGATTTTTAAATCAGGCACTGATGTCCGTGCGGAGCTGCAGTCAATCGATGTCCGGAAAGCCAATGGCCTTGATGGCATCCCTCCAATAGTCCTAAAAATGTGTGTAGCGGAGTTGTCCCCCGTGTTAACGCGCCTTTACCGTTTCTCGCTCTCGTCAGGTTGTGTGCCGGAATCTTGGAGAGAGGCTAATGTGCTATCAGTCCACAAATAAGGAGATCGGAGATCAGGGATCAGAGAACTTCAGTTTTGTGCAAAGTAATGGAGCGCATTTTAAATAAACAACTTGTCCACTACCTAGAAGAATACTCCATAATTCACGATCGCCAATACGGGTTTCGGCCGAAACGGTCAACGGGTCATCTTCTAGCGAGGTGACAGGCGAGGTGGCTGTTAGGTAGCTTTGACATAGCCAAGGCTTTTGATTGGGTCTGGCACAAAGCTCTTTTCTCCCAAGCTCCCGGCATACGGTCTGCCTGCTCAGTTCTGCAACTGGGTCGCTGGTTTCCTGCATGAGCGCAGAATTTGTGTTCTATCTGGTGGATGCGCTTCCCGGCTCTAGCAGTGAACGCTGGTGTCCCTCAAGGCTCCGTTCTGTCCCCCACGCTGTTCCTTCTGCATATCAATGATATGATTCCACTTGGAAATATTCATTGCTATGCAGATGATAGCATGGTGCATGGGGGATATAACGGTCACCCAGTGGCAGGGCGGGTCGAAACAGAAGTGAATCGAGCGACTGCAGAGCAGTATCAACATGCTCGATATGACGATTAGCTGCGATCTGAACCAAAAGAACTACATCGAAGTCGTGATCAAAACAGCCTCACGAAAACTATTCGATATTCTGAACAGAGTGCGGCGTTTCTTTACGCCAGACCAGTTGTGCCTTTTGTACAAGACACAGGTACGGTCTTGCGTGGAGTATTGCTCGCACATCTGGGACGGTTCCGCAAAGCTTCTCGATGCTTTGGACAGATTGCAGCGTCGCGCTGAACGCATTATCGGCAATGCAGAAGTCGCAAATACTCTCGAATCTCTGCAATTGCGTAGAGATGTTGCGTCACTAAGCGTGTTTTTACCGCTTATACCATGGCGAGTGCTCTGAAAAGCTCTTTGACCTCATCTCACCTTCTCTCTTCCTCCATAGGAGTAGGTACGCGTGCTGCTCTTCGCAGTCATCGCTTCACTGTCTCAAATATCCCATCGCGCACAAAGAAATTTGGTGACTCGTTTCTTTGTCGCACCTCCTTAAGATAGAATAGTCTACCAGCACACGTTTTCCCTCCTTCCTATGTTATGGGGTCCTTCAAAAGAGGCATGAAGAAGCACCTTGTGGACCGGCAGAGTGAGGTTAACTGCTGCTACGTTTGTTTTCACGCTGCACCAGTTATCTTCGCGTCTGGATTTGGACTCCATTTCTTACTTACCAACATCAGTTTTCTTTTCTTTTTCTTATATTCTTCATACTTGTTGGGATCTTTCTTTAACTTCTCTTTATAAAGTCTTTGTTTTTCTTTGTTGCTTAGAGGCATATTCTAGAACAATAAAAATACGTATAGTAAAGCTGAAATTTTACACACATTACATAATTATGCTGATCCAGATTTTCAAAATTATTACTATCAATTTATTTTCATAAACCTTCTTCGTTTATAGCTCTTTTCATTATTCGAAACCATATCAAAATCCATTGCGTGATTGCGTGGTTAGAAGCAAAAAAAGATACAAATAGCCAGTGGAATCTTATTTTATTTTGTACTACGTTCTAATTTATATTATGTATAATGGAAAAATGAAAAATACTGGAAATTTAAATAATATACAAAAAGATAATAATTAGAATTATGATAGTTGTCTTTTGGGTAACCAATAAAGTCTCTTGAGTCACCACTGTAGTGACCCAAGGGACTGGTTACCCAAAAGACATTTGACATAAAATTAGCAATGATTGTATAAAAAACTGAAGATTTTCACAAAAATCTTTTGTTTTAGCATTTCAGACCGGATTTGCTTCTATTAAGATACAAAATAGCTTAAATTTTTAAAAACTTACGACTTTGTTGCGGTTTCCCAGCAGACACACTTCCAACACATTCACCTAACGTGCCGGTCGCAAGCGAACTGGCCGCGTTGCATCGAGGTAAACAGTGACCTTGATTCGATCATACGATACTCAGAATCTTCTCTGATTGCCTGAGCATGTAGATGTCGTTGGCTCATTCAATCTCTACTAACAAGAAGGTGGTTTGCTAGGTGACGGCCGTACGTGGACTCTGTTGGGGGACACGGATCATTTCCGACTTTTTTATTTATTGCAAAATTGTGGTTACGAATATTTTGCAGTGATTTAAACAGTAGTAACTCAGTGATATTCCTAACATTTTCCCATTAATAGTTAAGACTTTGTCATACATTTTTTTGATTTAGGATGTATTCGTTCTTTGAACACGTGGAAAAGGGACACTAGCTGTTTGTATGGAAGGCATGGTTTCGTCCACAGGAAAACCAATATTTTCAAGAGAAAAATGTCGTATTTTAGCTTTATCAACCCTTCAATACAATGCTAGTTTAACTGCTTTTTAACATTACCAACTCAAATTAACATATCATGTTTTTTTTAGAGTGAGTGATTAATATACTCTGTGGACGGCCTTTGAACAAGAAATAGTTTATTGACCCATTTAATAAAAAGGTTTTGTACGAGCTAACATATAACTAATAAATAAATAAATAATAAATAAATTTTATTCAGAACTTTTACAGGTTACAATACAATGAGTGTACGATAACAGCCACAATGGTTTCTCAACTGTGTCGCAGCTGTTAGCGCCCACCTCCAAAAATTTTAGAGGCATCAGAACGTTCCGAATGTAACAGAGATTAAATTAAATTTTAAACATTTTTACAAAATCAGTAAAAGTTAGGTACCTAAGTGTGTAAGTATGTTTGTGTGAGGTAACTAATAACTAACTAACATATATGTCAACATAGTTAACGCCGCCCGGCGTGAGCACTGCGCGCTGCCCTATTTATATATTGATTTGTTACACGAAACAGCAGCTATAAATTACTCATTGAAACAACATCTTATCATTTTATCACCATCAATTACTTTCGAGACAGTTTCGGGATTATCTAACAATTAGCAAACGTCAATCTGTTTATGTAAGGTTAATAGACCGAACATATTAGGTAGTGGTCTTTCGAGCGGGATCAGAAGCAGCGACTTATGGATACAATCAACCTCACCTCACCAGCTCATTATATGTCCTCACTGCTCCCCAGCAGTGGGGACATACAACAAATATAAGTTGTAATTTTGAAATAAATAAATTTAATTGTTGTATGAATTTTGCAAATAACTGACAGGGGGTTACATGAAAATTTTTACCCTCTCTGTAGTCAAGTTGTTAAGGTCACCGGTGTCAGATCCTGAGGACCCGGGTTCCTAAATTCCTTGGCCTCTATCTCACCTGATGTTAAGTGATGATAAGGCTGAAGGTGGTAGCTCACTTCACCAGGAATCGTCAGCTACTGAGGCACTGGCTATTAAGTTAAAAGCTTACCCGTTAGGAATAAAAAATTAAATGCAAAGAAATCACAGATTAAACTTTACGATTTATATTTTGTCTGTGATTTATCATATTGAGACCGTCATTAACAATTTACATAACCTTGAAAACCATCACAATGTGCTATTATCAAATATGTAAGTACTTATAATCAATGACAATGACGTCTTATAATTTATTAAGATTTGATAAAAAGTCATGATAAATATTATATCACTTTTATCTTTATCTTTTATAAAAATAATCGATTGCATCTACCGATTACTTAGAAGTGCGCTGCTGTTTGGCATTTAATCGATTAAATACTTTATGAAATAACATAAGTCTAGACCAGGGGTTCCCAACCTTTTTTTGTCTACTGCCCACTTTAAGAATAAATTATTTTTTAACGCCCTCCTTTTTAAACATACTTAAAAACCGCTAAGTACTTATAACTGATTATTGAAACGCAACTTTATAGTATTCGGACAGAGTATCTTTTATTGAAAATAAATCAAACATAATCAATTCTTATATAAAAACTAATGTGAAGGTTGAATCTGATGCTGTTCAATAAGTTTGTTGATATCAGGTTCCAATTTACTCAAAAACAGCCGCAAGTCGCCACGTTCGGTAACACGCAAACGATTTTTCTTTTTAGTAAGCAGCGTTGCCACAGCACTAAATCCACGTTCACACAAATATGACGATGGGAATGCTATCAAGAATCGTTGAACAATTAACCACAATCCAGGGTACAATTGCGGGATCGGTTTTTGTAGCCAAAATTCTTGATATCCATTTTTGAACTTGATTTTTATTTCTTCGTTTGTTGTCAATTCTATAAGTTCTTCTTCCAGCTGAGGTGACATTGCTGTGTTGACATTTGAAAACGGATCCAACACCCAGTCTGGTATTTCCAAGTTTAAAATGTCCTGGTATCGTTCGGTGAAGTCAATGTGGAGGTTTTCCAAATGTTGGCATTAGGCAAACAAGTCGTCGTTACTGCAGGATACTGATAAATTCGGAAAATTGTGAAACTCACGTCTGCCCATATTCTTTTTGTGCAGAAGCAGTTTGGCTGCGAAAGCAGCAACGACATTTTTTGTTTTAATTAAATTTAGTTCATCGCCTTGCAGTTGGAGGTTCATGTCGTTGAACAATTTATACAGGTCTGTCATGTAAGCTATATCATTCTTTGATGTTATGAGCTTGTTGCGCAGTTCTGTATCTTCAAGTTTCCAAGAACTCTATCACAGAGTCAAACAGGTTGTAAAATCGAATCAGACAATTGCCTCTTGACAGCCAACGAACTTCAGTATGAAGCAACAAACGGTTGAAATCTTCGTCATTAGTAACACAAAGCTGATGAAATAATCTATCATTCAAAGAGCTGCTACGGATTTTATTAACTGCTTTTATGACATATTGTAGTGATTGAAATAGTCGTTCACTTAAGTTTCTAGCAACCAAATGTTGTCTATGAATAACGCAATGTATAGCAAGGACATCTGGAATTTTATTCTTTAAGTACGCTATGAAGCCTTTATGGCGCCCTGTCATAGCCGGAGCGCCATCCGTAGCAACTGATATAATATTTTTCAAAGGAATCTCTTTCTCTTCACAAAACTTTTCCAATGTATTGAATATGGTTTCGCCTTTTGTATCTGTCTCCAAATTTCTGGCAAACAATAGTTCTTTACGTATTTTCTCATCTTTAATAAACCTCACGTAAGATAGCAACAACGCTTCATTAGTTGGTAAAGTGGACTCATCGAGCTGAATTGAGAATTGACTAGTCCTCAGATGATTGCACAATGATTCTTCAATGTTTTCAGCCATTTCATCAATTCGTCTATGCACAGAATTATTACTCAAAGGAATTTTTCGGATAATATTTGCGGCCGGTTTATGAAGCACAGTAGTTATTACTTCCTTTATTGCTGGCAAAATTAACTCTTCTCCGATGTTGTGTGGTTTGCCTTTTTGAGCAATTAACAAAGAGATATTGTACGAAGCTCGAAGTCCGTCGTCATCTTGCTTAGCAGCCGCCGAAAATAGTTTTGATACACTTGGCTGAGTATTATGCTTTTTCTCTAGGTCTAGGTCTTGAAAATATGCTACATTCTTGTCTTTCTTATCTGGATGCATTTTATTCAAATGATCTTGCAGTCTTGAAGGCTTCATTGCTTCGTTCGAAAATGTTTTTAGACATAGAAGACACAAAGGCGACGACGGGTTTGTGAGATTTTCAATAAATCCGAATTTAATATATTCCGCAGAGTATTGCCGTCTCTTCTTTTTTACTTCCGACATTGTTTTATTTTGAGAAATACGTAAGTGTTGAAATCAAGTACTGCTTATCTATTAAGCGCGAAACCACAAATGAAAATAAAATAAATTTACGTCGTTTATATAGGATTGCATAAGCAGCACGCACCAACAGGAATAAGACAAACGTGCATAAACTCGTTTATCTCATTCGACGCCCAATCGTACTCGACAAGCAAGAACAAGTATTATAGAACCAGCCGATTGATACAGGAATGTACAAATCGGATTATTTAACAAAAACTTGTTAAAACATGATTGCCCGCGGTCTATTATATCGAACCGAGTTTGAGCTATATCTTAATTAATATTAGTTGATGTTCACAAGATGTAGTCGAGAGTCGAGAGCTCAGTCGGTGTCTAAGAGCCTTCCTAGCTAGGTAGATGAAATTATAAATCGACCCCAAAGCCCTACACAACGCCCCCTTTTTTTTCTGGGTCTCTTACCGCCCCCCTTTAGGCCTGCAGCGCCCACAAGGGGGCGTTATCGCCCACGTTGGGAAAGACTGGTCTAGACTTATGTTATTTCATAAAGTATTATATATATATAACTAGTTATTCATAATTATATAATATATTATATATAACTAGTTATTCATAAATTCTTTAACTCCATGGCGCTAACGAGTATTGACATATCAATGAATATTTAATGATCATTAAGTGTTCATTGATAGAAATACCTAATGTGTTTTTTCAAAACAGTTGTACAAATTGAAAACGTTATATCAGTTGCTAATTTTAGATAAATTCTTTGTGATGGAGAAAAACTATGTAGGATATTAAACACAAAATCATTGTAATAATTTTACGTCCATCATCAGCTTATTTTATGTCCCCACAGCTGGGGCTCGGCCCTATGGATGGGTAGGGAGAACGGGCCATAAAACACCACGCGGGCCTAGTGCGGTGCGGTGGTTGTTAACGACTGCTAATGCAGCCGCGACCAACGGCTGTACGTGCCTTCCAAAGCAACATAATTTATGCGATTTATAATTTTCCAAAGTCGTCTTTATAAAAATGACTGTATACTAATAAAGTCACAACTTAATTAAAGTAATGCTGACTTTTTTCTCGTCGTCCTCATTCGTTTTAGACTGAGAACTGAAACTTCTGAACAAAACACAATTATTATTTGGACTTTTATTTTATTTTTCTATTAACTTACGAGTCCGATGGCGGTCCCACAGCTGGAGATCAACAACAGGATGCGGCGTCCCAGCCGGTCCACCACGAACGGCGTGATGAACGACGCCACCAGCTACGAAACAAACAGATATTATTTATAATTACCCACAAGAACTATATCATTCTAACAGTTTAGCCCTGACAAACATACAAACATAAAAAAGTTACCTCTTTATATACTTTACAACCATAGTCTATACCAATGGTTCTCAACTGGTGATCCGCGGATCACAGATGGTCCGTGAGATAGATAGATAATAGGATATTTGCGTCATTGTGAAAGAGATGATGGAATGGTTGTCAATATTTTTTAAAATAGTAAATCTATGTGGAATTCTTTAATTATTGTAGTTGGTGTGTCTGTAATATTATTATTTTTTTTTTATTTTTAACTGCTATTTGCTGCCCTAAAACTGAATTAAATAATTATAAAATATAGTGAAAAAATAACAAGTGTCCGTAATACACACACCGGCATATTTAGCGGAACACAAAAAAAGTCCATAATTAAAAAAATATGGTTTTATTTTAAAATCTACTTACTACACTTCTTTTGTTATTAAAAGTTTCATTTGTTTTAATTAAAATCAGATCACATTAAGAACAGATTTTGCGAGTAAAGGCTATTTGTGAAAAATGGTACATTTTGGAACTTTCCATGTAACCGGGAAAAGTGAAAATTAATATTAAAATAACAATTAATTAAATTAGAAAAATGGTGATTAATATCGCGTATTTCCTTCACGTGCTCTTATTAAAGTTTCTACCCGTCTAGGCATACTGAGAATGATGTTATCGATGGTCTCCTGGGATAGTCTCCGCCATTCCTCAACTACGGCGATTCGCAGTTCACCCACGTTGGCAGGAGCTGGAATTCTGGACTTAACTTTTCTTTTCAGCAAGTCCCAAAGGTGCTCTATTGGGTTCATATCCGGTGATCTCGCCGGCCACTCCATAACAATGATATTCATATCATTAAGATATGCTTGAGTTACCCGAGCGGTATGCGGCCGAGCATTATCCTGCATAAAAACAAAATCATCACCGATATATGGGGCAAACGGTACGATATTTTCTTCTAAAACTTCTCTGATATAGCGGTCTGCAGTCAGACTCCCTCTGTCAATCACTACCAAGTCTGTGCGAGCTCCCAAACAAATGCCCGCCCAAACCATTATTGCTCCACCACCGTATGTAACTGTAGTTTCAAAATTTGTCTGAATGTATCGTTCTCCTTTGCGTCTGTATATTCTTTGCCTGCCGTCAATTTGATTTAAGAGAATTCTGCACTCATCACTAAACAATACCTTACTCCATTGGTCCGCGTTCCAAAGTCGATGTTCCTGAGCAAAAGTTAACCTGTTTCTACGATGATTTACCTCGAGCCTTGGAGCCTTGGCGGGCACAAATGAACCCATACCAGCTTCTTCGAACCTTCTTCGTACCGTACGCTCACTTACGGTTATACCCCGCACTGCTTCTAACTCATGTCGGGCTTGGACGGCCGTCAAACGGGGGTTCCTACGTACACGAAGCCGAATGAAACGATCATCCCTACTCGAAGTGCGTCTTTTTCTGCCTTGTTCTGCTCTTCTCACATAAGTACCGGTCTCCCTGAACCGTTGGATACTACGACGGATCGTTGAAACTGGTCGCCGAAGATCTCTGGATATCACTCTGTAAGTTTGACCATTTCTTCGCATTTCGAGTGCCCTGGCAATTTCCGTTGGGGCTAAGTCAGGCATAATTCAGTCCATAACTCCAAAAAGATACGCGATTAAAAAAAAACTAACAAAAAACAGTATTTCAATGAGATTTTAAATCAAACTGTTCGCTGATGGTTTAGAGAGTTTGATGGCAGCTGCATATCAGTTTCTCAATCGAATTTGACTGATTATATCATATTGACATACCTTGTAATTTGACTGTATCTTTGTTATTATTTATTATTATTATAATTTTTTTGCATGATTTTACTTACATATCTAAACTAGAATTTACTAATTTGTTTTCTTTTTGACATCATTGTATATTGTAATAGTATGACTTGTCGGCGTGTTGGATTAATCTGTAAGCCGGCAGGTACAAATGGAAATAAATAAATAAATAAATAAATAAACTCAGAAGGAAGAAATACTCGAAGTTCGCTCCAGATAAGGTGTATTTGAATAAAATTAAAACAATTGCATAAAATGTGATGTTAAGTTGTTTTCTTAATTTGAAATTATTTCTTTTTAAATTAAATGACGTATAAACCAGCCAGCAACCTTATATATTACTGATATCAAACCTTTTTTTTATGTTCCGCTAAATATGCCGGTGTGTGTAGTTGAAGTAAAAAAAAAATATAACACGTTACCTGCACAGCTCCAATGATAATGGTGGCGATGGAGGAGTCGAGCGAGGATCCAGCCGCCTCGAAGATGTCCGTCATGTAGAACAGCACGGCGTTGATGCCGGAGAACTGCTGGAAGAACACCAGCGCGCACGAGATGTAGAACGCCTTGAAGTTGCTGCCGCGGAACACGTCCGCAATCTGGAACATAGGACAGATTGAGAATCATCATCACCAGCTCATTTTATGTACCTTGATGCCTTCTCTATGAATGAAAACACCATATAGGGAAAACGGGATATAACCCCACGCAGGCCCATTGCGGATTGGTGGTTGTTAACGACTGCTAATGCTGCGGGGACCAACGGCTTTACATGCCTTCTGAAGCACGGAGAAGCACAAGACGAAAAGCTTTTGATCCGTTGACTGGCTTTTGCGACAGTTGCTCAACCTTAGCAATCGCAGACCGTAAACCAGAGTTTCTTATCAAAAAGTTATAAGACTGCGTTTCCACCAGAGATGTGCGAGGTAGCTTAGCGGTGTGCGAGATAAAAATCCACCAATAGGATTCCTTCATTGTCCTTGCAGGATAAAATGGAATTCTCCTGTTGGTGGATATTTACCTCGCGCACCGCTTGTCGTAATGTCTAGGGCAGAACATGATGAAACATTTTATCTTACTCTAGCATATTCTGTCTCCTTTATCAATGTACTTCATTAACCCATGTTTAACAAATAAAGTAACAGGTTTTGAATATTAGGCCATCAGAACTAACTCTAGCTAAGAACCAATGACCTATAAAACAATACACTTTAAACAATTGAAAGACGTTGCAATTTAAAATAAGAGCTATAAATTACTGATTCGCAAAACCCTTGTGACTTCTCCATGGACCCCTTGCCGAGACAGGACCCACCATAGGAATCGCTTCTATAGCTAGTATCTGAGACCATATAGGTATAGTTATATGGCTTTATGGTCTTTGGCTGGTACTGACCGTAGCAGTCTTGGCCTGCGCCGCGTTCACGTCAGCCTCTATCTTGTTCAGCTCCGCCTGCACGCCAGCGAGGGACTTGCCCCGGATCTTGGCCAAGCACTCCGCGGCAGCTTCGCGGTTGTCTGTGGATATATTGGGGATAAACAACCATCAAGAGTCAGATACATTTTTTATTTAAAAAAGTGCTTACGACATCTCTATTGAAGACATCTAATCTAGGGTTATAATCTGGCGTTATGAGACGACTTGATGTAGATGCGGTTCTTACTTACGTAAGGATGTATGTAAGCTGACAGTTGTTAGTGGGTAAAGTTGACTCTATTAAAGACTATTTTACAAAGATAAACCATAGAGCTAAGTGCGGAAAATGCCTAATGATTGTGAGTAAACCTCAAACTCTTCAAACCGTTACACAGCAATGCTGGACACTTATACCATGATATTTTATACCGCCTCTGTGGTCTAGTGATTAAGACTACCGGTTTAGACCTAGAGGTACCGGGTTTGAATCCCAGCGGGGGGTACATGTTTGTGTACTCGGTTTGGTTGGTGGTAGGACTTGTTTGTCCGCCTGGCTAGCTACCACTATCCTATTTAAATATGTCGCCATAACATCATTGTTTGTAGCATTGTTGTGTTCCGGTAGCTAGAGATAAGATAGCCAGTGCCACACTAGTTGAAGATTCAGTGAAGTGCGCTTCCACCGATTGGCCTTATCATCACTTAACATCAGGTGAGATCAAGGCACTGTGCTTACATATATTGACGCCAGAAATAATAATATGAGTAGTAGGTACTTATCACGACGGGTTCTGTTTCAAAACTTTAATGATGAAAAATGTATACAGCTTGAACAAGAAGAGTCAAAGAACGGACTCAGAGGCATGCATCAGGAGATGTGAGCAGTGGACTGACACGGAATGATTATGATAATAAGGTTTATGAAAAAATAAATACATAACTTACGCTTAGTCAAATGGTACGTAGGCGTTTCAGGCATGAAGAAGAAGGAGACAGTGAAGACTGCTACGAAGGCCACACCCACGTACGCTATCGTGTTGTAGGAGACGAAGGGTCCTATGCCGTATACTAGCAAGAAGCCCACCGTGATGAACGACTGCAGGAAGGAGCCGAGAGCTCCTCGGGACTCGTCCTGATAACAATACACTAAATCGTTAACACCATTTATTATCACATCACCAGAATTTATGTCTTGCAGCTACACTTGTATGCCCACTCCGCGGTAATTTTGTTCGAGATAACGGTCTTGCTGAAAGAGGAAACGGTTAACGCTTATCCTGGAGACGATATACAATTTATCACCATATGACCAGATATCATTTAAACAGGTTCGCTTCGAGGTCTCCCTGGACGAGATCATGGTCTTGCCGGCGTCCAACATGAACATCATTGGTAAACGAGAGGTTCCCGCCGATCGCCGTTTCCAGCGTACATCGTTAATGCCTCGTGGTCTTCTAGCAGGTACGCTCCGTGGCCGTTGTGCGAGATAACGGCCTTGCAAAAAGCCACTGCTTGCCAGGGCCTCTTGCTAGCGAATATGGACATAACCACGAGAAGTCTCATCCGATCACCGTCGCCAGACTGAGCGCTGAGGCCAAGAGTTTTAAGCGCCACTGATCATGCTTCGACCTGGTGTAGCGTAGAGGCGAAAAGGCATTAGCGCCACTGATCATGTTTAAACCTCCTTGCTTTTCAACCTTTGTTGCATTAACATGTAACACTCACCATGAAAGACTAGATCTAGTTTTTGGGTATAAGAATTTGAGGAGATGACTGACCGTGGCAATCTCAGCGCAATACATAGGCGATATCGCGAAGATCATTCCGACGGCCACACCCCAGCAGATCCTGCCGCCGTAGATGAGGCCCACGTTGGTGGCCGCTGCTATCAGGATCCAGCCCAGGAACAGCGGGATGGCGGAGCTGAGGAGGCCCCATTTGCGACCTATCTTCGAAGCGGCTAGACCACCGATGAACGGACCTGGAACCATTCGGGAAGTTAATACGTTGGCTGTCCCAAAACCCGGAAAACATGGCGCTTAAGGTTTTAAAGTCGAACAAATTTTCTTCATCATCTTATTCTACCACCATCATCATCTTATTTTACCACCTGGGTAGGCTAGTGGTTCCACCACTCATCTCAGACCCAGAAGTTCTGGTTTCAATTTCCAGTGGGGTATAAATGTTACCGGTACTCGGTTTGATTAGGGTAGGGTTTGTACAAGTTTGTCACCATAACAATTATGTAAGTTAGTAGCAATATTAAGACTTTCGGTTTCGACCTTCGGCCTTATCAGCAGTCAGCACTTGCCCTCAGGGCCTTGATTTTGCTATTTCAAAATGTTCACATTATATCTTAGAGGCATGATTTGAAATTTGAACTATGTGAGAGCTTGTATTTGTTTTAAAATAGCAGAATCGAAGCCCTAGTGAGATGAAGACAGAAGCAAAAAAGTTTTTGCTCAAAGATCTCGGTGGGTCGAATTGCTACTGGGAGAGGAGACCTATAAGATAAGATAAGATAAGAAGTAGAAGAGATGACGGCAAAGCAATTGCCCGTTGCCTTTTTTTCTATAATTAGCACGGCAAGTAAAATAAAAAAATAAAAAATAATAAACATTCCTACACTCACACCAATTATCTAGCCCAAGAGAAGCTTCGTTATGAAACTCGTTAAATGGTTACAGACAACGGATAAACACACTTAAAATACATAAATACATACTTATTATACATAGAAAACATCCAGACCCGAGACAATTTAGAACACCATGAAAACCGGTGTACAAAACACTCGACCAAAGAGGTCGTCAAAATCGGCGGCAAATGACTCCATTCCACCTGATGTTAAGTGGAAATGGAGACCAGACACGAAGACAACTGGCGCAGCAGCAGGTGTGCAACGCAGCATCAGTTACTGTCACTCTGCCAGCCCACAAGGTATTAAACTTACCGAAGATAGCACCGACTGTGAGCAGCGAGCCGATCCAGGCGCCTTGGTCCGAGGTGATGGGATCTGGTAGCGGGGACAGTTCCGTCATGTTCAGCTTCACGTTGACCGGGGACGTCCATCCCATTGAGTAGCCCGTCGAGGCCACCGCGATGTTGGCTGGAAGGTGATATTACGTTAAAGTCAAAGTTCAACATTTATTTATTTAAAGTAAACTTCATTTGGTAACATTAGTCATATTTTTTTTTGACATGTCAACCTATGGATGAGTGGTGCCTTCTCATTCAGAAATTGTAAGTCTAAAAGGAGGCTCCAGTCACGTCTAGTTATGCCTAACTAGGATAAAGAAATGTTCATTCCATATAATTTTTCATAACATATCATCATCATCATCAGCTCATTTCACGTCCCCATTGCTGGGGCACGAGCCTTCCCTATGGATGGATAGGGAAAACGGGCCATAAACCACCTCGCAGGCCCATCAGTGCGGGTTGGTGGTTGTTATACACACATATAGAAAAGAAAAAAAAGAAACGTTTATTTGACATTTTCAGAAATATAATAAAGATCAATTAACCCTTTTTGAAGTAAAGATATAACTAAGTAACATCATCATCATTGTCAACCTCACGACCCACTGCTGGGCATATGTCTCTTTGTACGAGTATATGCCATTCGCCTCGATCCTGCGCTAGTCTGGACCACGTGGCCACTTTAGGAAAAATCTCGTTTAATTCATATAAATAGTTTCAATGTAAGTAAACAGTTGCTGCGTAAACATTGTTCGTCATACATCAATAAAACTGTTATCTCTTACAGTTACCGAAGTTACATAACATTATATTGGCGGGTCGTAAAATGACGCTGACTTTTTGCATAAAGCAGCTATTTCTTCATTTGTTTATTCATGTAGGTATGATTGTAAGATTGTAGCGTTATGTAAATCGATGCTGGACTTTCATCAGCTTCAGTATAATATGTTAATGTCACTGAAAATTTCCTTTTTCATTGCCTTAACTTGTATACCAAAGTGATTAAAAAATGTTTGTTGAAATATGGTTTTGCATTTACATAAATTTACCCTATTTGCTGACTATGTAAAAAATTAACACGAACAAAGACCAATAAAATAGAACAGAGTTCTTTGAAAAGGTTTAATTAAAATATTTTATCTATAAAAGTTAGTTTTTTAGTTTTTCAAAACTTTCTACTTCTTCCGTGTCCCACGGTACCTTAGGTATAAGGTTCAAAGTCTATTCTCGAAACTTTTAACTCGAAATGTTTGTTTTTTTTTTTTTAAACATAGCATTGTTACCTACTTACTATCTTATTAGTCCTTCTGAATTAACTTTGATTACTTAGAAATATTTTATCTTTTATTATTATACCTGATTTGACTGAATAGTGCTAATGGAAGGTTGCTGGTGCTTATAGCACGGGTTTTCCCAGTTTAAGCACCAGCTGCAAAAAATCTGATGTTTGTACCTAGAACATAAGTAGGATAAGCTATGATGTATGTTACAAACTGTATGTACCTATGTATTGAAAGAAATAAAGATTTATTATTATTATTATTATTATTATTTAGAAAATTTGACAGTTTGTAATAGGTTGGTGCCATAGTAAAAAGTTGTTCGTATTGATGGGTGGAATGACCCCCATTCGGCACTTAAGGGAATTTCGTTACATCCTGTATATTATGACTGTAAGACTAGATGTATATATATATACCATATATATACTATACGCTAGTTTTTTTTTCCGTCTTAAATCTGCTTTACAGTACTTTGCTTATTATTAGTTGATTAATAAGGTATTTTATTAAGGCGAAGGGCACACTAGCGCCACCAATTGATAATTTGACAATTACTAACGTACCGGATCTTTTTTTAAACATTGCGTACCATCCGACAACAGGAGAGCATCCATAGTATTTATTTAATAATTGTGCACTACTTTTTGTTGCGTGGTTTATTCACAAAACGGGCTATCGCATTTATTCACAAACAATGACCACTGTTGGTGTTAGCGAATGAATACAAAAACAAACCTTAAAAGTAGTGCACAATTATTAAATAATAGATGTTTGCCTAGTGTCGGAAGGTCCGCAATGTTTGAAAAAAAGTCCAGTTTAGCAGTTATCAAATTAAATCCATTAGCGGCGCTAGTGTGTCTTACCCTTCGCCTTAAGGTAGGGCTTTGGTATTTTAAGGTAGGCGATTGCCCCACAATGCAATGGTGTACACGCTACGAGTAATGGCCATAAAGTGATGTTGCCGAGCCCAGCAAACACTACTCTTTGCCTAGTTGTAGCTGCCCGTAACACTACCGTATTTCACAGTTTTATGATCCATGTGCTTGTGGTATCAATAATTTTCTTCCTTTACAACGAAACGGTGCAACGGGTCGACGATTTTCGAACAGGGTGCCTAGTGTGAGCTTTGTTTACTATCCGTATTCGTTCGATTATTAAAACGAAAATTAGTGTGGCATTGAAGCAGCGCCTCCTGGCGGCATACGAGAGGATACATACAAATTCTCGTTTTCGTTAACGTTAACGATTGGCAAATGAAACTCGCACGCGGCACCCAGAAAAGCTAGACACTTTTGAATCGAATCAACGAACGTCCTATTTTTTCAGTGATACAGTTGATAGTGTCATTGGCTTTATCGAAAGTGGAAAGGAAAACCAAAACTGATACGCCATTTTACCATTTGTTTAGTAAAGCTGTTCCAAGTTCGAAAAATTAATTTAGTTCCAAGTTTCCAAGATCGTTCCAAGTTTGAAAAGTTATCTAACAAATTTTAATTAATAATGTTTTGTTTGATATTTTTATAATATTGATTCTTTCTTATACCGATAGAGAAAAGAAAACGTACCGAACTGTGTATAAAACTAATTTTCGACCAAAATGGCGTTAAAGTTGTTTTTCATCCCCCCATCTCGGAAAGAGTATTTTTGCTCTTCGATATCTGAGTGCAAAAGCCGTTTTTATCCGCTAGAGGATAAAGTAAATTGAATTTAGAACATCGTGTGCACTAAGTTTGTGAATTCAAAACATCATTAAACCTATTTACTTCTACCTTCATGGTGCCGAATTTATCAGTACACAAGTCACTAACACCAACATTACAGTACCTAACAAAAATATTACACTCAACTTAAGTAACTGTAGCAACGTTACTTTAAATTTTTCTTAATTATACCTAAGTAGTATTTGTTATAATTTAAAGATTATTCTGTAATATTTACCTATCGTAATGTAGTAGTTAATACCTAAACTGAAATAAAAGTATCTTGTGATTGTAAATTTTTTTTTTTTGCATTTAGACATTTCCTCGCTGAGGTGGGATGAAAAGTTACGTGTTGCACTCGAGTGCAAAGATTTTTCACCTTGTGCTCTTTTGATTCCCTCGCCAACGCTCAGGATTCTAATTTTTAGAATCCTTCGCTTGCTCGGTCATCAAAATTGAGCACGCGGTTAAACAGCAACTTTGCACTCTTGTATAACAAATAACTATTTCCTTCTTCCCGGTCACATGTGTTCTCGGGAAGTCGCTGAATCTTGGTTCCACGCGGGTTAAACCGCGGGCGAAAGTTAAGTCTAGACTCTATATTATGTGAGTGATAAAATATAAAGCAAAATATAGTAAAGTACATCTATTTCCTTAATGTCTCTCGGCAAATGTCGTGGTTGCTGTCGTCGTGTTCCTATTAGTTATAGATTTTATAGAGTTGCTACCACTCTAACTCTCATTGAGGATTTATGCTTCGTTTGTCCCACAGATTGATTTATACAATTTATAGTTTTGTAGCTCTATACAATTCCCACGTAAAATTAAAGCAAAACCACAATAAAACACGTTGACTGAATTCAAATTATTATACATGATAAATCTTGCAGTCGGAAATGCGATGATTGCCGAGAGATTGCATTTTAACCGCTTCTTTGGTTTAGTGGCTAAGACCACCGGTTTAGACCCAGAGGCCCCGGGTTCGATTCCCAGCGGGGGGTACATGTTTGTGAACTCGGTTTGGTTGGTGGTAGAGCTTGTTTGTCCGCCTGGCTAGCTACCATCATCTTATCTAAATATGTCGCCATAACATCAATGTTTGTATAGCATTGTTGTGTTCCGGCAGCTAGAGATAAGATAGCCAGTGCCTCACTAGTTGAGGTTCCCGGGTGAAGTGCGCTTCCATCATTGGCCTTATCATCACTTATCATCAGGTGAGATCAAGGCACTGTGCTTAGTCGTAAAATATATAAAAAAAAGATATTAAGAAAATAGAAGCACTACGTTTGTGATGTGAATAAATGTTACAACTAAAGGCGCGACAATTTCCTCTTGAAATTATTGTCACGTGTTCATATTTTCCATAGTCATCTCCGTTTTTTAACTCATATATAATTGTTTCAGGTTATTTTTTGTTGAGTGTCGTTATGAATATAACTACTGTATTTATACAATAATTATAGTCGACAATGGCGAATTGTACCACGCTTCACGACTCAAGAATTTTATTATGTCTGCGCTACATATTAAGCAGGTAGGTAAGTAAATATTATATTCGTTAAAAATGACATTTTCATGCGTCACTCACATCGCATAAATTTATTTATGTATTTATTCTTTAATGCCAACTGGCATTCTCTACCAGTCGACCTAAGGGCTAGACAGAAAAATTGGTAAGCGGTGCGACAAAGAACGTAAATTTAATTGAATAGCTAAATGTTTTTTGAAAAAATGGTCTGATTTGTCACATTTCTAGTAAGTATTAGTTTATATTGAACTGAACAGTTTGTATGAGAAATGAGGAATATATAACTATTTTTATTATTTTTTAAATTTTGAATTCACAATGCTTTAATAGTTACAAGTAAAAAGTTACAAGTTTTATTCCCCAAATTTTATCTTGAGGAATATAACCTTTAACCTGTCATCTACCGTGAATACAGACACAATAGAATTTTAATTGTTTATGGCACTGATCAGTGCCCGCGGCAGATGACAGGTTAAACGCGGAAGGCTGTCACTAGCCTATCTAGTATAAATTGTAACATGTCTAGTTCTTATTGTAAAAAATGCTTGAATAACTTCTCAATAAAGTAAAAAAAATCAGTTAAGTATTAGAATTTTGTAAGTGTCGTTAAAAGAAATACAATTAAAGTATTTACTAAAAAGTGGTTAGTTAGTTTAGTGTTAGACATCTTAGGTTAGTGGCACCAGTTTTCGACAGGGTCCAGTGATCGACACTTTCTTCTTTAACCACTAGAAATAGGGGTCAGTAACTGATACAGACCACCCCATTCCTATCTGTCATTTTTATTAAAATTTTAATTAATTTCTATATCATCATCATCAGCTCATTTATGTCCCCACTGCTGGGACACGAGCCTTCCCTATGGATGGATAGGGAGAACGAGCCATGAACCACCACGCGGGCTCAGTGCGGATTGGTGGTTGTTAACGACTGCTAATACAGCCGGGACCAACGGCTTAACGTGCCTTCCGAAGCACGGAGGAGCTCGAGATGATAAATTTTGGTCACCCATCCGATGACCGGCCTTTGCGAAAGTTGTTTAACCTCAGCACTCGCAGACCGGGCGCGTTAACCGCTGCGCCATCGAGCTCCTCAAATTCTATATCATTGTTATTTAAATAGATGGTTTTAATGCTATCTTGAACTGCCTACGTGCTCTGCAGACTGCGGGCCAACTCCAACTCCATTCTGCGTGTGATACCTAGGGAGACGTTGTGATTTCCCCATTATAGCTCATTGTGTTCGGAGATCTATGTATATCGAACATAAAAGTAGATTTAATTAATTGTACTAACATAGATTTTAAGTTTCTTTGTTAATCTATACTAATATTATAAAGCTGAAGAGTTTGTTTGTTTGTTTGTTTGTTTGTTTGAACGCGCTAATCTCAGGAACTACTGGTTCGAATTGAAAAATTCTTTTTGTGTTGAATAGTCCATTTATTGAGGAAGGCTATAGGCTATATTACATCACGCTATGACTAATAGGTGTGGAACAGTCGCTAATTAACGCGGGTGAAACCGCAGGGCACAGCTAGTAACAAGATATGGATGTGTACTAGTCTGGAATAAAACTTATTTTATTTTATTTTAAGTATATTATTTTGTTCCGACAAACACTGGGCTTAAGCTTAAAGTGTCAAACACTGGTCTCAATAAGATACATTGTACCGCAAATTTTCCGCTTTACTAAACTGTTACGCTTGACGCGCTGTCATCTGTACTTAACAAATGAATTATTTGTGCTTGAATTAAATCTATTTGTAAAATTATTTACTGTGTAATCTTTGTTGTAGTCTTCTATGAGTAAGATAATTAATAGTGATGAATAATTATGAGTAGTGATTAATTTGTAATAGATAGGTAAGGATGATATACTCCCCCTTGATATTTAGACAAGAGAGAGACTTTTTGCGAGAGTTTCAAAATAGACGTTGCTGTTTTGTTTCAATAATCAACACGTCATTTGAAATAATGGTAGATTACTAGAGGTGTTTCATTTGCCATGGTGCCATAGGTACTTATTCTTCGTGGCGTATGCTTCGTGGCTGTTGGCAAATAAAGTAAAACAGTGCCACGCCACTTTTCAAATTCTCTCAAGCAGTGGCGTAGCTTGCCATTGACGGGCCCTGTATGAAAAATTAATTGGTGGGTTCAAATGAAATGTGATATTGTGGCCAACATAATTTAAGAATTTTTGCTAACTGACGTTCGGGGCCCCTGTAGCCCGGGGGCCCCGTATTATTATACGGCTGATACGGTGGTAGCTACGTCCCTGCTCTCAAGAAATCCGCGAGAGATCTCAGTAAAGCCCCCACATTTTTAATGATGTTACGTCCTTTCTGGCGTTATGACCTGCTGTTGAAGGTCGTCTGCCACCTTTTTGTTACCTAACGGTTGGTAGGGGGTATCAGTATTAACATAAAGTGCCTTACAAATAAACAAAGAATACCTAAGCTCCGAATCGTTATTCCGTGTTTTGTTCCTGTCACTTAAACGTCATTTCAAATTAGAGTAAAAGCGACAAAACACGGAATAAGTATTCTGACCTTATTCTTTGTTTACTTATAAGACGTGGGACTTTACCAATTGTTGATATTGACAATATTAATTATCACTACCCATTTCTATTATCATTGATTACCATCTTTTAACAAAGTAAATATTGTTTTATATATATAACTTGTAAGAAAAAATACTTTACAACTGTCTAAATGTGCTAACTAAACGCACCATGCCATTGACCATTTGACAAAGGAAAAAAAATATCACGCTGATCAAATAAACGTCATTTAATGACTTTAGTATGATAGTACCTAAAGTTTACTTAAGTTCCTTTTGTAACAAATGCAAACTGCTTATTATAAGTATTTACTAACTTTTGATTTACATTTTGCGTTAGTTTATAATCTATTAATAAATAATAAATATTTATTGTGAAATAACATAGGTACGTCTTTTGTTTCCACACACGTCTAGTCACAGTGATATCACCAAAGAAAGATTGTGATACTGGTACAATAGAGAACTATTGTTTTATTCTAATACTTACGTGTTTCTGCGCACGTAAGTAGTTTATTTATAGTTGATAGGCCATTTTTATCTCACACGATACAAAGGGAACGATTAATGAAGAACGCTTAATAAATACTCTACTTAGGTTTTTTGTTGTTGATAATAGAATTTGAAAAAAAAATTGGCCCAGTGTTCGAATTCATGAGCAGACCCTTCTTTACCATTGGGCATTCTGGGCAAGTGCCCAGGGCCCCGCAATCGATGGGGCCCCCTTGTTCCTGCCAGACCACTAACCGATAACCGATATTACCGATAAATATATTTGTTTCGCGAAACAAAAAATACTAACTTATTGACTTTTTTTGCTTTTTAATTCAAATAAACCAGGGGCGTAACACTGGCAATTCTATCTGGCTGTAAATAAATAAAAATACCAGCTGAATAAATCTAGTTTTGCGTATCTACTCGTTTTGCCTGTTTTACTAAAATCTAGCGTAGCATAAGGACCCCATTATCCGTAGGTGCCCAGGGCTTCCAATAGGTTAAAGACGGCCCTGTCCACAAGAGATTACTTGGAAGAGCCGCGCCTGGAACGCTAAAGGTAGTGGATTCCGAGTCTCACCTGAGACAAGTCGCCTTTTCTTCACGGCTTATTTTGGTTTCGATATAAATATAAGCGTGAAGAATGCAAAATCATAACTGGTTAATATGTTTTTATTTTAATAAATACTAGTGGTCGCCCAGTGGTCGAAATTCGACCGTAATTGTATTAAGGCTGCACGGATTGTATCCTAAGCAATGAAAAATTAAAAAAGATAGAATGTGAGTTTGGATTGGCATTGACAGATTTCGGCCGCTTCTCAGTCCTCTTCCATTTTTGAAATTTTTGAAAAGAGTATATGCGTGTGTGTCAAAGACATGGTAGTGTGTGTAATGGTTGTTGTATTTTTAATGCATAATTAAAAAAAAATATTAACATTCTGGTAACCTTTCTCTATATAAACTATAAGTGTGCGAAATTTCACACTCCTCCGTCCGCGCAATTTTCGTAAAAAGGGGTACAAAGTTTTTGCCTCACGTATTAATGTATATATATATTCTTATGTTATTGACCGAAAATAAATATTCATTACCATAACTTTAGCTATCAGACCCGAGTATCCAATCCGCACTGGCCCGCGTGGTGGTTTATGACCCTTTCTCCCTATCCATCCATAGGGAAGGCTCGTGCCCCAGCAGTGGGGACATAAAATGAGCTGATGATGATGATGATGATAACTTTAACTGTACTATAGATACATAAACTATGAAATATGATTGCGAATTTAGCAGAAATATTCAAGTTCCGATTTATTGAGCACGATGAGTTAACGTTTTTTTGTTGCGAATCAGTTTTATTGCATCAACTATAGGTGCAGGGTTTGTACACTTAAATGCGTTGATTGTACAACAGTGGGATGTCTATTTTGAGATAGGGAACGGACACGAGCGACGATTATTGCCAGTTAGAGTGGGTTCCATATTGGTATCCGTACGCGTTATACCAGATTTATGTGGCAGATAGTTTGTGCACGCGTAGGCGGTACTTTGGACATTAGACCATCCTTTGCGAGTTTTCTATATGCTGTTGGGAGATAATGTATAGAATCACGCGTGGCATAAAAAAATGTAATTAAAATAATATATGAGTAGTTAGGTAGTGGTACGAGTTTCTACACTTTAAAAAAATAACATTGGAATGTTTTGGTTTATAAAATTTTGTTGCGAACAAATTACAAAAACACAAATGTTGAAAAAATTTCCACGAGCAGGATTTCTCCCTTCTGACATACCGGGTCAGGTGCTCTCCCAATTGAGCTATCGTGGTTCTAACCAGCCCGCCGAAATTATTCAACACCATTTACTTTTGCTTTGAAAACCAAAGGCGCCCATTCAATGTCAACAACTACCGTCATTAACATCCGATCATAATATTTTTAGCAGGTTCAAATCCTGCTCGTGGATTTTTTTTCAATATTTGTGCTTTTTAAATAACATTGGGTTTTTTTTAATTTTATGGGATGATAGCTAGGAAGCATAGTGTTCGTGAGTGTGCGTGAGTGTTGGCAAATGAAACAAAACAGTGCAACGTCACTTTTCAAATTCTCTCAAGACGTCTGCGTGAAGACTTAGTAAAGCCCCACATCTTTACTAAGATACTCGAGGGGTTGGGGGCTCTATCATTTCTCACTTCTCATTGTTATTATCGTTCATCATCATACTGGAAGGAAATATTGTTTATTTATGTATTACTTCTAAGAAGAAAAATTACTTTGACACTGGCTAAATGTGCTAATCGCACGAAGCAATCAAATAAAGAAAGAAGAAAAAAAGTTTTTTTTCTAAGCCTCTAGTGTTAATATAATCTTAGCTCTTCAATTGACCAGAAACTGTCATACTGAATATTTTTTTTTTTTTTACATTTTTTGGTTGTCTTCTATAAGTATGTTTTGTGTTTATTTGTAATGGAAAGTGTCCTGCTATGATCGGGCATTTTCCAATATTTTTGACGCTGTAAGGGAGAAAAGATCTGGACACTTGCTGAGTTTCTTGCCGGTTCTTCTCAGTACAAGATCTCCCGCCCAGAGTAGACTTACGAACCGATGGCATAGTGACATTCATAAGAGCTACTTGTAGCCTAAACTGAATAAAATGATTTTGAATTTGAATTTGAATTTGTCCAGCGCCGTGATAATGTAAGCACTGACATTAACATATTTCCGTCGTCATCTGTATCTCCGCATTTGTATGTATTATGATTAAAGCTAAATATTCCTGACGATTATGCTCATTTCAAATGTGCGAATCAAGGTGGAAACAACAATCATTTACCATTTAATAGTCGTTTGGATGACCTTCAACTTCGTGGGCCTATCGCAGACGAACTTCCGTGGTAGTGGTAGAAGTCGCTTTAAAGCGACAAGACCGTTGTTTAACATAGCAGCTAAATGATGATGAAGATGATTTGGGGCAATTTTCTTTATTTATAGTCAGTAATAGTTTATATTGTATATAAGTTTAATTTTAAGTAGGTAAGTAGTTTAATTTTCTTGTTATTTTCTTTGTTTGCAAATCAAAAAATAAAAAATTGGTAACTATATGAAATTATTATGAAAATCCTTTCTTTAAAAATTGTTTATAAAAGTACCCTTATTTTTCTTATATGTAACCAACAGTCGTTTATGAACAATCATAAGAGGCAATGCATTTTAAATTGTATTACCATATATTCAAAACAACTATTGCAAGTAATTGTTTGTGCATACTAAAGCCAGCTTTTACACTAAATCGCAAATTACTTAAAGAAAATTAGCAGTAGACGGTTTTAAGCATATTTAAAAGAGCTTCCAAAAATCGCTGTAGCAAAACAAAGAGTAATCGCTACGGTTGAATGGCTAGCTACGGTTAGCTACGACGAGGTATTCCACGAAGCACACCCAGGCGATGGAGCTCGATGGCGCAGTGGTTAACGCGCCCGGTCTGCGAGTGCTGAGGTTAAGCAACTTTCGCAAAGGCCGGTCATCGGATGGGTGACCAAAAATGTATCATCTCGAGCTCCTCCGTGCTTCGGAAGGCACGTAAAGCCGTTGGTCCCGGCTGCATTAGCAGGCCCGCGTGGTGGTTTATGGCCCGTTCTCCCTACCCATCCATAGGGAAGGCTCGTGCCCCAGCAGTGGGGACATAAAAATGAGCTGATGATGATGATGACACCCAGGCGAAGCACACCTAAAGTATTTTTTGCTTTAATGTGTTATGTATGTACAGTCACGGACATTAACATGTAAACAATGTTACTCTTAATACAATGGAATAAAAGACAAAACTATTCAAAAGTGTATGCATGATTATGCTCGTGACTGTATGCTTATGTTTGTTTATGGTTAAATGGTACTTTTTTCTATTATTTGTCTTTGTGGATAACGGTGTTGATTGTCCGATTATTTACATGTAATTTTATTCACTTTGTAATATATATTGGTCAATTGTTTGTTGTCCCAAATAAAAGAAAAAAAAAAGTATTCCACGAAGCACACCCCATAAGTGCGCTTCAAATAAAATTTTAAAATAATTAATTTTCTATTCCACTAAGCACACCTACGAATATCACTCGCATAGTGCAGCGACTAGTGTTCGTCAGAAACAAAGGAGACTACTGAAGGTAAGTTCGAGCAACGCACACATCACGATCCGATCGGAACCCCTCGGAGAATCTAGAATCTAGTAGGGCACGGGGACACGCACTAGTGCGTGATGCCGTCCCCTCTAGAAAACCTCCGAAGGTGCTTCGATTCACACGGCTTGAGGAACCCTTTAAGTTTCTCGCCGCCCCCAAAAAAGGCCGGTAAAGCTGAAAACGCTGTCTAAGGCAATCAACAAACTCTCTCAAAAAATATATAACACTAGCTGACCCGGCGGACTTCGTACCGCTTTGACAGTTTCCATCATTGAGTTAAATATATATCAATGGTTTCTATGACAACAAAACAAACAAATCAATTTTAATTGGAAAATTAAATGTCGTTTTTAGTACATTTTTTAAAATAATATTAAGCCTATGTTACTCAGCGCTAATGTAGCATTCTAATGGTGAAAATTTTTTTTAAATAGGTCCAGTAGTTTTTGAGTTTGTTCGTTGCAAACATACATACATACTTACATACATACAAAAATACAAAGATTTCCTCTTTATAATATTAGTATAGATAGACAACCACTCACGGATACAAAATCTCGCAACAGCCGCGCACGGACTGTTCCAAGCTGGTGGGTTACTCTTGAAATACAATTGCAATAATCAATTTCCAATCCCAAATCTAAAAAATTCACACGGCACTCTTAAAAGCGATAATAGCGCTACATTGGAATCAAATTGCGTGGAAATTGCGTGAACAAATTATTATCGAGATGGGGCGTTCCGAAATTGCGAAACTTATCCCAATATCGATACATATTAATCGCATTGGAATTGTATTGAGATTGAGTTGGCGTCAAGAGTAGCCTACCAGTTTCGAGATCTGTGTCCGTGCAAGATGTCTATGTGTGCGTTTCTCGAGCGCGGTATGTATTAAGCTTACCTTCTGCAGTTTGTAGGTGCCAAGTGCGAGTTTCATTCGCCATTCGATCACGTTAACAAAAACGAGAATTTGTATGGCAAAATGTTAACTCTCGTATGCCGCCAGGAGGCGCTGCTTCAATGCCATACTAATTTTCGTTTTCGTAAACGTAATCGAACGAATACGGATAGTAAACAAAACTCACACTAGGCACCCTGGGGTCTCCTCAGTCTGCTTCGTCTTCGTTGGCCCTTAATGTCGATATAGCATATAAATGGAATAGTTTGAATTAGTAAGTTCACTCCATTTGAATACAATCGCTTAGTGTCAACGCTAAGTTCATGTTGATCGGTATTCAGTAATTCGGGAATATTATTAAGACGCATTTACTTATCTATACTAATATTATAAAGAGCTTTGTATTTTTGTATGTATGTATGTTTGCAACGAATAAACTCAAAAACTACTGGACCGATTTAAAAACTTCTTTCACCATTAAAATGCTACATTAGCGCTGAGTAACATAGGCTATATATAAAAAAAAATCAATAAAATAATAAAAACGACAATTTAATTTTCCAATACAAAATGATTTGTTTGTTTTGTTGTCATGGAAACTATTTATATATATTTAACTCAATGATGGAAACTGTCAAAGCGGTACGAAGTCCGCCGGGTCAGCTAGTAACTTATACTTATAGCTGTTAGAAACTTGTTTACCCAAAAAACGAATTTGGCAAATTATGACTTTGTAACCAACGTTTCTTTGTAACAACTTTGTAACCCCCGTGTGGTGCCGGGGGTAAAGAATTGCACCACCCCACATCTTCCCGTGGGTGTCGTAGAAGGCGACTATGGGACCATTCCAGAGGATAGGCAGCAGCGTCTCTCGGTGATTATTCTCACCTTACTGCTATTGCCAACCCGCCTGCCAAGCGTGGCGATTATGGCAAATTCCCCTCAAAATGATTTATCCTTGAGGGAGGCCATTGTCCAGCAGTGGACGTCTTTTTGGCTGATATGATGATGATGATGAACCAACGTTTCGTTAGTCTGTTCGTTTGGCAAACATTTTATTTTGCTAAATGTGTGTTTGTTCAAAATTCAAAATCATTTATTCAGTTTATTAGGCTACAAATGAGCTCTTATGAATATTACTATGCCATCGCATGTTTAAAGAAAAGGTGATAATTAGTGTCTGCAGTGCACCCTTATTTTAGACTTACACAGTCTGTATTAGAAGGCACCGCTCTCCTCCATAGGTTGACATATTATCGTAAAGAGATGTAACACACATCTACACACTACCCACCACTAGGATAGTGGCACCAGTCTTCGACAGGGACCAGTGATCGACATTTTTTCCATTAATCATTAATTAATCATTTAATTTTTTTTTCCTTTAATTTCGGATTATTGTTATTTTTCTCTTTATTTATTTTCTTTCATAAAACTAGACTATAAAACATTATAAAAACCTAATCCTAGAGTACCACCAGCAGCGGGGCATGAAGCTCAATGGCGCAGTAGTTAACGCGCCCGGTCTGCGATTACTGTAGTTAAGCAACTTTCGCAAGGCCGGTCATCGGATGGGTGACCAAAAATTTATTATCTCAAACTCCTCCGTGCTTTAGAAGGCACGTAACGCCGTTGGTCCCGGCTGCATTAGCAGTCGTTAATAACCACCAATCCGCACTGGGCCCGTGGGCGTGGTGGTTATGACCCGTTCTCCTTACCCATCCATAGGGAAGGCTCGTGCCCCAGCAGTGGGAACATAAAATGAGCTGATGATGATGATATACCTATGACTATGTGCGAGTGAATAGGGTAAAGCCACCAAAGAGCACGCACTACCAAAGAGTACCGCAGTGCTAATAATTGAATATAATTAAACCTATTTAAATAAAAATTCAGCCAATTAACACTTATTTATTTATTTATTTATTTATTTATTTATAGGAAGACCAACAGCTATGATACAACTTAAAAACTTAAAAATAGTGACAGAAAGCCAATTATAGGTCCTCACTAATAAAAACAAAATTAATAACAATGTGATGCACTAACAAGAAAAACACACACTTAAACTTATTCACTAAACTACTCAAAAAATAACTGGCTCATGAGCCGTTTCGCCGATGCGAAAAATAAAAAGTAAATATAATTAAATCTGTTAGCAACTACTTGCGTGCGACATAACGTGTGCATGGAGTCAATTGGTACGTAGTATTTATTAATCCCATAAGTGTGTTTGCCAATAGGTAAAATAGAATTTCGTATGGGGATACGTAGTCTTTGGTAGTGCGTACTCTTTGGTAGCTTTACTCAACACTACATATTGATATGAAACCATGAGTATTTATAGTTGTATGAACTACGGAATGATTCGCAAGCGCTTACCAGTTGTTTTGACAAGAGCTTGGCTTCAGAATCTACAGGATATCAGTTTATCAGACATTTCATAAACAACAGAGTTATTTTGATTTGCGCATTCATGGCCGATTTACTGCCATACAACATGCACACTAAGTGCATCGTACAGATTTAATGTTAGAATCGTTTTATCCAAAGATGAATGTTTGCAATTGGAAGAGGAGAGGACGTCTTATTTTCTCAATTAATAAAATAATAACTAACTTTGTTCTTCTTAAGGCGTGTCAAAATAACAAAACAAACTAACAAAACATGTTAGCAAAACATTGCAGTCGCCTGCGACTTTAAAAACACGAACATCTAACAAACATCTTTCTACTCAACAAAATGACTTCAGACGAAGAAGACATACTCGATGTTTTAGAAGTTATTTTACAAACAGCAAGAGAAATAAACTATCCCATCAAAAACAATACTTGTCAAAAAAAACCAAGTCTCGCAACTCAGTTGTTCTGCGGTAAAAAGTTGTGAGATCCATGTAATACTAAGTCGGTTATTAATTTATTCAGTCTCTACTTAAGCGACTTTCTGTCTTAATACGTCCAGTCTCTAAGACCACGATCGTGGTCCATAACATTCTTTAATGTTTTATATAAATATATTGAGACTTGGCCATCGCACTAAATAATTGAATTTACATGTGTTTTCAGGCGATTGAATTTACACGTGTTTTCAGGCTACTGCTCTTATGAATGTCATTATGCCATCGGTTCGTAAGTCTACTCTGGGCGGGAGAACTTGTACTGAGAAGAACCGGCAAGAAACTCAGCAAGTGTCAAGCTCTTTTCTCCCTTACAGCGTCAAAAATATTGGAAAATGCCCTATCATAAAAGGACACTTTCCATCACAAACAAACACAAAAAAAGGACAATCACAACACCCAAAAATACAAAAAAAATAAATAATAATAATAAGTTTGCAAAAATTACATCAGGTACCTACCAATTTCAATTTTCACAATGTCATACAGTACTAATAAAAGTCAAAAATTTACTATTTTATTCATACACCAAACACTACTTATATTCCAAATTTGAAGCTTCTAGGTCTGCTAGAAGTGCCTTAGAATTTTGATGATCGGTGAGTCAGTCAGTGAGTGACAAAATTAAGAAATTTGACCCGTTATAATTCTTAAAATACTGGTTCAAATTGAATGAAATTTGAAATATACGTGTCTTTACAATGTCTGCATGGTTACTGAAAATTTCAGTCTTCTAGTTTTATCCACAACGAAGTTACAGGGGGTCGAAAATGGTCTGAATTGCTTCGAGAAAAGGATGGTACGGCCGTGACGCTTTTTTGCTCGACTTGGTGGGGGCACGGCCGTGCCTCCAGATTTCAGCGTTATTTAGTTAAATATTGTTTTGACAACGTCACACAAACGTAACAAAAAGAGACAAAACAATGATTACCTAAATAAATGCTGAAATAGTTTTTATACACAATGCACAACCTCAATGTTCGCAAGCAACGATGAAATGAAATTACCCCTCCCCCCGCAGGCGAACACGGGGATGTTTTTCGTCCGCCTCGGATAACACGTTTGCTTGTTTGAGCTAGCAAAACAGTTAGGCCACGCCCATATTTTGTTAGATGTTTGATGTTAGGTGTTAGAAAACACAAAACAGTGTCGCAGGAGACCCGGCTTTATTGTCACATAATTAGGGGTTACTTACAATTAAAAAAAAATTTTCGACGATCTCCCTAACCGAGTGACTTGCACGCCGGTGACACCGGTCTTTGGGCAGCGCTAACTCTGAGGTCCCGGGTTAGATTCTCAGTCAGTTCAATGTCGAAAAACGACCACGAAAAGTAGTTGTTATCAATATTTTTTTCATTTATAGAAGACGCTTAATGTAACGATTAATAAACCTATAATCCTTTAATAATCTGTTCAATCTTATAATCGGTATATTAACCGATAATTTTCGAGTACCAGTGCATATAAAGTAGCGCTTATTCAATAAATTTGTCACTATGTCAAGTTTACGTTTGTTTTACAAGACTTAGGATGAGTTGCACAGTTGCACCATCCAACGTCATCGTCAAATCGTCCGTCAAATCAATCGTTTTGCGAAAAATGATTGCACCATGTAACAATCGTTAAAATGACGATGATAGACGTCATATTTTACCGATAACCTTAACTGCTCAATTTGTGCTGGTGAAGCTAATGTTAACGATGAGCTCGATGGCGCAGCGGCTAGCGCGTTCGGCTTGCGATCTTGCCCGCTAAGCAACTTTCGCAATGCCGGGTCGCCTGATGGGTGACCAATTAAAAAAAAAAAAACATCTCGAGCTCCTCCGTGCTTCGGAAGGCACGTTAAGCCGTTGGTCCCGGTTGTTGTCGTAAGATGGCAGTCGTTAAACCCACCAACCCGCATTGGGCCAGCGTGGTGGGTTATGGCCCAATATTACGTGCTATTTATTGTTCACGTGGGAGGCCTGTGCCCAGCAGTGGGACGTTTATAGGCTGATGATGATGATGATGATGATGATGAAGCTAATGTTAATTTGAAAAAAGACAAAGTGTTGATAAAATAACACGAGCGGGCAAATTAAATACCTTTGGATAGATGGCACTGTGCCGCAGTAAGCACTTAAAAATTAAAAAGCAGTGACAAAATTCAGCGCTTACGTCAGCCTTCCCGTTAGCATAGCGGTCAGTGCAGCCGCCCCGATTATGGAAGACCCAGGTTCGATTCCTGGCTGGGTCGGGTGGGCGTTTAATTGTTTCACTGTATTTTATAAATATTTTATAAATATTTAATTCAGCAAAGGATATAGTTTGATACTGTTAGTGAGTATAGTAACATTAACCGTAGTTTTGGTGCAACCCACCCTTATTGTCCAAACGAGTACTTACACACTTTTAAACATTCGTGTTCCTTTTTAATCAAAGGTTTTATAACGGGGATTAACGCAAACTACGTGTACCTACTATGTAGGTATCATAGACGTACCTTTATACCCGACGTTTCGAACGAGTTGCACCGGTCTTCTTGTATAAATAGGTATTCATAGATATAAATTTTTGAAGTACAGATTTTAGAAAACCCTGCATTTCAGTAGGCTCGTTAAGACGCTCGTCTTTTAAGAATTTTCGAAAAATAACATTAATTGTCTTGCCCTAATGTTTACAACAATAGTAATTAATAAACTATTCGCAACAGATGATGTCAAATGAAAATCCAAGGTCTCTAATTATGACGTTTTATTTAGGTCGCGATAATACGGTTGTTCTACGAGTACTTATGTGTGGAATCAAATGTGTTTTCTGATAATAATGAATTTATCTTTAGTAGCTGATTGACACTGTCATGGTCATTTTTTAATTACAGTAATTGGTAGCGATATTGTTATTATTTTGACAAAACATCTAATTATATCAGAGAAATAAGGCCCTTGCATTTAAAAAAAATTCAGGTTAGTTTTTTTTTTACTTTTCCTGACACAAAAATTGTAATATTTTTAAGAGCCGCCTCTCTGTCGGTTTTTTTGAATGAAACTAGGGGCACGTGTAAGCGGTGAAGGCATTGCGGCCTCTCTGTTTCGGCTCTTTTGAATTGAAACTACCGAAAGTGCTTTATTTTTCTTTTTAATCGAAATGTTTTTTGGTGTTTTTCTTGAAAACTAGCGTATAGAAATTTAAGGTTATTTCATAAAAATAGTTTATATATGTTGTTGAATTTAATCCTCAAAATATTTGCAGTTGATAAAATGTGACCTTATATAGTTATAATAAGCTTAAGCCAAACTCGATAAAGAATAAATGTAAACAAACCGAATTAGGGTCATCACAAATCTGGGCAAAAACGTTTTTGTGTTTTTCGTATTATTACTTGATTACTGCATTTTACATAAAAGATATTGTAAGACTTATTATTCTCACTACACATCTCACTTAAATCAGTCTAATAAAAACGTTATAATACGAATAACGTAAAAAAAACGTTAACTATATTCACTTTTAACCATATTAAACAAATGTCATTACTAAAATTGAGGTATTCTAAACAATTCCGTTATTATAAACTAGCATTCCAAATGAAGATGACACTAGTATCCAAATGGGGTCGATTATTTTAACTACCTCTGAAATCTGCCGCGTAAACAGTGCATTTGTAATGCAAAACAAACATTCATGAACAAATTGAATTGACGTTAAAGAAAATTGGATTGTAACAGCAGTTGATTAATTTATGTAATAAATAAATTATTGAATCTTTATTTATTCACTCACATAAATTAAAACTAAGCTATGATTGTACTATGGTTTTTGGTTTTTACATTTTTCATACAATATTTAATATACTTAAATAAATTTTTTACGTAAAATCTTTCCTGTTGACCAACTGGAAAATGTTGTCAATCCACGTCTGTCGCTGGTTGCTTGGCAACGCTTCGTTGGTAAACATTCTTTATCGAATTTGGCTATAGTTATAGGTGTGAGTTTTAAGTCGCCATCATTTGGCAAAATTTCAATTCTCTTCGTATGTCACCAGGGCGCCTAGTATGAGTTTTGTTTACCATCCGTATTCATTCGATTACATTTACGAAAACGAAAATTAGTATGGTATTGAAGCAGCGCCCCCTGGCGACACACGAAAAGAGTTACAATTTTGCTATACTCGACTCGAATGAATACGGTTAGAAAACAAAACTCACTCCGGCATTCCGAGGCGCTGTTTCAACGCCATACAAATTCTAGTTTTGGTCAACGTAATCGAATAATTTTTAATATGTAGTAATCTCGCACAGACACCCTGAACTGGATTTCCCTAACTGCAACAGGATCAAATGGATTTATTTATAGAGTTTGTTGATGACGGCTTCATATGGTCTTTACAGCGTCACTGGTTTTTTTTGGAGGGTTCCTCAAACCGTGTGAAACGAAACACCCTCGGAGGTTTTCTATAGGAAAGGCACCACGCACTAGTACGTGTCCTCGCTCCCTACTAGATTCTCCGAGGGGATTGGGTCGGTAACGTCCGCTTACGCTGTAAAGGCCATGCAAGACCAGGCAAGGTTAAGCGGCCAACAGCATCTCTATCAAATTATTAAAAGTATTTACATATTTATTGTTTTCTAAAGTTTACGTGAACACTACATATAGAAATAAAAATAAAGCTTTTACCGAATCTCCTCGCGTTTATTTAACTCAATATTAATTTAGTTCAACTTTTTTTATTTTTACTTTTTTTTTATATTTTACGGGTAAGCACAGTGCCTTGATCTCACCTGATGTTAAGTGGTGATAAGGCCAATAGGTGGAAGCGAACTTTACCTGGAATCCTTAACTAGCGAGGCACTGGCTATTTTATCTCTAGCTACCGGAACATAACAATGCTACAAACATTGATGTTATGGCGACATATTTAGATAAGATGGTGGTAGCTAGCCAGGCGGACAAACAAGCCCTACCACCAACCAAACCGAGTACACCAACATGTACCCCCCGCCACTGGGAATCGGTTATGAATTAAATCAATGTGTCAAATAAATGCGAGTAGTTACGTTAAAGTTGTTTCATTTCAATGTCTTTTTACAAAGTTTTTTTAAAGGCCAGATAAACTTAGGGTTATCTCACACGCATACTCGCAACATAACTATACATGTGACATGTGCCCGCAGCTAATCGAAGCTATAAAAGCGACCTCCAATTACACTATTTTATCGAAAGTGCAAAGATTATCGTGCATGTGCTTTTTATGGAACGCGATGAGTCTCTCAAATAGAATAAACATATCAATTGTGTACGGTCCACACGCCCGCACACAGACACCAGCCTATCCAAAACTGTTTTTGTTTTGCTTATATAATTTTAACGCACATTTTGCTGTAAACAAATTTTACAAAAACACAAATGTTGAAAAAATTAAAAAAAAAATCCATGAGCAGGATTTGAACCTGCACCCTTCTGACATACCGAGTCAGGTGCTCTCCCAATTGAGCTATCGTGGTTCTAACCAGCCCGCCGAAATTATTCAACACTATTTACTTTTTTTCGTTAACGTCGATCATAATATTTTTACAAATACTTAAAGATCAGTTAAGAAGTAGGCAAACTATATAAGGAAATGAAACGCTATTTTATTTTATTTACTTAGTAGTACCATGCCATATCAACTTATGTAAATGTATAATGATAATGACAGATACGCTCCCAATCAATATTATAAAGAGGAACGTCCTGACTGACTCATTTAAGGCGCTGACAATCATGAAACAACGCTCTCTGTCGATCTACATACAAGCAAAAGGGATGCGCTACATACAAGCAAAAAAAACGCTATGTTTTTTTATTACTTAATTTCGAATAAGTAATACTTAATTTTATCGACGAACTTCAGTAAATTAAAGATAATCATATAAATAGGTACTGTTTAGTGGTTATTTTGGATTTTTTTCTACCAAGAAAATTTCATAATTCTGCATTTTGCCTTTTGCCTTCCAATGCAAGGAAAATATAAAAAAATTTTAACCGATAATATTAACTATTATTATTATTATATCAGCTGTCTCACTCCTGGGCAAAGGCGTCCCCACACTTTTTTCACACCTTCCGGTACCCTGCAACATCACGCCATTCCTTCATGAACCTATCAAGGTCGTCCCACCATCTTCATCTTGGTCTACCTGGTCGCCTTAGCATGTTGATGTCTAAATTTAATGCTGTGTTATTGCTTGAATAATTAAATAAAAAGTAGGAAATATTTGAAAAAATACGTTGAATTTCTACGATATGAAACTTTCCATATCTATAAACTAATATAAAATATATATATTTTTTTATGACGACCATAACTGATACGACGAACTGAGCTAAAAAAGAATACATTTTTAAGATAACAGACTTAAATAATTACGTACTTTTATTGTGCAATAATGTTACTGTGCAGTAAAACTGTAAAAAAAAGTGCGAGTCGGACTCGCGCACGAAGGATTCCGTAATTTATGACGTATTAAAAAAAAACTACTTACTAGATCTCGTTCAAACCAATTGTCGGTGGAAGCTTGCATGGTAATGTACATCATATATTTTTTTAGTATTATCATTCTCTTATTTTAGAAGTTACAGGGGAGGGGACACACATTTTACCACTTTGGAAGTGTCTCTCGCGTAAACTATTCAGTTTAGAAAAAAATTATATTAAAAACCTCAATATCATTTTTTCATTTTTGAAGACCTATCCATAGATCCCCCCCCCCACACGTATGGGTTTGATGAAAAAAAAAATTTTGAATTTCAGTTCTAAGTATGGGGAACCCTCAAAATTTATTGTTTTTTTCTATTTTTGTGTGAAAATCTTAATGCGGTTCACAGAATACATCTACTTACCAAGTTTCAACAGTATAGTTCTTATAGTTTCGGAAAAAAAGTGGCTGTGACATACGGACGGACAGACAGACAGACAGACAGACAGACATGACGAATCCATAAGGGTTCCGTTTTTTGCCATTTGGCTACGGAACCCTAAAAAACGAAGAACAAACGAAACGAAAGCGAGCGAAAGTGGACTTGTACCAAAAGATATTTCTTAATTATTAATTAAAGGTTTGTTGTATATGAGAGATGCGTCACCGAGAAGCGCAAGCTTAAAGGCCAGTCATCGGATAGGTAAACAAAAACTTTATCGTCTTTAGCTCCTCCGTGCTTCAGAAGGCACTTCGAGGCACCTAAAGACGTTGCTCCCGGCTGCATTAGCAATCATTAATAACACCAATCCGCACTAGGCGACCGCCTAACTCTCTCGCTTTCGATAGCTTCGAAGGCGAGGCGAGGAGGAGGCGTCATCTTGTCATTTCGAAAGCAATATGAAAGCAATATCGAAAGCTATAGGCTATAGCTTTCGATATTATTCGGTATTGTATTTCGATATTATATTAGAAAGCGAGGCGAGGGTCTCGCCTTCAAAGCGATCGAAAGCGAGAGAGTTAGGCGGTTGGGGGGCTGTTCTCCCGGGACCAAGAAAATTATGTAAGCAATGCAATAATGAACGCGATTAAATTAAATTAAATTTCAATGTTAAATACTTTACTTTGTTATTATGATGTTCGTAACTACGCGTCAAACAGTTGGCATGATAACAAATTATCACATGGATCTGTTTACATTACCATTTTATGACATATGCTTACTGGAGTACATTTCATGTTTTCATATGTTTTATATATCCAATGTAAGCTTAAAAATGGTAGGTATGGTTAAGCTTAAAAGTGACAAGACCTACTGTTTGTCCGCCTGACTAGTCTATTCTTAAACTGGTTGACAATTTTTTTATTTTAGTTTATTTTTTTATTTTATTAGCTACACAAAACGGAATTACTTACAGCGTTTACATAGTCATTTTCAGCTTGTACAAACATTGGTAGACTGCACTTCCAAGATATGTGCAGACAGCACGCATAAAACATATCGAGATCGAAAAGAATCGAGTATAAAACATTATTTCAAAATTAATTACAAAAAATCACATTAATAATTGCTAATTCAAAATTAAACAGGGATAGACAAAAATATAACATTCAATAAACAATAATGACAATAATTTCAATTGATAAATAAATCATTCAATAATTTTGCGAAGGCTAGACTTCCAAGCGCATAGAGCTGTTATAATTTCAGTTTATTCCAGGCGTCGACTGCTGTGAAGTTTCTAGCGTCCATTCTTCTCCACACCAAAAAATGTTTGGACGATTCAAAAGCACTTTTCTAAAGTTTATTTCATTAAAAAATATTTGACTTTGACTTTGAAAAAAAACTGTTGCTCAAAAAGTGCTTAAAGTATATGTGGGTTGTTGTGGAAAATTATTTCAGTGAGTTTACGACTGTGTCCTCTCAAATGCGGATTTTTTCTGTTCGTCAACATCCTATCAAAGCTCTGTAGTTATGTGATAATGACCAGTAAGAGTTTTGAAAGTTTCTCATATCTCCTCGTTCTCTTTTATCCTTTTGGCTGATAATTTTTAGAAACTTTAACCTATCCTCACATTCTCAAGCAAGTCAATATCTTAGTTGTTTATAGTTATATTTTGTCTAAGTAGCATTGGCGAGTGCTAGCGAAATAACAGTTTATACTCGTTTTACTGTTACCGTCTTTCAAATTAACACAAAGCAAAGGAACAAGGAAATCGGAGGCGAAAATTACTTGGGGGCGATTTTTGAATCGGTAACAAATTCTCACGCTATGATTCATTCTACGATCTATCATTTTGGAAGATTTTAAAATGTTACTCTAAGGCGTAATGCGTATAAAATCGGAAATTGCACAAGCAGCGTTAAAGAAAAAAAGACGCTTCCTTCTCATTGATTACTTCTACGCAACTATGCGCAAAAGATGTGCGTCCCTGGTGCGCAGGGTGCAAGAGAGCACCAACAGCATCCTGCGCATGATTGCAAGCAGACATGATTGCTCGTTTGTCAACAGTTGCTGTGCCATATCAAGTGGCATAGCACGAATAAAATTATAAAAAATGTAAAAATAACTAAGTTTATACTAACATAGTTCTTAAGTCCCATTGTTACTAACAAATATGAGTTGTAATTTTGAAATAAATAATTTGTACTGTTGTATGAATTTTGCAAATAACTGACAAGGGGTTTCATGACAAATTTTACCCCCTCTGTAGTCAAGTTGTTAAGGCCACCGGCGTCAGACCCTGAGGACCCGGGTTTCTAAATTCCTTACGGATCAGCACTTTGCCTCACTCTCACCTGATGTTAAGTGAGATAAGGCCGAAGGTGGAAGCGCACTTCACCAGGAAACCTCAAGTACTGAGGCCCAAGCTCTTAACTTAAGCTTACCCGTAAGAAATAAAAATAAAGTGTGAATAAATCACAGATTAAACTTCACGATTTATTAGCATTTCAAGACTGTCATTGGCAGTAGAACTGTCAGTAGGGTTACTCTTAAAACACAATTGCATTAAACAATTTCCAATCACAAATCTAAAAAATGACAAATAGCACTCTTAAAAGCGATAATGTGGGCGCACATTGGAATTAAATTGCGTGGAAATTGAGTGAACAAATTATTATCGAGATGGGGCGCTCCGAAATTGCGAAACTTATCCCAATATCGATACATATTAATCATTGCAATTAGCATAATAGCATTGGAATTGGATTGAGTTTGCGTTCAAGAGCAGCCTACCTGGTCATTGACAATTTACATAAACACAAATGTTGAAAAACACAAATGTTGAAAAAATTTCCACGAGCAGGATTTGAACCTGCACCCTTCTGACATTCATAACCTAATTTACATAACCTTGACAACCACAATGTGCCATTATCAAATAAGTATAATTTATTAAGGTTTGATAAAAAAAAGTCATGATAAATATTATATCACTTTTATCTTTATCTTTTATAAAAATAATCGATTGCATCTACCGATTACTTAGAAGTGCGCTGCTGTTTGGCATTTAATCGATTAAACTATTAAATACTTTATGAAATAACATACATTTAGTTATACATAAATTATTTAAGTCCATGGCGCTATATGACATATCAATGAATACTTAATGATTATTCGATTTTCGAAGTAATGTGTTTTAAAACAGTTGTTCAAATTGAAAACGGTATTTCAGTTGCTAATTTTAGATAAATGCTTTGTGATGGAGAAAAAACATGTAGGAAATTAAACACAAAATAATTGTAATAATTTTACGTCCATTACCACCTCATTATACGTTCCCACTGCTGGGGCACGAGCCTATGGATGGGTAGGGAGAACAGGCCATAACCACCACGCGGGCCCAGTGCGGCACGGTGGTTGGGTTTTACGTGCCTTCCGAAGTACGGAGGAGCTCGAGATGACAATTTTTTGGTCACCCATCCGATGACCGGTCTTTGCGAAAGTTGCTTAACCTCAACATTTGCAGACCGGGCGCGTTAACCACTACGCCATCGAGCTCCTCGTCCATTGTATGTCCGAAATGGATAAACTTTTGATACTATTGAATATATAAGAACTATATTGTTCACAGTTATACTATAAAAAATTCTATTTCTATTTTACAGTCATTTTGTACATTTGTTGCATAAAATAAGGATCAGAAATAGTTTTCTCAAGTTAAGACACTCTTCATATTGAAATGAAACGCCTCTTCCTGTGACCGCAAACCTTGGAAATAGATCGAAACATCAGGATAAATAATAATAATAAAATAGAATATTTTTTATTTATTAAGAATACGGTTCGTATTACAATAAGTTGGTCATATTTTTATAGTTTCACATATTCTGCCATGTAGACATAGGTAATATTAAAATTAACGCGAGTAACATTACATATGAATGAAGTGTTTAATATAAATGATCGAGATTTAAGTAGGTACGACGACGTCATAAAGGGTCAAGTTTTTTTTTTTTTTTTTTTTCATTTTGTTGATGGCTTTGTGCGACTAGCACATTTAGCCAGTGTCAAAGTAATTTTTCTAACAAGTAATACATAAATAAACAATATTTCTTTTCTGTATGATGATGATGAATGATAATAGAAATGAGAAATGATATACCCTCCAACCCCTCGAGTATCTCAGTAAAGATGTGGGGCTTTACTAAGTCCTCGGGCGGACTTCTTGAGAGAATTTGAAAAGTGACGTTGCACTGTTTTGTTTCATTTGCCAACACTCATGCACACTCACGAACACTTAACGGTTAATAATCCACCATTATTTCACATTAATATTCGACATAACACAAATTTTAGAAAATAAAACGAAACCGCAGACATGACTCTTCACTTTCCCGCCAAGAACTCCAAGGGTCAAGTTCACAAGTACCTACCTACATTTTTTTTTTTTAAATCATTCCAATGTTTTGCTATGTTTTGTATTTTTTTATGTAACAGCTTCAACACCTCAATTATTATATCTATGATTATTTTAATATTTTTTTTTTATTTATTTGCTATATTCACTGCTCATATTTTATAATGATTAGGTATTTAGTCTTTAAGAATATCAGTGCTTTGCTATAGATAGTGTTTTGTGTATAGGCAAAATCAGCCACTGAGATATCGCCCTTTTGTGCTTCTGCAGCCCTGTCATAATTTATATTTGTTATTTTTTTGTGTGATGAATTTGAAGTGCGAATAAAGAGTTTCGATTCGAATCTATTCCGCTCTTCATAATAATATATTCGAGTGTAAGTTCTTAAACGAAAAGCTGATTGTCACAATAGGCATCTCTATCAGTAACAAAGAGACGATTAAATTCTGTGTAACACCATAACAACGGGTGACTATCTATAAACAACGTATTGTCTCTGAAACTATTTACATAGAACATAGATAATAGCGCCGCAGTTGTTTCCATTATAGAGATTATTATAATATTTAAATATGCAACCATTGATTATTGAACTAAATTTATAATCATCTAAAATTCGGATTGAAAATTAATTGAACAATGCTCTAATAATTATTAGCTCTATTATTTATATTTAGTTTTTATCACAACTTTTGGTGATGCAATTAATTAATAATTTATAATCGTTAATACAAGTTTATAAATGTACCATCCGCACTATAGCTAATAATATCTTTAGTTAGTGTTTCCCAGCGAAAAGTCTTTAGTAAACAATGCATAATCGCCTTTCTGCTTTCGATGGTGAATTTTAAAACAAATTGTATCGATGTACGCAAAAATAATTCTAGCTTGACACCGCGTAGCGTACCTGACACACATGACTTCCGATCCACTATTTTTATCCGGCGAAATAACCGTGACCGACACGTTTTTCCACGCGAACCGACAAAATCAAGTTGTCATACAATGTTAACCACTGTCCAATCAATTAAGTCCCATCACAATTGCGTCCAGGTTATAAATAATTCGCGCGCGCGTTTTTGTTTTTTAACTTTTGTTTATTTATTTAAAATTTCGAACACATCACCGTTGAGGTTTTTAAACTCGCATGAAACTTCATTTGTAATTTTTGTCAACAAAACTTTTTAAATTTCTTTTTTTTTTCTTATTTAGCACTAAGCGAACACAGAAACATACCTATGCCCGCGATGACATACTGCCGCCACAGTTGTCCTGCCTCCATTCTGTGCGCTTGTTGGTTGACTGGCGCGCCGGTACCAACCGGGTCGTAGGCGTAGCTCCTATCGTCCATATAGTACGTCACGCGACGTCACTTGCGCGTGCACACGTAGTAGGGGGTAAGGGGGGTGTTTCGTAGATTCTTGGCAATCTTCCGGGTGCAACACGTCCAAATCTGAAACAAAACATTTGTCTATTATATTCTGTAAGCCGTAATCGCTCGTTTTGGATATGCTGAAGATTTATTTACACTTCGCTTAATGCATACTTAATGGTATTTAGCGGGCTATCTTTTGAAGTGCATCGGTTTCGTTGTGTTTATTGTTTCTATTAGTTTCCTGATGAGAAACGTATCAGTATTTATAGGTTGATGGTCACTAGTGGTTAGACCAGGGTGCCTAGTGTGAGTTTCATTCGCCATTCGCTCACGTTAACGAAAACGAGAATTTGTATGGCCAAATTTTAACTCTTCTCGTGTGTCGCCAGGAGGCGCTGCTTCAACGCCATACTAATTTTCGTTTTCGTAAACGTAATCGAATGAATACGGATAGTAAACAAAACTCACACTAGGCCAGAGGTCTCGGATTCCAGCAATAAGTGCCTTTTATTACACTCAGTTTAGTTGTTAGGGTTTGTTTTAAGCCCGCCTGGTAAGCTACCACTATGTTATCTTAGTATGCCGCTATGACAAAAATGTTAGAAGCATTGTTCTGTTCCGATATTAAGAAGTGATCTTCTGTCTTTGGCCTTATCATCACGTGAGATAAAGGCCAAGCAGCAAGCATATTTCCGTGGTATAAACTGAAAATTAACATGTCAAGTTAGCTAACGCTTGGTCTTAGTTGTTGTCCACATTATGTTACTACATTGAAGACAGCTTTGATATTTTAAGAGCCGTTTCACACTAGCGCTTCTCTAGCGTAGGCCTTCGATAGACGTATGCGCAGCGCAGACGCCGCGTTAAGAGCGTTTACGGCGCACACTAGCGCCGCCAATGACAAAAAAAAACATATCTGTAGTAGTAATTAAAGATAGAAAATCAAATTATGCTGAACAAACTATTTGAATGAAGTAATTTTGCATTTTTACGTCACCTAATGAACATTTGACATGTTATGGTTTAGTTAAATCATCATCTCAGCCAAAAAGACGTCCACTGCTGGACAAAGGCCTCCCTCAAGGATAAATAATTTTGAGGGGAATTTGCCATAATCGCCACGCTTGGCAGGCGGGTTGGCGATCGCAGTAAAGTGAGAATAATCACAGAGAGACGCTGCTGCCCTTCCTCTGGAATGGTCTCATAGTCGCCTTCTACGACACCCACGGGAAGAGATGGGGTGGTACAATTCTTTACCCCCGGCACCACACGGGGAATTAGTTAAATAAGATGTTACAACTAAAAACGGTCACTTTTAACTATAACGCCGTATTTAACTAAACCTAACATGTCAGATGTTCATTAGGTGACGTAAAAATGCTAAATTACTTCATTCAAATAGTTTGTTGAGCATAATTTGATTTTCTATCTCTAATTACTAGATATGTTTTTTTTTTGTTGGCAGCGCTAGTGTGCGGCTTAAACGCATACATCGTTTCTTTAGAGAGAGTTTGCGCCGAGTGAAACGAAGCACCGTCAGAGATTCAAAGGTTTTTTTAGAGGCAATGGCATCACTAGTGCGTGTCCCCGACCTTACTAGATACTCCGAGGGGTTCGGATCGGATCGGACCTCAGATCGGACATACGTTGCGTAAACGCTGTTCATGTCGCCTAGTAGTGACGCGGTTACATAGAGAGCGTTAGCACAAAATAAGGAAACCGTAGAAGGTACGCTTAATACGTCCCTCATAATATTTCGTCGTAAAAACCCCCGTCATCAAAATAAACTTATTCTTCCTGAACCCAAATTAGAAATGTATAAAAATAGTCCCTACTATAGATCCATCCGTGTCTTTAACAAAATACCAAAAAATAATAAAACTTATTTAAAAAAAGATTAAAACAGTATTTAGCACAAAAATGCATACTCAATACTAGAGTCTATGTCAGACAAAGACAATAAATAAGTTCTTATACAACATTTTTAATTTTTTGTTTATATTTACCATTAATACGAGTATATAAGAATAGTTATAATTTTGCGATGCCCTAACAGGGTTTGTAACAGGCCATCATATACTATTATATTACTATATTATTGTGTACTGTATGTGTGTGTATAAGTGATACTGTATCATCATCATCATCATCAGCTCATTTATGTCCCTACTGCTGGGGCACGAGCCTTCCCTATGGATGGATAGGGAGAACGGGCCGTGAACCACCACGCGAGCCCAGTGCGGATTGGTGGTTGTTAACGACTGCTAATGCAGCCGGGACCAACGGCTTAACGTGCCTTCCGAAGCACGGAGGAGCTCGAGATGATAAATTTTTGGTCACCCATCCGATGACCGGCCTTTGCGAAAGTTGCTTAACCTCAGTACTCGCAGACCGGGCGCGTTAATCACTGCGCCATCGAGCTCCTGTATACTTACGTACAGATCGAGATACTGTATACATAAGTACAATAAATAAATAAATAAAACACATAGACCCTTTCAAGGACCATCTCAAACCAGTCCGAGCGTCCGTTGCGGGATTGCGTGTCCGTGAGAGGTTGTATATGTGTGTTTTGCTCGATTGCGTTTATATGAAGCTTATCTTGTGCAGTCTCCTTATTTTGTGGCGCTAGTGTGAAGGGGCTTTTATTAGATTATTTCAGGGTACTAAATTCTACAGTGGGAGACCTTGTATATAGAAATAAGTAAGAAACACAACAAACACGCCATAACATCAATGTTTTTAGCATTGTTGTGTTCCGGCAGCTAGATATAAGATATCCAGTGCCACACTAGTTGAGGATCTCGGGTGAAGTTCGCTTCCATCATTGGCCTTGTCATCACTTATCATCAGGTGAGATCAAGGCACTGTGCTTACCCGTTAATATAAAAAAAGAAGAAAAAAAAGGATATTTGTTTTCTGTTTCTGTGAATGCGATCCGTTTATTTAGTCCTTCGAGCCGAATTTTCGTGGTGGAGTTTCGTTTGTATTCGTCCAAACAATAGTAAAGGAAACTCTTGTACAAAACTATTTGATAACAAAACAAATCACTCCAATATTGGGTAATTTATCATGGTTAATTACTGTTTTGATTAAAATTGTTAATCGTATTATCAATATAATACTGAAATTGCGACCGGCTATCATTATGATCCGCACAAATATCCTATTCCTTCTCTTCAAGGCCACCTTGAAGGGTTTCTGAACGAGTCTGCAGTCGATATGAAAACACATAATGTGGCGAGTTTACAATAGACCAAAATAATTTATAACAAATTTATTATATTTTTAAAATCTACATGTGGCAATTTTACACATGTTTTTTCACAATTTTTTCGAAGACGAATTAACTGTTATAGCGAGTTTACACAAACCCCAGAAGGGTTCCTAAGGAATTTTGTATAAGCGCTTGTTAACTTTACTACTTTAACGGGGTGCCTAGTTTTTAACCGACTCTAAAAAAAGGAGGTGGTTCTCAATTCGTCAAATTTTTTTTAGATATAAGATTACATTGATTTACATGGCATTGGAGCTGCGTCTCCTGGTACCAAACAAGGAGTTTACTTTTTGCGTAAAACGGAACGCATCCGATAAAATGAGGATCCCTATGCAAGTTACTAATTCAAAGTCAAAGGCAAATCATTTATTCAACATAAGCCTTCACAGACGCTTATTGACGTCAAAACTATAAAATCCAATTAATAATAAACTAAAAAAACAGTTTAGTTAGACTAAACTACTAAATCTGCAATTCTGTACAATTTGTACACAGTATTAGCAAGAAATGATATTTCTAAGTAGAGCTGGCAAGAAACTCAGGAGGCTTATTTCTTTTTCTCCTGAAATGAATTAATTATGAGACGCCCAACAACTCTGTCTCCGTGTGACCATGGACCCTGCAAAGGGGTCTACACGTCAGAATAAAATGATGTAAAACCAATGTGTAAATTAAAACGAGTGGATCCCATATTGTTTTCTAAAGTTTACGCGAACACACATTGAAATGAAACAACTTTTACGGATCTACTCACGTTTATTTTACACATTACTTTTTTCGCCATAGCCCCTCGCTGGATACCGTATGAAAGCATCATTAGCAACGTCGAAGATTGCTTAGTTAAATATAACGTTAGGAAGGCTGATGCTGAGGCAATACGTCAAGACATATCGTCTGTCTTGCGCCGGAGCAAATTGCCGAAATCCAACCTTCCTCGTGATCAATATTTCGCTTGTTTCAGAGAGCACGCGGCATCTGTAACACTTAACACCTGGCTGTTGAGCTTTAGCATGTCAAGCACGTACTACAGGATAATAAACTGAAAGTACCACGGCTTCGTCACAGAAAACGCAATATACCGACCACAGTGGAGCGCCAACCTGCTGTATTTCTACTATATATGAAAGGTGTCACTGACAAGATTGGACATATCTTAAAGCTAGCTTCAATCAACCTCTTATGCAAATAAATATATTTCTATTTCTATTTCTATTTCTAAACACTTACTTCAAGCCGCCGAAGAAGATCAATCAAATTTTACGACCTGTCAAGTGCAACATACCCCTTCAAGATGCAGGCGTGTACAAACTGGACTGCGACTCTGGGCTCTTTACATCGGACAAACAAAGAGAAGTGTAGGAACCCGCGTTAAAGAACATATAGCCGACGTCAAGCATAGGCGCGAATATAAGTCTGCAGTATGCGAACATGCCCTAGAGGGGCCCAACCAATAAATTTGATGTACCACAAATAGCGAGTATTCATTATATTCATTCAGAGAACTACGCGAGGCTATTGAAATTAAAAAACATCCTAATTTCAATAGAGAAGATGGTTGGAATCTACCACCAGCCCGGGATCCCATCATACAAAATATTAAATCCCAGCCCCAACACCCAACACCATACTGCCAGACCAAAAGATACTGTAAACTCTTTCTGCGTAAAACCGAACGCACCTGTTTAAATTTAAATGAGGGTGTACAAGCTACTAACTAATTATGAGACGACTAACACCTCAGTCTCCCTATGACCACAGACCCGGCAAAGGGTTCGAAACGTCAGGATAAACATTAAAAAGTAATGTGTGAAATAAACACAAGTAGATCCGTAAAAGTTGTTTCATTTCAATGAGTGGATCCGTAAAATCCGTGTAGTGTTCGCGTAAACTTTTGAAAACAATATTTACCTAGTATCCTCTTATAATTATTCTTTGTTTCGAGCTTGAGCCTCGTAATGACTAGCACATCCAAATTTGGTTTTGAAAACCTGCTCTTCTGCCCACGATTCCATAATAGGTTAAGTATATGATTTAACTTACCACATAGGTATTATTTCGCAATTAGGCAAGGGAATTGGTCTTACCGACCTTAAACCCATCGGAAAAGTAATAAAATATCAAACGAAAATAAATTGGATTATATACCTAGCGCGTGTAAACCCAGAATTGATAAACTGTCACGATACTAGCAATCAGGCAGACAAAGTCGCAGGAGACACTAAAGTGAGCAATTAAAAGGTTTATTTTTTATCATTTTCGACAGTTATCTGTCCAGTATCAGTCAGTGCCAACGCGAAACGCGCCACGTCGACAGTATTGACGCGTCTGTCGCGTGGCTTCTGTAAACACCGGCGGTGCCGGCTGGCACTCTGTTATTAATTGTCGCACAATCTCAATCTAAAAACGGTTTAAAGAGTTTAAAGGCATGTACATCGTAAAGTACAGGGTGTCTATTGCGAGTATAATTTAAAATTAGATCACTTTTAGGTATCGAAAAGTATGGCATTGAAGCAGCGCGTCTTGGTGACAAACGACAAGAACTGCCCCCCTAGGCAAGTAGCAAAACGCTGATAGAATAGAAACCAGATAGAATGATCATTGTACGGGATTGACATAAGTCAACGATACGTATAAATGACTTGTATGTCAATCCCATACAATAATCATTCTATTTAATTTCTATTCTATTAGCGTTTTACCCTCAGAACTACCATGTATTTGACACACACGCATAAATACTCTTTAAAAAAAATCATAAATGGAAAAGGAGCAATCGAAATCTATCAATGCCAATCCAAACTCACATTCTATCTTTTTTAATTTTTCGTTGCCTAGGATACAATCCGTGCAGCCTTAATAAAATTACGGTCGAATTTCGGCCACTGGGCGACCACTAGTATTAAGAATTAGTTATTATGATTGTCGCTAAGGTATACTATAAGTTTCATCATTATCATCATCTCAGCCAAAAGACGTCCTTTGCTGGACAAGGCCTCCCCACAGAATACAGATACTGGCCTCTCCCAAGGATCTCCACAACGACCGGTTTGTTATATTGTTTTACCACCGTGTATACCATGTTTTTATGCGGATAAATATTTTATTATTATTATGTAACATTAAAAAATATGTCTGCTGTTCAAATTATAAGTATTATCAACAATTAGTATGGTTAGTATGCTTACAGCTTACATGTTTAAATCGGGGTTCGACAGTTGCGTCTGTTTGCTTTAAGATAGTCATGTTTTCATTGCGATACTAAAAATGTATTCGTACAAACATGATACAACATAAGCTTGGAAAAAAAGGGTAATATTATTTTGATACAAAAAACGATTTGTTAGCTATAGGTCCAATACGCAATTCGTTCATTTCGCATTTTGCCGTTCGCCTACTACTCAATTCGTCAATAATTTGATACGATGCAATTAATATCTTAATATGCAAACCGTACGTGTGTATATCACTGAATTCCTCCTAGACGGCTGGACTGATTTTGATAAAACTTTTTGTGTATGTTTTAGTGGGATGGTGGCATGAAACCTGGATAGTATAGATTCACAATTGGACCCTATAGTGGCACTGTAATAGGGTTTTAGGTTTTTAAAAACCATAATGGAATAAGGGTGTTCACTCAAGCGGACAGAGTCAAAGACTAAGAGCGGGCCTCATATGGTATCATGTAAAGAACTTATATAGAAATACAGTATTCATAAGTTAGGGTTGCGATCGTGAAAGCTAAGCAACTATGTCTTCTGCTTTTGTTTTTTATTTTGAATGTTCTTTTGTTTTTTAATATTTTTTAATGTAATAATTTTTTTGTTGTACACGGTAAAAACAGTTTTCTTAAAACAAAGCAAAATTACTTCAGTCAAAGCATATTTCTTAAATTCAACAAAATGATCCACTCATATATACTGAAAATAATATTTTCTTAAATTTAATATCACAATAATCTTGGTTTTATTTCTTTACAATAAGATTAGTTTTGTTTGTTTTGAAAAAATATATTTTTTTCCATTCAAATCATTATTTTCTTGAATACCAAGTAAATATTTTTTTAATTGAAAATTTTTTTTTTCTTGAACCAATACATGGAAGCGTTATTCTTAGATTATATGCAATTAAAAATAAATAAATAATATATTAGAATAAGTAAATGTATTCTTAGAATAAAAAAATGTATTGTTGAGAAAAAAAAATGCTTTTCTTTATTTAATTCTATAAATTCTCAAACTAAATGATTGTTGTTTTTATTAAAGAAAATAGTTTTTTTCTTCTAACTACAATAACGCCTTCACTCAATAACTGTTATAATTTATATCAAACCAACTCTATTTCTTGTTTTAAGAATAAAAAAATTGATCTACAGAATTATTATTTTGAATCAAGAAAAACAAGTATCATGTTAGTTATTATTATTTCAAATTAAAACTACAACTTTTTTCTCTGAAGACGTTAATGTTTTGAAATAATATGATATTTTCTTGGGTCAAATAGAGGATGTTGTTCATTCAAAATGTTTTATTTTTGGAAGTTTAGGGTGTTCCTGCACCTTCTAGTATTCTTTACATAGCATCCTAGCCATGCTATTTTTTGCATAGCATGGCTAGGATGCTATGTAAAAAAGACTAGAAGGTGCAGGAACATCCTACATTTCCATAAAAACTTAATACCTCTTTATACAAAACTATAAAACATTTTGAATGGAACTCCTACAAATATAAAAATTGAAAGTCATTATTACAAATTTACTGTTTACTTATAATTCTACTTATACTTAAATTAATTGCGTTTTTAACGTTTCATGTCAGGTACATAACTAACATAATTAATAAAAATTATGTATATATTTTACAAGCTTTTCAATGAAGCCTTTTCTTTCTGTGTGGCAATTATGTTGTCGTCACCAGCAATCTGTAAATATTTAAATATATTATTCACTAGTTTCCCATTTGACTAATATGGGTATGCAGGAATTTGTTGGCAAATTATATTATTTGGCCTATTAACACAGTAGACAATTATGATAATGTAAAAGAAAATAATACAATACACACCTTATCACTGACAAATATGCTATCTATAGCTCCTGCGTCGATAATTGAAATTTCTTCGTAAGCCTTTCTTTTGGTAGGTACCTACTTGATGTTCCAATACATGAGGTGTGGATGGCATCTGTGAGGATTTTTTACTGAAATAAAAAGATGACCTTGCATTATACCAAATTAACTACGGTAATATTACTAAAGAGTTGATTCTATAAAATAATGTTTTAAAATATATAAGAGCTTTTCTGACTCTTACCACTAGTAAAGGGAATTTCCAAAATTCAATTCAAGCGATGAAAAAACTTATCACATCATCCAGATTGTGTATAAAGTTTATAACACTAAGTTGGTTTTTAAATAAAAATATTTTCAGTTTTTCCAGTTTATATAAAAGTTTAGTCCCTTGTTAGTATATATCATATCGAAATGGATTAAAATCTGAAAATTAAACATTAAATAAATTAGGGCTCAGTCAAGTCACCATAACAGCACACAATATTTTTCTTGTTTTTTTCAATTATTCTCTATATTTAGTACATACAATGTTGCCTTCAGCCCCTTCACTTAATTGCTTAGATCTTCTAAGCTACATAATGGATTATATTGGGGTTTTACCATCATTTATTGTATTTTATCTGAAAAATTTGTGTATTTAATATTTAATATTAAATAGCGGTTGTATCATACTGCTTTTCGACCAAAGATGTGCTAAGCTATGTAGCAAGGCATGTGTATGATATCCACCAATAGGATCGCTATGATATGAAAATAATAAAATATACTTACGAACATCACTTATTTGGTCAAAGAATCTTCTATTCTTCCAGGACATTGTAAAGACTATCATGTTTTTTCCACTTCCTCCCATGGATCTGTGTTGTTTGCAACCACATCAAACCTGCTTGATTGCTTTCTGCAAAATACATAATTATTTTTACTATAAGAAATAAAGAGTAAATAGATGAAGTAGCAGCTAGGAATCCGAATTTTATGCAACGGTGACGAGTTTCGAATTCGAATTTTGATAGCACAAGCGCTTTAGCTACTTACTTTAGATCAGAGCATTGTATTTGATGTTGTCTTACATCTATATTAATTTAAAATTACGTCGATCCTTTACATGACGGAAGGACAATAATTTAGACAGTCTTTCTCATTAATAAATTAATTTCATCATTAAAAAACAGTATTAACAATGGCTAAACCTTGGCATAGGTTTACAACACACAACAATAAAGGCACACAAACAGCGCATAATCTGATGGATAGATACGAACTGTAATATCAGTAAGTATTTTCTTCTTAAATCCTAGATTTTGGAAAACAAATTAGGTACTTACCTATGAAAATTTTAACAATTTCGTCGGGAACTAGCCACGCACGATCGTTGCAGCTCTGTAAGTTCTTCCATTCTAACGTCCTTAAGTAGGTAAGGTACAAAATACCTATGTAGTACTATGTACCTAGTAGGTAATGTAATGACACACACTTTACACTCGGTGAGCAGCGCGCGCGTTAAAAAGTGGCCAGACTGAATGTAAAATCCTCTTCAATAATAACTAAAGGTAAAAGCGCAACACAGCGCAACAGTGACCAACCAAACCCAGACAGCTCAAGGCAGAAAATGACTTGTGTAGCCAGTTCAAAGCGTTATAATCTTAACTACAGACTAATATTATTTCATTCTAGTATTTGTATAATTTAAGTCAAAAACATGCTTTATTATATCAAGAGAAATAATGGTTTTGTTAGTTTTACATTTCTATTGTATCAGATCGAATTGATATCCTCTAGGTTTAAATAAATATATGTTAATTTCAATAGTCTGATCTTCTTGTAATCACAAATAAAATGTTGAATTGAAATAACAGGTTAATTCGAATTAAAAAAAACCATTTTTGTGGATATGAGATATTGTCGTTACTTGAGCTAACAAAATATATTCTTGCGGTCCAGAAAACTTGAGCGAAAGCAATATTTAGTTGATCCAATAAAATTAGTGTTTAGAGTCAAGAAAAGAGTTCTTTCAGATTGAATTAAATATTTTTATTTGATTTCAGTATAATAGTTCTGAATGCAAGTAAATTATTTCTTGGTTTTAAAAAGTATTTTTTACTTTGACGAAATTTCTGGTTTTGGTTTAAATAAAATCGATCACACTTCAATCAAACAAGCCTGAACTCAAATTAAATATATTGGTTTTAAATTTAGCAAATCAAACAAGAAAATATGGGTTTTTGGTTCAAAATATTCAGATTTTTGATATGATGCAAATATGCTTGAGCTAAGCTAATATTGCTAAGAAAATGACATTACTTGGTTTAAGAAATCCTTTTTACCCGTGTACTTAGTGTGTACCGATAAATGTATTTCTTATTCTTCCCTACGGATGGGTGACCAAAGGAGTAGCCTGCTGGGGTGAACACAGGTCACACAGGAACTTATGGTAGTCCTTGCACCCACCCATGGTGTTACCGCATGCTATATCTCCGACTTGATCAATAAAAAACTTAGGTACCGTCTAGTCTCTTTAAACACGACACGTCGAGGCTAGATTATTAATAGCTAATTAACGATCGTTATGTCCTCTTAACGCATCCTAATGATTCATTACAAGCCCAAGAGCATGGCCGATCACGTCCCGCGGAAGATATGACTATTGGTCATGACATGGCGTCCATATCCTGTTCCGGTCAGTCGCATCTTCATGTGTCTGGAACGCTTTTCCTCTAATTTTTTTGTGCGCCACAGTGATGCGACTTGCGACGCGACTAGAGATTTACGATAGACTGTTCAAAGATGTTGTCAGATTAAGTCAAAGTAAAAGTCAAAATGTTTTATTCAAATAAACTTAAGAATAAGTGCTTTTGAATCGTCCAAATTTTTTTTTACCCACTAACCTAAGCCTCTTTACTAAACCTCTTTACAAAAAGAAATACATTATTTTTTCTTGTTTTTTCTTTAATGGCTCGGTGCAGGTTAATGTTTTAGGCAATGTTAAAGTTATGGATTGCTTTGTTTAAATTTAAGAGCGTTTTTATACATATTCTTTTAGCCTAACGTTTAGCTTTCAAAACATTAGCGACAAAAAAAAACGTTTTAATAGATAAGTACTGAATTAAAATTAGCTGATTCGATAAATGGGATAGGGGAAAAGATATATGTCTATTCTTTCAAGGATTTGATAGCATTTTACTGTTTCTAATTATGCGACATAAAAAAGAAGTTTCTTCGTGGCGATTGCTTATGCGGACATGAGGAAATTTCACACTGTCTTAAATAGGAAGTAAACGATCTAGAAATTCGCATTGCATCAGCATAAAGGTCTGAATGTAGGGAGTGTAATGATCCAATTTTTTTAATTTATTTATTTAAACTTTTGCAATATAAATATTACATGGCGGACTTAATGCCTGAGGCATTCTCAACCAGTCAAGCATAGGGTGGTGCAGAGATAACATTGGTAGGTACAATTGAGATATATTATTATAAATTATTTAAGTAAAATCTGTGTATGATTTTAAATAACCCCTTAATCAGCTCATTTTATGGCCCCACTGCTGGGGTACGAGCCTTCCCTTTGGATGGATAGGAAGAACGGGCAATAAACCACCACGCAGACCCAGTGCGGATTGGTGGTTGTTAACGACTGCTAATGCAGCCGCTGCCGGGAGCAACGGCTTTACGTGCCTTCCGAAGCACGAAGAGCTCGAGATGATACATTTTTGGTCACCCATCTTATCTTATCTTATCTTAGTGGGGCCTGCTGAAGTTTTCCTAACATCCGATCATAATATTTTTACAAATATTAAAGATCCTGCTCGTGGAAATTTTTTCAACATTTGTGTTTTTGTAATTTGTTCGCAACAAAATTTGCGTTAAAAATAATTTGAACATTTTATAATTAATTTGCGTTAACTCCCGTTTCAATTCTTTGTTAAACTATGGAACGCGAAAGTTTAAAAGTATAATAGTAAGTGACTAAAAGGTTGAATATCTAAAACTAAAAGGTTGGATATCTAATATCTCTAACTAATAGAACAAAAGAATACTCGTATTTCTAGCGACAGAATTATATAATATGGTGGTAGCTAACCAAGCGGATTTAAAGCTTGAGCACTTGCAGTTTGCAACAGTTTTTGACAAGCCGAGCGAGCGAAGCGAGCGTGCCGCGGTAGCGGCCGGCAAAGCGTCAGAAACAAACTTTTGAAGACTATTAATGTATTATTTAAAAAATATATACGTTGTATAATTTCTCCGTTCATTGTGTTCTCTCTAGTACCGTTGCCTTAGGGCCGAAACACATAGACACGATACGACGTCGCACCGCAAAAATAAGCGATGTGCCAGGCTAGTATAATCCTTATTGCCTGTCAAATACTAGACAGACTCCGCATTGGTACGACGCGACGTCGTGTCGTGTTTATGTGTGGGAGTGTTAGAATTCCGTAGTATAATTCGCAATGAAGTAGAAATTCGCTTGCCGCGTCGTCGGTCGCAAGACGCTCATCTCGTGGCTGAGGCCTTAGTCTTCGTATGGTGTTTGCGGACACTATAAGTACCTACATAGTAATAGTTAAAAAACTAATAAAATTCACAAATTTTCTTGATTGAAATTAAACAACTTTTATGGATCTACTCCTGTTTATTTTACACATATAACAGAGAGACGCGAGTAGATCCGTAAAAGTTGTTTAATTTCAATGTGTAGGTCGAGTTCATGTACACTTTAGATAACAATATTTCTGCAGTGTCCTATTTTCGTGACAAACATAAGCGCCTGAGATTTATATTTCATAATTAATTGCAATGGGAATGATCTTGCTGGAATAAAGGTTATAGGCGTAATCGTTATGTTTGCATTCAAATATGAAAAACAGGATTTTACACTAGAAACGAGCGGCTAACAGAAAAAATTTTGGTGAATTATATAAAAAAAGTATATTTTAACCTTTAGAAATCAACGTAAATCTACGTAGGTATATTACAAGTAATATCAGGTATTCGATACAGTTTCATATCGCCAGTGTTATCTCTCTGAAGCATATTATATATGCAAGCAGATTGGCTTCGATTGGAAAGCCCTTCATACAAGGGCCATATCAGACTGATTCAAATTATGAAGTGCGTTCTGCAGTGGGAATATTGTGTCAATTCTGTGGAAAAATTCCTAATAGATAAGGGGAAATCATGATTTATATTATAACATTTTGCATCGTCTTTATATTATGAAAATATTTATTTCTTAGTTTGTCCCTATACGCTCTTATAACTTCTATCCGTTCAACTAATTTCGAAGGCTTCAAAATTGGTAAAACCATAACGATAAATAAATTATATTGTAACAACTCATGTATACTTATGGAGAGCAATAAATGATTGAATTGAATTGAATTGAATTAGATTTATCGTAGTATGAAGAAATTCATAAAGTTTCAAGGTACTTGCCTCCATCATAGAAATTAAGTACATATTGTGGTTGACTGATACGTAAAGGCTTAATCATCACGCTTGACAAATTGCGGGTTGGTGAGCACAAACCCGGGCTCTCTGTCACTTTGGCACTCTGTCAACGATAAATTGTAAATAATGAAAAATTATAATATTTCGTAATGTATTTTTTCATGATATCGATGGTGGAATGGAAAATCAACTGATATTTAACTAACGCCTTTTACCAACTGCTCAGCAGAGCTATTTATGTTTCATCATCACCAGCTCATCACGTCCCCACTGCCGGGGCACGAGCCTTCCCTATGGATGGATAGGGAGAACGGGCCATAAACCACCACGCGGGCCCAGAGTGGATTGGTGGTTAACGACTGCTAATGCAGCCGGGACCAACGGCAAGACGTGCCTTCCGAAGCACGGAGGAGCTCGAGATAAAAAATTTTTGGTCACTCATCCGATGGCCGGCCTTTGCGAAAGTTGCTTAACCTCAGCACTCGCAGAAGACCGGGCGCGTTAACCACTACGCCATCGATCTCCTCAGTACCGAGATTTATCTTAGTTTAAAGAAATTCATGAAGTCTCAAGGTACATGACTCCATCATAAAAATCAACTAATGTGTAGCGATTACTTGATAGCAGCCGACCATGTGGTGGGCTGTTACTTAAAAGGCCTAATCACCACGCTTGACAAAGTGCGGGTTGGTGAGCACAAACCCGGCCTCTCTGTCACTTTGGTACTCTGTCAGCGACAAAATGTAAATGATGAAACTAATGATGAATGACTAACTATAGGTACATAAAAATAATTATCGACAAAAATGGCGTTTCGGTTGTTTTTCCCTTTCACCATCGATATACTTGTAGTTAGTTTTTAGATAGGTACTTAATATTGCGTTCCTAACGAAGACATATACATACCACAAAATAAGGACCTTCAGAAAGTAAACTTCATACAAATACGAACGAGCACACACATCTATACTAATATTATAAAGCTGAAGAGTTTGTTTGTTTGTTTGTTTGTTTGTTTGAACGCGCTAATCTCAGGAACTACTAGTTCGAATTGAAAAATTCTTTTTGTGTTGAATAGTCCATTTATTGAGGAAGGCTATAGGCTATATTACATCACGCTATAACTAATAGGAGTGGAACAGTCGGTAATTAACGCGGGTGAAACCGCAGGGCACAGCTAGTAGACAATATGGTGGAAAATACGTAGCGTCTGCAACAATTGAGACCGCAATTGAAAAAAAAAATTTTTTTTTAATTTATTTGTTTTAGTTATTAAAATATGCAGCTACTAAATTACGAATATTGATGTTATCAATATATTTAATTGGTTTCCATCTGTTGTAATTTGCACAATAGTGTTTTTTTTGTGGTGTTTTCGAAAATAATTATGATCGAGTCAAAATTATACAATCGTGTATTTGAGCAAGCAAATTCAAGATAAAGACATGAATTTACCTACATATGTCAACATTTCAGATTCGTGAGTCATATTATAGTCTTAAACTATTCGCCGAAAGTTGGTGCATTTTTTCAGTGTGTCGCCTTAAGCTTATCTTCTAGGTCTCCTTATAATGAGTATATACTCAGAGCAACGTCATTTCTCGTATTGTTGTAAATTAAGACATTCAATGGTGGCAGCCGAGGTGATACCATCAGTCCGCATACTTAATGGCGGCTGCTAATGTCACGTGTGCGGCGAATGAGAAAAACAAAACACTTATAGAAATAGAAAAACACTTTATAGGTACAAATCAGATCTACAGATAATATTTTACTAGCGTTTATTTCAAGAATTACTGGATGGTTCTAGGGTTTTTAAAGGGTGGGCTTGCTTTCCACAAGTCGAGCTTTTCGTGGCTGGACGAGAGAAAGGGAAGAGATTCCCACATAACTTGGAATCGTTCCTGACCCCGGTGTACGCGTAAGACAGATTTTAAGTTATAAGTAGTTTAAAAAATATATTATTTATCTTTCTATTCTAAAACGTTTGCTACAATAGTAGAGTCGACGCTCTGGGCGATAAGTGGGGTAGCTGACGTTTCGGACACATTATATTCGGACACAGTGTCCGAATTGACACTTTTTAAATTTATTATTTTTTTCACTGACGATTCGGACACCAATTAAAATAGCTGCTTTGTACAGTCAGATAAAAAACTTCTAATTATTTCTCTACATTAATTTTGACTCTAGGCTAGAGATGGAATTGAGAATCTGGCTATCTTACTGTAGGTACCACTTAGCTTACCTCTCGCAGAAAATCAAACCTGGAAATTCCGGGTATTAGACCACACTTGAAATCGCTTATGGACGCAGTGTTTGTTAGTATCTAATCTAGTCTTCAAACAAAAGGTTTTTCTTTATACCTTATGGGTACTTAGCATGAAGGCTTGTTGAGTATGAATCTCACCTGACATAATTACAAAATAGCAGAATCAAGGCTATGTAAGTAAGGAAGTGAAGTTCCGAAGATAGGAGAGCTGGCCATCATATGGTGACTGCCTTACCCCTTAAGGGGATCAAACTCACAACTTCCGGGTCTTACTACAACATCACATCATAGAGACATTTTTAAAAATTTACTTAAATAGGTTTACGTTTAGTAGGTGAAAAGGTTATAGGACGATTCGAAAGAACTTATTTTTAAGTTTATTTCAATAAAAAAAATTCACTTTGACTTTGACTCTGTATGTTTCTGTTTTTCTTTTTTATTTGGAATAACAAATAGCTTACATAATCAAACATAAATACAAAAAAACCGGCGTGCGTGCGTGTCGGGCCACGCGCAGTGTAGGGTTCCGTAGCCCATCTCAATAATGCGGACTCTGAGAAGAGGGCTTTTATGAACATTTATTTAACGATGGCTCATGTACTTAAATGTAGGGATACTACCGGTTTCACACACCTGATAACGTTATTTAAGTAGTTGCCAATGAGGAATTTGACCCAAATATGGGGTAGACAAGAAAAAATAAATTACATCCCCACTTCACGTGTAGGGGAGGTAACCTAAAAAAATTTTTTTTTTTTAAATATTAACTTCTCTTTGTCATGCATATGTCATGGCAAAACTATAAGGGTTCCTTGTTGACTACGGAACCCTAAAAATTATAAACTAGATAACAAACATTGTGCTACTCGATATATTTTTATTATGAAAATTGTTATGTTTATTATACATATAAGATGCGTGTTTTATTTACCACTACATAATGACTACATACATTGATTTGTGTTTCGATTGTGGAAGATGCTTTACATTTTCATGAGATGCACACGACACGTCACGTGTCAACAGAGTAGTTACTTCAGACAAGAATGTGATTATATTCATAAGCTACTTATTTACGATTTTTAATATATGTAAATACCTATGTGTTTACTTCTATCAAGATTATCGAGAATCCATTCAATATAACTATGTGTATTGGTTGTTGAAGTTCTAATATTGGGTCCTTACCTATTACTTCTAAAACTCAATACCGGTTGTTAATATTATTATACACATTTAATTAAGTAATAACAGTGATTTTTGATTTTGTGTCTTTATTGCCCAAGTATTTTTTTTTAAATTGACTTCTTTTTTGTTAGCGTAATTGACCTTTTATTTCATTGTAGCTTTGAAGAGACTTGTTTTTTTTTAGGATTTGCTATTGAAAAAACTTTGGTATGAACAATAGAATTTTATAAAAGCAGTTTCATAGGTAAGGACCTAAAAAAACAATATTTAATATAAATGTTCAAATAATTTTTAACGCAAATTTTGTTGCGAACAAATTATAAAAACACAAATGTTGAAAATTATTTGAACTATTTGAACATTTATAAATAGCTTGCTTACTTCTTAACTGATCTTTAATATTTGTAAAAATATTATGATCGGACGTTAGTGACGGTAGTTGTTGACATTGTATGGGCGCCTTTGGCTTTCAAAGTAAAAAGTGTTGAATAATTTCGGCGGGCTGGTTAGAACCACGATAGCTCAATTGGAAGAGCACCTGACCCGGAATGTCAGAAGGGTGCAGGTTCAAATCCTGCTCGTGGAAATTTTTTCAACATTTGTGTTTTTAATATTTAATATATCTCATGCCTAATAATGTGATGCTGTGTGTGCTGATATAACATGTATCAAGCTAGTCTGGGACGTGAAGATAATGTATCAGCTCCCTTAACGTCCCGTGCATGTTGTAAGAGGCAACTAAAGGCCAAGGGTTCCATGATGCTCGCACATCAGGCGGTCGGCTGCAACCCATCACTGATGGTATCTATTCCACCTCGGAGCCCTACTATACAAAGTACTAAGTGCCAAATGTAGCGTCGAGTGAATGACAAGTATATTACAAATTGGTGATTTTGATGCTCTTTACCTCTTTTTCGGACAAAGACGTGAGAGTATGTATGTATGTCTTACATGTTATACAATAAAAATTACAGTTTGAAAAAAGAGTGTTGAAAAAAAAATCCATTTTTTTCAACACTGTCTTTTTCAAATTGTAATTTGTTCGCAACAATATTTGCGTAAAATTATATGTTAATAAATAATCAATTATAAATTATATAAATCTAATAATTAAATAATTAATTATACACTTCATATTTTTAAAGCAAGTAAGTCAGTAAAACATTTTTTTTTCACAAAAGCTTTGGTAACAAAGATCAAAACTACCTGTGGAAATGATTAGTTTTTGGAAAAAGGAGACAGCTCTATCGTATTAGTAAGAGAGCAAAAGATAGAGAATTTACAAAAGATTTTGTTTAATGACATCTCCAAACGGCTGGTTGACACTTCCCATGACCCAAAGGCTGGCTTTTTCCTTGGCCAGAGACTAAGCATTGCCATTCAACGTGGAAATGCCGCCAGTCTCTTGGGTACTTTACCAGTCGACTGCGATGCGGAGGAATTTTTTGACTTTAGGTTATTATAATCTCAGATTTTAATTTTGTAATTTTCAATAATAAATAAATTGTATAATGATCTTAAAAAAAAAAAGAAGATTTTATTAAATTGGTTACAAAAAAATTATAATAAGCACAATAGTTGTGAACTAGGCCATTACCAATATTGTAGTATATATTTGGTCTGTGTAAGCCATATATACATATAATTGATTAGCTGTTCCCCGACCCACCGCGTCGCATCGCGTCCGTCGCGTCGCCCGAATGCGCTAAGAAGGTAGGTACTTCGATTTCGCTTAGCGTTTTTCTTACTTTTTCTAAGGGTCATAGCGTGATGGTAAATAGCCTATTTATAGCCATTCACAAAAATTGGGCTATGCAAAATTATTTTTGAAGTGAAAACTTCTTTAGCGGCGTTGTGCACTTTTTGGAATGGGTAAAAAATGTTAAACTCGCGTCAGGACACGTGACCTGATCGAAAATTCGTAAGACGGATGGAGAGTAGACAGCTGGCGCGACGTAATATAAATTTTGAATATAACTTAATATAACTTTTTAATGTTATATAAATTGTCATGTTTGTGTACGATAGCCCAATAAATAAATATTGTATTCTACCACATAAATGAGAGTACTTTTATACTGATAATTAAAGCAATTCGTGCAAAATTATTCCCTAACCATTCCAAAATATCAAAAATGCACAACGTTAATATTCAAGTTTTCACTTCTGCCGGCACTCCCAGAGTGCAACCCGTCGTTTTTTTCAAATCTGACTGGTGAGAGATTAGTGCATTTATACAAAAAAACAAACTCTTAAGCTTTATTATATCAGTATAGATTAGTTAAACAAAACATGACATGGTTATAATTTTTTATCGAAAATTATATAACACTTGAAATCTTACTTTTTATTTTTAAGTGCTAATTGCTGCACTGAAGCTGAATTAAATATTTATAAAATATTTTTTAAAATACAGTGAAAAAATTAAACGCCCAATCGACCGAGCCAAGAATCGATGCCAGCCATGCGAGCCAGGAATGTATTCTATAAAATATTTTATAAATACACTTGAAATTATTATTTCACAAAGTGGGGTATTTTGAAAGTCATATCCAATCATTAACGACTGTGATGTGATTTTTCATTATCATTTTTTATCATCATTTATTTGTATCATTAATTCAAGTGGATTGTTTATTAATTCACTAGTTATACCTATCTTTAAAAAACTGATTCTATCGTTTTCACGTGAGAATGTTAGTAGTGATTTATAACGATAACAAAAATATCGAAAAATATATTGTCGACATGATTAGAATGATTTTTTTAATGATATCATAATCATATGAATGAAGTAATTTAGCATTTTCACGTCACCTAATGAAGACCTTACAGCTAAACACGGTCACTTTTAACTATAACGCCGTATTTAACGAAACCATAACATGTCAGATGTTCATTAGGTGACGTAAAAATGCTAAATTACTTTATTCAAATAATTTGTTGAGCATAATTTGATTTTCTATCTCTAATTACTAAATATGTTTTTCATTGGCGGCGCTAGTGCGCGCCGTAAACGCTCTTAAAATCTGAAATATCTGACCAATCATTCGTTTCCAATCCAAGATATAACTGATATATATGTCAGAAAGATATAACACGAAAATTAACGATATACCTATCAGACTTAGCCTTGTGTGGTAGTGACTACAGGGTGCCAAGTGCGAGTATTATTCGCCACTTGATCACGTTAACGAAAACGACAATTTGTTTGAAATTTTTTTAACTTTCTCGTATGTCGCCAGGAGGCACTGCTTCAATGGTCATACTAATTTTCGTTTTCGTAAACGTAATCGAATGAATGAAACACTCAGTCACAGAAGAAAGACACACTCAGTTCTAGAAGAACTAGTAATCGTTTTTTTTCCTTTAATCATCACTATAACTACATAGTATAAAACACAATCGCTTCCCGCTGTCTGTGTGTCCCTAGCCCTATGTATGTATGTATGCTTAGATCTTTAAAACTACGCAACGGATTTTGATGAGGTTTTTTTTTAATAGATAGAGTGATTCAAGAGGATGGTTTATATGTATAAATACATGCATTTAGTTAGTTAAAAATAAGAGTCAACAACTGATAAGTCTTTAGCAATAATTGAGTTCAGACAGACCTACCGCCGACCGCCTAACTCTCTCGCTTTCTATCGCTTTGAGGGCGAGGCGAGGAGGAGGCGTCATCTTGTCATTCCGAAAGGAATATGAAAGCAATATCGAAAGCTATAGGCTATAGCTTTCGATATTATTCGATATTATATTTCGATATTATATTAGAAGGCGAGGTTAGGTTAAAATCGAAGGCGAATCGAGGCGAGATTAAAATCGAAAGCGAGAGAGTTAGGCGGTTGGGGGGCTGCTTCCTAGCTATCATAGTCTCGAAAAATTTAAGTATAAATCAACGTTATTTGGGGTCGTTAGTCCGTTCGCACCACGAGCAGTTCGTACCACCCACGGTATGAACGGCCCCTTTTTGAAGTGGGCAATTGGACCCACTATCAAAAAAATGTGATTTGTTTATGACGAAAACTGTGTTGAACACGGCTTTAAGTGTCGATCTCTGGTGTCACTACGATAAAATAATGTACTTATTTACTTTTTGTGCAAAAAGGTTTTGTATCTCTAAAGGTTTTATATCGTTAATTATGTTTGTTTAATGGTGTAGTGGTTATACCTAATGATAAAACAACTGTGCACTCTTAGTACCTAGGTATGTTGTATTTATATTTGTTTGCAGAAACATGCATAAAGACTTAGTTATCGCCAGTTAAAACAAGCTATATGGGATCGCAGAACATTCTGTATACTGATCTCAAAACTTCAGTAAGTATGAAGATGGCATCGATCGGAGGAATCTTGTGAACCTATTTTAAAGATCTTGGTCTACTGCCCTTTCCGTCCTTGCATGTCTACGAAATTTGTAATTTTACATGCATTTGTTTAACAAAGCGTATGAAGAGCAAAATTTCACTCACGTAGGGATCTATACAGACTACGAGTAGTTTTAAGTGACATACCAAAGTCTAGTAAATACGGGAAAAGTTGTCTCGCCTTGTGTGTACGGATATTCAATAAAATTCCAAAAAAGCTAAAAGTATTGAAGAAGTTTTTATTTAAAAATAGATTATATAAATGGCTTAATGCAAAGAGTTTCTATAGCCTGAAACAGTTTTTTAGTGTTTCCTAACTTATAAAATGTTGGCGCAGTACAAATTCCTCATTGGAAACTACTTAAATAACGTTGTCAGATATGTGAAACCAGTAGTATCTACATTTAAGTATATGAGCCATTTAAAAATATACGCATTATTGAGTTGGGCTACGAAACCCTACACTGCGCGTGGCCCGACACGCACTTGACCGGTTTTTTTAATGGTTTTGCACAAGCATTTAGCCAATGAAAAAGTGTAATTTTTCTTACAAATAATACATAAATAAACAATATTTCTTTCCTGTATGATGATGATGAATGATAATAGAAATGAGAAGTGAGAAATGATATACCCCATAAATGATATACTCAGCATAAGTTGCATAAAATCCCTGTCAATAAAGTACTTATAAAAGTAATGACACACTCACCATATCAATAGCGTTTAGTCCTTGATTGTGGAACAAACATTCAAAATACATCATAATCGCGAAACATATTAATTTAATTATGAAATCAAGTCAGATATCGAAACAATTATTAAAATCGTCATTGATACGACTGAAATATTTAAGTTTGATTGGTTATATTGTAAAACTGGATTGGCGTAATAAATCCTTATCAAAGATTTATTACTAAAATATCTATTTACTTATATGTGTTTGTATAGTATATTTATTAAGTAGTGGTCGTCCAATGCTCGATATTCGATATTAATTCACAAAAATACAATGTTTACACAAGGTCTTTGTAATGCATAATCTATACTAACATAATAAAGTTTTTTGTTTGAACGCGCTAGTCTTTAGAGCTATCGATTTCAAAAATTATTTTTGCATTAAATAGCCCAATTGTAGTGGAAAGCTATATGTATATAGGCCATTTAATATATAATCCAATTTTTATTAACCCTATTCTTGGCATAGAGGATTATTTGAGACACTTCACTTACAAAAAGTTTCGAATAGTAAAATAAGAATACACGTTTATAGGAAAAATATATATAATTCCACAAAAAAACCTCTGCCAAGTAAAGGATTGAAAAATAGCCGGCGGGTGCAACCGCGGGGCACAGCTAGTTATACCTACATAAATTATATCTTTCGGAACTCTTTTTCCAAATAAACTTTTACTATACCAAATTTCACACGCCTCCGTACACGCAATGTGTTAAAAAAGGACACAAAGTTTTCTGTTCACGTAATATAAACTATCTTTTCCACGTCGAAAACCCCTACTTTGTTTATTCTAAACTAGCTTTTGTTCGGGGCTTTGCTCACGTGGGTAATAAAAGCTAAACTTATTAAAGGTAAATATCGTTAGGGTATAAGTAAAAAGGATTAGACCACTATACATGTCACGTCATTTCAACATTAAGATTTTCATTTTTTAATATTAGAAATATGCTTACCATGCATAAAAAGTGTCTAACAAAATAACCTAATAAACTTTATGTTACGGAGTAAATACTTATTTTTAGGTTTTATACTTTTTCTTCTTTTCTAAATATCATTTTCTTTTGTTCTGTTTTTGAAATGCTTGTCATCGTGGTTGCAGTCTTGGTATGTTTTATTTTGTTATTTCTCCTTCTATTAATTATAATTGTACGTTTTACTTTGCCTCTTATTCCTTAATACAGTCCACCTTTTCCCTTTGGCCTCCTTCCGTTACACTCTATATAAGTAATTTTGGTCCGTTTTGAAACCTCCTATACAAATTGTCATCCCCTACCTAAGGGATCATCACTTCATAATTTCTAACCAGGCCAAATACCGAAATTTAAGGATTGACAAATTTCCATACAAACTTTCCACCCTTATTTCACCCTCTACGGAGATTTTTTGAAAAATGCAAAAACACGTCATTCTTTATTTTTATTGAAAAATCTATAGATTGATTAAATTATTCATTTTTATTTATTTACTTTTTTACTCCTTTAAAGGAAAGTAAACAAAATTCCTGAGACACGTAAGTCTTTATTTCTTTTCAAAAAGCCAAATACCAATTTTCGTGTATTTTACTTCAAAACTGACGGACTTTCATACAAACTTTCACCTTGGATCTCCTTAGGGTATGATTTCCGTAAAATCCTTTCTTAGTGGCTGGTTACGTCACTCAATTAACCTACAGTCCAAATTTCATCTAATTAGTTCCAGCGGTTTCGGCTCGGCGATTATGAATCAGTCAGGACAAGTCATTAAATGTATACCTATAGATGTGGCGTCTCGTCGGGTCACTAATAGCGAGTATACACCCCTCTAATCAAAATTGGGGATTTCGATGGTACGACCAATGTATATGTATGTATATTATAAATATATATCAGATCTGAACAGTTAACTAACTGATGACACAAAAAAGATAGCCTTCGTTATAGTTCATTCAAGTTTAATTTTTATTTAATTAAGCATCAAGAGAATTATTGTAAAAGCGAAAAGACCAAAAGGCAAACACTTAGAAATATTAAATCAGACAAGTAGTTAATTTTACACATCGATAACAATCTAACTTTTTATTTATTTTTGTAAGTTCACAAAACTGATAAACAAATCTTTTTGACATAACTTATCATAAATAAATACTTATTATAAATATAATTGTTATCTTCCAGACGTGAAACAGACATGTATAAATTTATGTATTTACTTAAAAAAATATATAGCAAACAATAATCTGCTAGTTAGTCATACAAATAAGTTAAGTTTAATTAAGGTTTCAAATTAAATATTTATCACAGACTATAATTAAGATTTAAATGAGGCGTGAGAATTTGCAAATACATCAGTGTTATGACGAATAGTGTTAGCTTAAGTTTGCTTAGTCACGAAATAAGGAGATGACAGAAGATAAGCTTCACACAAACGCCATAGACTATAAACGCAACGCACACTTAGATACCTCTCACGGACGCGGAATCGTGCAACAGCTGCGCTTGGACACATAGTCTATGGCTTATTGTTTATTTATGTATTGCTTGTAAGAAAAAATACTTTGACACTGGCTAAATGTGTTAATCGCACAAAGCCATCAACAACAAAAAAAAGAAGTCTATGGCTCTGACTGTCCCGCAGGCACATTGTTAAGTCAGCCGACATGGGCAGTAGGCAGCAGATTGAGCGCGCCCCACTATAGGAGGCGCGCTCAATCTCTGCATCCCAACGGGGGGAGGGGGGGCTCCCATGGGAGGCGACCGTTTCGGCAGCCTATGCAGCTCTTCAAAGGCTATAAGCATCCCCAGGGGGTGTTTAGTCAGTAGGCAGGCTATCTCAACCGCTTAAGGTAGAACCGTACATGTAGTATTCACTTCCTCCCACCGCTGCCGAGTTGCTAGTTTTAGCAGGTGGGTGCCCCATGTGCGGGGTCAAAACTTTTGTAAAAGCCGCTGGTTCTGGCTGCATTAGCAGTCTTTCACAACTAACTTATCCGCACTGGGCCCGCGTGGTGGTTTACAGCCTGTTCTTCCTATGGTGCTTCACTCCACAGGGAAGGCTCCTGTTCCAGCAGTGGGGGTATAAAATGAGCTGGTGATGATGTTGATGATGAAGCTTTCATTCGATGTTTTACAAATTGGTGATGAGGGTGCCTAGTGAGAGTCTTATTTGCCTTTCGATTAAGTTAACGAAAACGAGACTTTAGCATGGTATGGCAGCACCGTCTAATGACAAACGAGGAAAGTTAAAAGTTTTGCCACGCAATATTCAAACATTCGTTTTAATTCACGTTATAAAATGGCATATAAAACTCGCATTATGCACCCAGTATTCGCAATCTCAAGTGGCAGTTCTACAAAAGTCAATTGAAATAGCTGTCATATAAATTTTTCAACGGTAAATTTAGATAACGAGCCATATACGATTTCCAATCTGTTTTAAACTCGGTTTACTTTTGGCATCTTATCTCCTTATAATCCTCAGAATATTACGAAACACTTAAAGATTAATTATATTAATTATCTATTCTAGAAAAGTAAGGTTGCACTGTACCAAAGAAAAAATAAAATAGAAACCATTATACTATGGAAAGGAATACCAAAAGGAAAGCTTTCAAAACCTCATGGGAAGCTATCAAAGCTTCAGATTTAGATGTACATAAATACATAGGTACTACTCTCACGTGCTTCTCCCAAAAAGGGAACAAGACAGAGCACCAAAATCACCAATTTTGCGTAAACTCGCCGTAAGTGACCCGACGCCACATTTAGCATAATCAAAATAGGGCTCCGAGGTAGAGTTGATAACATCAGTGATATCTTGGAACCCATGGCCCTTAGTCGCCTCTTACGACATGCACGGGAAGTGAGGCAGCTGATACATCATCTTCAGCAGGTTCACTTCACATATCAGCAGGTTCAGAATATTGTGTATTTGCGAATTACTCAGTTAAATCTTTTCGAGTATATTTAAATCAAATCTTTAAGGTATTATCAGAATAATATCATTTATCTTTCTAATCTTCGTTTTATTGTTAATACTCAAATATGATTTGTTTTACTTATAGTTATTTTATTTTTTGACAAAAACTTTAATTCTTTGCAGTATTGGTTGATTATGCTCGCAGGTTAATTTAAAAAAAAGATTAGTCAACTTTAAGGCATTATAGAAGACGATCTTGCATTTAGTTAAAGTTAAAAAGGTAGAGTAACCAAAGCTTAATTAATATTAATGTGTTTTTACAAGCTTTTATTTAACTTGCAATGTACAGTAACTGTGTATGTATGTTCGGGTGGAATCTTGCAACTCAATTCTGAAGCAGATATCTTCAACCGATTGAGATGAAATGTTGCATAGGTATGTTCAGTTCGGATGACAGTGCATGGTTAATTGTGTGACGTCATTCTAAATCCAAGATGGTGGCACACCCAAGATGGCGGACTAATTATTTTTAATGCATTCCTATAATATGGGTATCAAATGAAAGGGCTTGCTGAGAATAACTCGAAAAATAAAATTACGTCACTCTAAATCCAATATGGCGGACTACGTTTATGAAACGTGTTCAGCGATAACTAAAAAGTAAAAAATAAATTGAAAGTAAAAAACCTTTTTAAAAAAACAAGCTTTTATTTAACTTTAAAACTTTTACTATCAACTTATAACGTCATTACACAATTTATATGATATAAAAGCTTGTCGCAAGATTTACTTGTGTAGATAAACAAGTAAATTAAATAACTTGATGTGATTGATTTTAACTATTAAAATTTTAAATCTAAGTAGGTGTAAATACGAGTACCTACTTAAACGGTACGGTACGGTTGTTTTTATGGTAACAAGTAGCTTACCTAGTTATTGTTCTGAGGTAAGAAGTCTTAAACATGGAGATAAAAACAATATGCCTAAAACTCTTTTATTTCTAATTTTGCTAAATCCAAACATAGATACAAACTCGTTTTAAAAGTCAAAACAGCTTTTTTCCGGTCAAAGGAGTTTTTAATGTCAGCACATTTTTTTTAACAATGAGGTTACACTATCCTAAACACCATTTCAAAACACATGGACAGTACTCACATGTGTTTTTTTACAGCGTCCACTGAACTTTTACAACACACGCACAGAATCAAAATGATCACTTTTATCGGCGCCGACACATAATATACCTGTGGTGGACGAACTGATAATAAACATGTAGGTACTTTAGGTCAGTGGCAACGAAAACCGAGTAACGCGGCTTCACTTGTTAATACAACGTGATTCCAATTTTAACGACGGCGACGATTTAAATATAAAAGATGTTTATTGAGAGGAAAATGCGTTTACCTACCGTGTAACTCATTTCCGGAGTTTATTATAAATATATTATGTTCAAGCATGCATTGTGCATTTTTATCAAATGTCAAAACGGAGCTTGTCCTTCATCTCACCTAATGATAAGTGCTGATAAGATCGAAGGTGGATATGTCCTTCATACGGAATACTCATTTTACTGTGACACTGATGTTACTTATAGTTATGGTAGTTTTAACCGCCTCTGTGGTTGAGACCACCGGTTCAGACTCAGAGGTCCCGGGTTCGATTCCCAGCGGTGTGTACATGTGTGTGTACTCGGTTTGGTTGGTGGTAGGGCTTGTTTGTCCGCCTGGCTAGCTACCACCATCTTATCTAAATATGTCGCCATCAATGTTTGTAGCATTGTTGTGTTCCGGCAGCTAGAGATAAAATAGCCAGTGCCTCATTAATTGATGATCCCGGGCGAAGTGCGCTCCCATCATTAGCCTTATTCATCACTTAACATCAGGTGAAATCAAGACTGTGCTCACCCGTAAAATATTAAAGAAGTTACCCTTAAACTTGGACATAAAACGAGCCCTACACACATAAATATACTCTCTGATGATGTCCATCTTGGTTCAAGACTAGTGTTTTAGCAGATTCACACATCATCACATCAACAACTCATTTTTATGTCCCCACTGCTAGGGCACGAGGCTTATTCCTAGGAATGAAATATGGAAAACACCACAGAACAAGGGCACGCGGGCCCAGTGTGGATTAGTGGTTGTCAACGACTGCTATTGCAGTTGCAGTCGGGACCAACGGCTTTACATGTCGTCTGAAGCACGGAGGAGCTTGAGATGTTAGATTTTTGGTCATCCATCCGATGATTGGCCTTTGCGAGAGTTACTTAACTTCAACAATCGAACGAGCGCGTTTACCACTGCGCCATCGAGCTTCTTAAGTGTTAGTTTACACTTTCAAAATTCATAACAGTCAACAACCACTTCAGCTCCCGTTTTTCTAAAGAATCATGACGTCCGACTTTAGAGATAAGAAAAACTGTATTCATTGATTGTTAAGAAATCTCTAAGTGGATCGCGAACTAAACTAAGCACGTCATTAATAAAAGTGTCGCGTAATTCGCGTAAAACCAAAGCCTCGGTGGCCTAGTGGCAGAACACTCGGCCCGGCATCCGGAGGTTCTGGGTTCAGCTTCAGGGCGGTTCGATGCATAGCCCGGGTATGTGCAAGCGTGGCGATTAATTCAGTGATGGAGTCCTTTGCCCAACAGTGGGACAATAGTCATGTCCAATTATCTCGACAGTATCTAGGAGCCTGTCGGTCTATATACTGATGGTTGCCATGGAACATAAGGTAGTGGGACAAGTTTTCGACATTTTAAGTCCAGTCGCCAAAAAATAATATAGTAAATACTATATATATTTTTTGAAATTTTATTAGATGACAGGTATTATGAAGCAGGTGGTCTGTATACAGAGAAATAATTACTGTCAATATAACAACAAAACTTTAACGCCACAGAGCCCACATAGGAACGTTGCGTTTGAGTTAAAGTTTTTATTGTCGCCAGGCCCTTGTCGATATCACAACATTCCGCAACAACATAAATATTGTTAAATATACAACATCCTAATGACAATGTATCTACCTAATAGTTTTGTTACTCTGATTATAAAAACATTGTCTATATAACAGTACAGCTGTGTTATTGTAGCAATGTATCCGACCATAATTTGTCACTCCGACTACAGATATATGCCACAAAAAAGATGTTTGTTTGTTGTTATTTTTCTGTATAGAAAATTCATATTCATATATAATACATACATACATACAAAAGTAATTATTAAAAGAACAATGAACCTAAAACTAAGAACCTTAAAAAATATAATACAATAACTAAAATAAATTATTAAAAGGAGTCCCTTTATGCAAGGCCCCGAAGATACTGGCAGCGTTCCCTCTTTGAATTGCTAGACTAATTCTTTGACTGAGGTAGCTGCTGTTGTTATTTATGTTTCTAACATTTTAATAAAAGGTGTATTAAGTGATTATATCTCGTGCAAGAACATTATTTATCTAATATTTGCTATAGCACCCATTCAAGACGTAGTACGTCTTACATTATTCATACGCATTTATTTACGAGCGGTGGGAGTTATGTCTTCATTTAAATCACTTCTTTACAGATGCACGCAATTAATTGTTAGTATATATTATCTGGCGACAATGCTCCATAGATAACGAAGATTTATTCATTTAAAGAAAAATAATGAATTAAAAAACATATAGGTATTTATTAATATGTTAATGCCTAAAAACGCTGCCGGGGTCCAAAATAACTGTTTTTTATAAAAAGGTCATCATCATCATTATCATTATCATCATCATCATCATCATCATCATCACGATCTGCGGCTACCTTCGTCCAGCTCTTGCCAGCAACCTTGCGAAGATCGTCGTTCCACCTAGTCAGAGTCTGATAAAAAGGTGACGATTATCAAGCCAGACTAAACCAACACATCAACCAGTTAGCTGCTGAACTGCAGGGAGTGGGCAGTCTGAGATACTCTCGCCTCAAGAGAAATAGTATACCAGATTTAGCAAGAAGATTTGCAGAGAAAATATGAGAATGGCATCAATGGGTGCACAACTCAGCTGGCGATATATTTACTGATGAAAATCTGTCAACATATTAGATTATTGTTTTAAGGAAACAGATTTCTAAGTAGCAGGATAAAAAAAAATACAGTGCAGTGTCGTAATTCTGGTGTTCTGTGGTCATAATTCATTAAATAATTAAAGAAAGATATATTTTGATTTATCAAAACAAAGCTACATTGCTATACAAATTTTTATTTTGGTTAACACGGTCAAATGGCAAAATATTTCGTTAACAGGTAACAGGTTGTTTGTTACTAAGTATAATTGTAAAGTGACAACCCTAGGTCCAGCTGATATATTGTTCTAGTTCGTCAACCTCATGCTCCAAACAAAAAGTCAAAACATGTCAGGGTTGAACAAAAATAATGTGATAAAATAAATTTGAGTTTTTATATGGAAAAGTAAATCTTCATAAACATGATTTTGCATGTTACCACGGTTTTATTTATACTTGGTCGCATGGCCATGTTTCGGGATTAAACACATATTACCAAACACCCTGTAGTTTTAAATTTTCTACTACTTGTATTGTGTATAATAGTGTAAGCAATAAAGTGTTAATCTATCTTCTCCATTCAGGTTTCTAAAAAGTTCTTAATAAGAAAAAAAAGAAGTCCGATCTCTAGCACGAAGGTCTCTTGTATGGAAGAACCATAGACTCGCAAAGGCTCCACATGTCACTTTATATTCTACGAAGCGGTAATGGAAATATATGTTACTTGATAAGTAATGGTAAATATCAATACATGAAGTGGACGAGCCATGTTCTAGGCAATATGAGTAAATGTTAACACTATTTCTTAAATGTTAAATATTATATATTCTTGTAGCAAACGTTCGATATTTCCACAGAGTAATTAGAGGTGGTAAGGCATGGTATTCCAAAAATAATTAGGTAATTGAAATATAAAGTATACATATTATGTTTGCGTCATCACTAGCTTTTTATGCCCCCACTGCTGGGGCACGAGCCTTTCCTATGGATGTAAGCGTTTTTAGGGTTCCGTACCCAAAGGGTAAAACGGGACGCTATTGCTAAGACTCAGCCCGTCCGTCCTTCTGTCTGTCTTTCTGTCCGTCTGTCACCAGGCTGTATGTATCTCCTGAACCGTGATAGTTAGACAGTTGAAATTTTCACAGATGATGTATTTATGTTGCCGCTATAACAACCAATACTAAAAAACCGAATAAAATAAATATATAAGGGGGGCTCCCATATAACAAACGTGTTTCTTTTTTGCTGGTTTTTGCTCGATATTAATAACGGCAACAGGTAGACGCTTGAAATATTCACAGAATATTGAGTTATATTATTCACTTCAAAAATAAATAATTAAATTAAAATAAAATATATATTTAAGCTTAACAAACGTGACTTTTTTCCAATTTTTTTCTCGGTCTTAATAACGATAACAGGTAGAAACTTTAAATATTTTTATAGATAATGGTACAGAACCCTTCGTGCGCGAGTCCGACTCGCACTTGTCCGGTATTATGAATTAGTAAGGGTTACCCTATAGAAAGAGAGGTCTCACCAGAAGAGTGAGATAGAGCTACTTGCTTGCTTCAAATAATAGGCCTCTCCAGTTGTATCTACAGCTACCTACTGCTTTTTTATGAATGGTAAGTTTATTATAGATTGAAAATCACTGGGCAAACGGGCCATAAACCACCACGCCGGCCCAGTGCCATGCGATGGTGGTTGAAGACTGCTAATGCAGCCGGGACCAACGGCTCAAGTTATCAGCAAACACATTTACATAGAAAAAAAAACAATGAAAAAAAATGTTTTTTTGCGGAAATGCAACCCACAACCACAACAATGCATTCCACAAACCTTGAATGCTGGCGAATGCTCTACATATTGAGCTACCAAGATATTTTTTACGTCTTTATTATAACTAGTGGTCGCCCAGTGGTCGAAATTCGACCGTAATTTTATTAAGGCTGCACGGATTGTATCCTAATGTGAATCTTGGATTGGCATGGATTGGCATTGCATTGACAGATGTCGGCCGCATTAAAGACAAACAATACGTGTGTGTCAAATACACGGTAGTGTGTGTAATGTTGTTTTTGTAGATTTAATGTATTTTATGCATAATTAAAAAAAATATCATTCGGATAACCTTCTCTATATAAACTATAAGTGTGCGAAATTTCATACTCCTCCGTCCGCGCAATTTTCGTAAAAAAGGGGTACAAAGTTTTTGCTTCACGTATTAATATATAGATATCTGTGTAGTGTAATGAAAAATGTATATAGTTTATTATTATAATAATAGTACTAATAATAATAATAAATTTGATTGTTCAACAACATCACATAAACAGTAACAAAGTTACAAGTTACCGAAGATAAAGTATGACTACCTACCGGGTTAGGTAGAACTGTATTCTAGGAGACCGATTACTCACTTTTTTAATGTTTAAAAATTATTTTAACTCTCCCTCTCGTTTGTTTTAAATAAAATCTACGCAGGTAATTATTTTCTTAACTGTGCTATTCTAAAACGTCTAACTCTACTTGTATCTCAATGGCGTCGTTCTAGGTAATCCAAATGTCAAAACCAAGTCGCTGAAACGTTTTTTGCATAATCAAGACACTAGTGTTTGTAACAAAGTCCATAGGCTACTGTAACCGCTTACTTTGTTGGTTTGTATGTAATTAAAATATTTGCATTTCCACGAGCAGGATTTGAACTTGCACCCTTCTCTGACATACCAGGTCAGATGCTCTCAATTGAGCTATCGTGGTTCTAACCAACCCGCCGAAATTATTCAACACTATTTACTTTTTTAATTTGAAAGTCAAAGGCGCCCGCCCGTTCAATGTCAACAACTACCGTCACTAACATCCGATCATAATATTTTTACAAATACTAAGCAAGCTATTTATAAAATGTTTTTGTTATGTTTATATTTTAACGCGAACAAATTACAAAAACAAAATAGTGTTGAATAATTTCGGCAGGCTCGTTAGAACCACGATAGCTCAACTGGAAGAGCACCTGACCCGGTATGTCAGAAGGGTGCTGGTTCAAATACTGCTCGTGGAATTTTTTTCAACATTTGTGTTTTTGTAATTTGTTCGCAACAAAATTTGCGTTAAAATATATACAAAACAAAAACATTTTATATTTGCATATTAGAAATTTCAAAGTACAACTCACCAAAAGCTTGACAGCAATGTCTTCACCTCTTCGAAGATACCCGAGTGCACGCCACGAATCAACTGCCCTTACCACCGCTGGCTAGCTCTCAATATCCATCGCAAGTTTATTACTCACTCTCAAGTACTATTCGAATATATGTAAGGTTCTGTACAATTAATTTAACCGATGGGGTAAACGAGTTCTTGAGTGGAGACCGCGTATCGGCTAACGTAGTGTAGGACGCCCTCAGACTAGGTGGATCGACGATCTCCGCAAGATTACTGGCAAGAGCTGGATGAGAGTAGCCGCGGATCGTGCTCGGTGGCGTGCACTTGGAGAGGCCTATGTCCAGCAGTGGACTGGTATGGCTGATGATGATGATGATGAATGGCTGCATCCGTTAACAAAACTGTGTTGCAGTCACGTCATTAGCGCCCACCTCCAGAAACAGCAAACAAATTATGCTTTAATAACTTATAATACTGAATGAACTGAACTGAATCTCGATACCTAATACCTAATTCCCCGTGTGGTGCCGGGGGTAAAGAATTGCACCACCCCATCTCTTCCCGTGGGTGTCGTAGAAGGCGACTATGGGACCATTCCAGAGGATGGGCAGCAGCGTCTCTCTGTGATTATTCTCACTTTACTGCGATCGCCAACCCGCCTGCCAAGCGTGGCGATTATGGCAAATTCCCCTCAAAATTATTTATCCTTGAGGGAGGCCTTTGTCCAGCAGTGGACGTCTTTTTGGCTGAGATGATGATGATGACCTAATAACACCTTAACGGATCGGACAGGATTTTTTTAACATATTGTATAAGTTTTTCCATACCAGGAACGAACTCTAATGAATAATATTTTATCTTATTACAAGCACGACAACGTCGAGGGCCCTCGAGTGATACCTTACGCGTCAACAGTTTTCCGATGAAGGAGAGCATCTCTACGTACATCAAGGAACTTTACAGAAACTGCTGATAAAAATACATGTATGGCACAATTAAAAATGTTGTTCATCCCACCTACCTAGGGTAGTGGCAGAGTGTTTGGCAGGACCGGTGGTGATCGACTTATTATCCTTTAATCATTAAACATATTGGTCAGCACAAAATTATGTAATCACATCACACTATCACACTAATATTATAATTGGGAACAAACTTTCGCTTTTTTGTGTATGTGTGTTTATTTGTTGCTTCTTCACGCTGCAACGGATGGATGGATTTGGATGAAATTCGGCATACAGACAGTTTATAACCTGGATTAACACATAGGATACTTTTTATCCCGATATTCCCACGGGAACGGGAACCACGCGGGTGAAACTGCGGGCGGCCGCTTTAATAATATGTGTTAGTTTTGTTTATTATCCGTATTCTTTGGTTTAAACAAAACGCAAAATTTGAACTCTTCTCGTATGTCGCCAGGATGCGCTGCATCAATGCCATACTAATTTTGTGAAATATCGCGCGTTGAAACAATTTTGAAGTAAAAATGGTCATTTTAAATGATTTTCACCCTCATTGAAGAAAGTTGCCAACGTTTTTTTTACAAGAAATAAAATATATTTAGGTCTGAGAAGAATATTAAACAGTATTTTAGAAAAATTAACAGTATTTTACAGACAGATTCGTTCTGAAACTCCATTATTGTAATTGTTTGTGGCTGCGCAGCACTGAGCGCCCTCTGACTAAATAAAAAAGAATTGTGTGAGCGTCTAACACCCGTTTGCAATAAACTTATGAATCGCCTAAGTCTTGGCTTAACTACTACCCGGTCAAGTTAACTCGGCACCTGGCTCGAAAACGTCGCTTACACTCAGGTGCCGACTTAACTTGACCGGGTAGTAGTTAGGCAAAGACTTAGGCGATTTATAAGTTTAGTGCAAACGGGTGTAAATCTAAGGGTCTGTTTCACAATGTCTGATTAAGAGATACTTGGCAGTTAAAGTGAAAGTTTTGTATGGACTATCGGTCAAGTAAACAATAATGGGAACTTACTTGTAGATGGTGAAAGAGTAAGCATTTTGATGCTGAAAACAGTATTTTGTGTTCTTTATTTTTGTTCAACAGTAAACAATATACCTAATGTAGTCAAAAACACTATAATACTGTTTTTAACAGTATAGTTGGCTATGTGCAGGCGTACCTATCAATAATGTTGCATGTAACATTTGTTTTAATTTGTTTATTTGCATGTGGCATTCGCAAATGCTCGAAATAGGTCGTGCACTGTGCAACGACCGTCTCAGGTCGTTGACATTGCAACATTTGCGTTTGTCTCGCGAAATAGGTCATTATGACCGTGACAGTGCATGTAGGTCATTGTCGTATGTATTTTTTTAACCTGATCCGTGGTTAAACAGCAATTTTATTTGGTTTGCGGTTTTATTTAAATAAGTAGGTAGGGACCTTGAAAAAATGGTAAGTCATCGTCGTACTTATCAGCTTACTCCATAGCTGGGCTCTGGTCTTCCTACAAAAAAACACGTGGGGCTTAGTCTGCGATTGCTGAAGTTAAGTAACTTTCGTAATAGGCCGGTCATCGAATGGGTAACCAAAAATGTATCATCTTGAGCTCCTTCGTGCTTCGGAAGGCACGTGATGTCGTTGGTCCCTGCTACATTAGGATTTTTTTAAACACATTCATTGTACATAAATTTTAATCTTTCATTACTTCTCCATATTGATATAGATTCCTTGATCCAACCGACAAGCCATCGTAATTGTTTGGAGGACACTAATTTAAAATAAATAATAATTAATTAATTAAAATTGATGAAATGGACAGTCCGCGAGTGGATTGGCACACGCTATAAAGAGGCCTTTATCCATCAATGAAAGAAATATTAAGCGTGCTTCGGTAGGCACGTAAAGCCGTCGGTCCCAGCTGCATTAGCAGCCAACCAGCGCCCCGCACTGAGCCGCGTTCCATCCATAGCGAGGCCCCAGCAGTGAAGAGAAAAGTGAGCTGGTAACGATGATGATGACGACGTGGGGATGTTTGTATATCCCACGATGGTGGCTTAATAGGTTGGTGGGATTTAACGACTACCATCCTATATTGTTTTCTAAAGTTTACGCGAACACAACATATTGAAATGAAATAACTTTTACGGAACGCGAGTAGATCTGTAAAAGTTGTTTCATTTCAATGATTACCATCCTACAACAACCGGGACCGACGGCTGAACGTGCCTTCTAAACTAAGCTAGAGATAAGTATTACTCCTCTCTTCTACGCATCTCTAGTGTGATTGTGATTGTCCTTTATTTTTTGTGTTTTTATTTGTGATGGAAAGTGGCTTTTTATGATAGGGCATTTCCCAATATTTTTGACGCTGTAAGGGAGACAAGAGCTTGACACTTGCTGAGTTTCTTGCCGGTTCTTCTCAGTACAGTCTCCCGAACCGATGCGATGACGTTCATAAGAGCTATTTGTAGCCTAAACTGAATAAATGATTTTGATTTTTGAATTGAATTTTTTGAATTTTGACTACCTCCAGCGTCATATCGTAGAACTACATGTGGAACATAACTTTAGAGAATAAGAGCTGTGATCATGTTACGCTTGATACATAAGTAGCCCCCATACCTACCTACATAATAAGCAAAATATTAAAAAACAAAAGTCTTAATTCACTCACTGACTATAATACATCACAGTCCAGCACAAACCCTTGGACCTAGAAAGCTGAAATTTTGCCCTTTATCTATTTATTTATTTGTTTTTATATTTACTAGTGGTCGCCCAGTGATCGAAATTCGACCGTAATTTTATTAAGGCTGCACGGATTGTATCCTAAGGAATGAAAAATTAAAAAAGATATAATGTGAGTTTGAATTGGCATTGACAGATGTCGGCCGATTTAAAGACAAACAATACGTGTGTGTCAAATACAAATGCGTGTGTGTCAAATAGTGTGTGTAATGTTGTTTTTGTTGATTTAATGAATTTTTATGCATAATTTTAAAAAATATTAACATTTGGATAACCTTCTCTATATAAACTATAAGTGTGCGAAATTTCATACTCCTCCATCCGCGCAATTTTCGTAAAAACGGGTACAAAGTTTTTGCTATAGATTTATGACACAATAACAACTCACAGAACAAGTACCTATGTACACTAAAATGTAATCTTTATATATATAAATCTTCTGTGCGTGTGTATGTTATTGAACTCCTTCTAAACGGCAGGACCGATATAAATGAAATTTTCTGTGAGTGCTGTGAAGCAACTTTCGCAAAGGCCGGTCATCGGATGGGTGACCAAAAATTTATTATCTCGAACTCCTTCGTGCTTCGGAAGGCACGTAAGGCCATTGGTCCCGGCTGCATTAGCTGTCGTTGACAACCACTGCCCCGCACTGGGCCCGCGTGGTGGTTTATGGCCCGTTCTCCCTCCATCCATAGGGGAGGCTCGTGCCCCAGCAGTGGGGACATAAAATAAGCTGATGATGATGATTAAGATACATACCGTTGGGCGTTATAAAAAAGATTTTTTTTGGTTTTTTCTGGTCTCAATTATCGCAGGCGCTACGTATTTTCGACCTTATGACAGCGCCAGTAAGGATCAGCCTTTTTGAATGTTCACAAAGCGAGACGTCGTCTTAACCACTAGACCACAGAGGCGGTTAGCAAGCAAGCAAGCATCCATGGGCAGCCAGCGGTAGCCGCGTTCCATCGGGCGGCCCGTGTGCTCGTTTGCGGCTCATATCATACACTAGTGGTACTAGTGTACTTTACCGATGACTTCGTTCGCGTGGACAATTATCTCTTAATATAAAATATAGCCTATGTTACCCGCGAGGAATGTAGCATTCTATTAGTGAAAGAATTTTTGAAATTGGACCTGTAGTTCCAGTGATTATCCCACACAAACATACAAACAAAGACTGAAACTTGACCTCTTTATGAATAGTATAGAATATATAGGTATAAGCGAGTAGATATGTATAAAGTTACAGTAGACATTTTATTTCAAGATTACATTTTGAAGTACCTATGGCCAATGCATATCATATATTTTCTAGAACTATACATGACTGAGTAAATGCGTAAATTGATAGTAACCACTTGAAACAGTAGTACGAGTAAATTACCTGTTTAACTATAATAGATAACGGGCAAGGTCAATTAGCAGAAATCACGGTTAATTAATCATTATGTACTTCATACAAACTTCTGTTTTGGGTAGGCGAAAAAACAGTTATGGTACTACTCGACAACGCTCTACTGGACTCCAACCCAGACTGCGACTTGTTTGCGGACGAATGGATGAAATTATTGTTTAAACGCTTAGAGTTTGTGAGAGTGATGTTTGAATGGATGTCAATGACTTTAATGCCAATATTTTTAATTTAATTTTAATTTAATATTATATTTTTAATTTTAACGTACCCTACCTATTTGATGTATTTTTAATGGGTTTCTAATTTTATTATTCTATGATGTCTTTCAAGTGTGTTTTAAATAATGTAATTGGCTTATTGCCGTGTTATTTAAATAAATAAATACTATGCTAAGTAATATTTTCTATTAAACATATTCACTTACTCTCATCCTGTCGGGTAAAAAGGGGTGCTTGAGATATCAAACACCCCTTTTTTTCTGGAAAACTCGTCGTCCGAGTACAGACGTATGCACATCAAACTAACCAAAACGCCAAATTTCTTTAACCTTTCGACCATAGGTAACCCTTAGATATAAAGTACAAAATCTATTGAGGAAATTTGACTGATGTGTAAGCGTGCTCTGGGAGGCGCGGATGGTTATGTGATATGATATGTGTGTCAGGCCCGAAGATTTCGACTGAGATTCGGGATAAGGATGGGCCTGCCCACTAAAAACCACGGTATGTTAACCTGTCAGAGACCGCCCTTCACGTGCCACCCTGCGTTCATGTGGTTAAATCACCAGTCTCTGACCCAAGCGCCCGAAATCCACTCTCAGCTGCTGCCACATATTATTATTATTGTACTCGATTTGGCCGGCTGTTTTACCAATGATCCGTCTAGCTTTACCACTATTTAATTTTAATTTAATTTTTTTTCCTGCATATACTAAGTAAAAATTATTATTATTATCTGGGGGCACGGCAGTGCCCGGCCAAGTCGAGCAAAAAAGCGGCACGGCCGTACCAACCCTTTTCTCGAAACAGTTCAGGCTATTTTCGACCCCCTATAACTTCGTTGTGGATAAAACTAGAAGCCTGAATTTTCAGTTATTATGTCAGCCATAACTGTCCCACTCCTGGGCAAAGGCCTCAAAAAAAGAAAAAAAAATGTACGTTTGCTACTTTAATTGCAAAATACATATAATTTACGCAGCGAACTTTATTTATTTAAATAACATTAAAAGAACATTAACGAAAGACAGCTACAACCTTCTACAACTTAACCATAAACTCGTTTGAAATATTAAAACAAAACACTGGTCAATAACAAGCCAACGCAAAAGAGAAAAAAAACAAACACCAAAACATTAAAACGAACCGTCATCGTCACTAGTGTCACGCATAAAAGAAAAATGCACCCGCACTACGAAAATATTAAATTGTTCCGTGTCAACAGTCCTAAACAATAACGATGGCCCTCCACCCCAAACTGCCGAGCAAGCTGAAGCTCGAAGAGGAGTTAGCCATCAAAGGAGCCCACCTTATCGGCCCAAGTCTAGAGTCGAAATTCGACGAGCTACGCTACGAGATAGTCCACAAGATAGAGAAAGAACTCACCGACTCGCAGAACGCGCGAAGCTTCATATCTCAGAAGTACGATGAGCTGTGCGGCAAGATACAGTACCTCACCGAGCTGGACGCCACGGTGACTGGCTTCCGCAGTGACGTCAAAGCTATAGAGAAGCACATAGCCGAGCTGTCGTCTCGCGTCGACGACATCGAGAAGCGCACCATTTGTAAAGAGTGTACGTCCTTGACTTCGTCCTTGTACTGAATTTTTGTGATTAAAATTTGTTTGGTAATTTATAAAGGGTTGTATTTAATCGATCACCAAACTAACCTAACCTAACCCACAAAAATACTAAGTTAGCACCTAAAAATACAAAGTTAGCACCTAAACTACTATTTAGATGCTAACTTAGCATTTTAGGTGCTAGCCTACTATTTTTTTGTGGATCAATTTATTATTTCTCATTTATAAATGTGTTTTCTTGTCATGACCATCTATAATGTCAATCCTTTAATTGTAATCAAAGTATTTACTAGTTATTTTTAAAGGCTTTTGTTAAGAATGTCCAATTAACCCTTCTCCGAATGAAAGCTACTACTACGCTTGTGTTAGGTATAGGTTAATCGCAATAGTCTAGCAGAGCTTTAGAGATTGAACATCGATTTCTTTCTTTTAATCCGAGCATTATCGTTCGGTCCAAGTTCGTTTCCAGCAGAGACTAAACTAACTGACTCACAGAACGTGCTGCAGCTACATGGTCGTCTCGCGTCGACGACATCGAGAAGCGCATCATTTGTAGAGAGTGTACGTCCTTGACTTCGTCCTTGTATTTGTGTTTAAAATTTATTTGGTAATTTATTATTGTGTAAGTTTAGATCTAAAGATATTCTTTAAAGTCCACCTTCTGATCATAATTAAACTGTCGAACGTCAACATGTAGTTTTCTTGTAGAGAACGAACCTAGTTCCTCGCTTGCGACGTGGATTTGTGTCAGACAGATACTGTATCTTGTGCACAGTTATGCTTCTGGGATATAAGTCCCTTGCGATCTGGGATATGTAGATAGGTAGATAGAAAATACTTTTATTGCAACACTATGCAACATAAACATGAACACAAATTTAAATAACTTACAAAGTTACAATTTGGCGGTCTTATCGCTTTAAAGCGATTTCTTCCAGACAACCAGTCGGATGGAGAGAGCTAACTGATTAATTGGTTCGAGCTACGCTAAGTTATAATAGAAATAGAAATGTCTTTTCTTTTAAATTCAATCTTTAAGGACATCTTCTGATAATCAAATAGTCGAACGTTAACAAAGCGATTCATCGTTGTGGAATAAACAATAAATAACCTCCTCCTTTTTTGAAGTCGGTTAAAAATGGTTTCCAGTGAGCCTAAGTTGGTTTTACTACCAGCTAAATAAAAACTACAAACATAAATCTTATAAAATTGTGTTTATTCTATATAAAATTAATAATAACAATAACATAATTCATTACAAAATAAATAAAACAACAAAATAATGTACAGACGGACGGCTGCTCATAAGACTATCTAAAACTAAAATTTTTACAATATAAACCATATGCCATGGACATAAAGTTCAAAGATATATTGAAGAAATTTGACCGTTTGTGATAGTCTGATGTGAAGGCGTACCTATAATTTATCTAATTATTCATATAAAAAATGTATTATTTTGTGGCACATTTTTCCTATTTCTACATAAGTACCGTTCGTTCATATAATAAAGTCTTCAAATAAAAACAATCAAAACAGTTTTCGGTGTGTCGATTATTCCACTCTTATACTTATATAACAAACAAACAACCAAATATTACAAAACAAACCATTATTTTACTTTGATTAAATTAATATTCTGCAATCATAAAGTAAAATATTAGTTTAAAAAATTGATTTTAAAGAATACAATCTTTTAAACTTAATAGTTAAAGCAAATATCTACCAGCTCAGCAATTGAATATAATAGAAAAAAAAATACATTTGTTTTATTATACTCTATAGGACTTATAATTTCTATCTTTCTCTCTAAAAAAGGTAGCAAAATACGTAAAGTTGTTTTCTAAATGCTATTAAACATCATTCATAACATACAACCACAAATAGTTAATTATAAATCTCTAAAATCGAATTTGTACATCTTTTAGAAAGATAATTTCTTTGGTTGTTCTATTTTTTTATTTATATAAACTACTTATTAATAACCTTACCTACGACACGATTACTTTGAACTGAACTATCAAAATAGTTCATAATTATATTTACAATCATTGCACTGTGGTTTTCTTCCTACCTATACAGAATTCATTCTCTTAGTTAACGACATTTTATTTGGTACTAATAAATATGCAATAAAAAAAACACTATTTGGTCAAAGCATTCAAAATGGTGTGTTGTTAAATCTTGCTCACAATTACCACCACTAACCATATATCCTTTGTTCATGTACAACTTAAGAACTACCATTAAACAACCTTGAGTATTGAAGAGGCAACCTACACCCTCTTGCCAGCCAAAATGGCTTGAATTTGTGAGACAGTCTTGCCTTTCGTCTCCGGTATCAAAAAGAATACGAAGAACACGCAGACTATCATGAAACCAGCAAAAAACCAGAAACAGCTGTATATGCCTATCGCACTCTGCATAAGAGGGAAGCATAATGTAACGACGAACACCAAGAACCAGTTGACGATGACAGAGATACCGGACGCAGTGCCTCTATACTCGACGGGGAAGAGTTCAGCCATCATCATCCAAGGGATGGGTCCAAATCCCATTGAGAAGGAGATTATGAAGAGGACCAAGCACAATAGAGGAAGCCAGCCGATAGCTGACAAGTCCGTGCCGCCTTCTTGAACTTTGAAGTATACTCCGAGGACGATGAGACAGAGTCCCATGATGATGCAACTTTGGAGGAGAAGGATTCGACGGCCGGCCCGCTCGATAAGCAAAGAGGCGACGTATGTGGCGATGGTTTGTACGACGCCAACGATGATGGTGGCGATCACTGGGGAGATGTTGGAGCCGGCGGAATTGAAGATGCTGTTAGTGTAGAAGATGACGGCGTTGATGCCACTGAACTGCTGGAAGAACATGAGGCCCAGGGAGCAGATGAAGGCCATGCGCGCGGCGCGGTTGCGAAACAGGCTGAGTATGCCGGCGCGCTGGCGGGACGCGTTGTCAACCTGCAATATCAAATTTACAGATTATTATGTAATAATAACGACCTCCGTAGTCAAATGGCTTGCACGCCGCACTTTGGGCGGCGCTAACTGTGAGGTCCCGAGGATTCGATTCCCGGTCGGGTCAATGTCGAAGTAAAACTTTTTGATATTGTGTCGGGTCTGGGTGGTTATGTTACCGTCGTTGTACCTGATTTCCTTATAACGAGTGCTTTAGCTACTTACTTTGGGATCAGAACAATGTTTGTGATGTTGTCTAAAAACTTATTTTTATGTTACGGAGCTTACGAGCATATGTCTCACCCAATGGAAAGTGGACATTTAGAGCCCATTTTAGGACCTTTTCATCCTTTGAAGAGTACGCTTTAGAAAAACTTAATACGTATTTGTTGGAGCTAAGCCGAGGGATAGATGAATGGAAACCGTTATGTAACAATCATCGACTAATTCTCACGCTAACCTATATGAGAATTAGTCACCGAAGAAGGAGCACTGATTGATATATCAAGGACTAGTGCTCCTTTTTTTCTTATTTAAAGTCACTAGTAACTTTTTTTTGGCACAGAAAACGGTACTCTCGAACGGTATGTTTCTTGTGACTGGCAAGAGCTGGATGAGAGTAGCCGCCTATCGTGCTCGGTGGCGTGCACTTGGAGAGGCCTATGTCTAGTAGTGGACTAGTATAGAATGATGATGATGATGATGATGATGATGATGATGATAATGATAATGATGATGATGAAGAAGAAGAAGAAGATGATGATGATGATAATGATAATGATGATGATGAAGAAGAAGAAGAAGAAGAAGATGATGATGATGATGATGATGATGTTTTTTAGTAATCAAATTGTAAATAATGCAAAAACATTTCATATTTATTTATTTCATTCAACGTTAGGCCAATGACTATGCTCTGTCTGATGATAAGCAGAAGCAGAGTCCTGATGCGAGGACAGCTACTAGAGCAGGATTCTGCCTCACTAGCCGTCTTCACCTTGCCTATCCGCAAGTTATTTCTTCACATCACATTAAAATAGTCTTTGGGGGAATGTTTTTCTTTTTTTGAGAGCGTTTGCTGATTGCCTCAAACGGCATTTTTAGCTTCACCGGGCTTTTTTGGGGCGGCGAGAAATTTAAACGGTTCCTCAAGCAGTAACGAATCACCTTCGGAGGTTTTCTAGAGGGGTCGGCATCACGCACCAGTGCGTGTCTCTGTGTCCTACTAGATTCTCCAAGAGGTTGGGATCGGATCGGGGAGCGGAATAATCCGAGGACGCCTCTAAAGGCTCGGACCTCGGCTCGGGTTGATCGGGCCTTGGTGGTGAGGAGAAGCGCCCAGGTACATGTCTGTACCTGGTATAGAGTGCGTATGAACCGGCTCGTCGTACCCTTGTTCTACGAGTACGGTGTCTTGCTTGGGCCTAAGCTAGTGTGCATGTTTAGTGTATTCTGTAAATGTGTAGTGGCATTTAGAGGATCGGGCGGGAGGATGTGAAAGGGATTAGGAAGGCCTTTGGCTAGCTGTGTGGCATAATAAGGTAACCCAAAAGAATGCTTACGTCTTTCTGCATGTCTTCCAGCTCGGCGGTGAGGTCAGCGTCGGGCCCGCGCAGCCAGCGCAGCGCCTTCTCTGCGTCGCGCCGTCGGTTCTTGCCCAGCAAGTACTGCGGGGTTTCAGGCATCCACCTGGAAACGATAATTTTTTATTTATTATTCATACGGTTAAGTACCATCTCATCAACATCTCACCTGATGATTATGGGTATATATAAATTTACGAAAATTTCGTTTCGGACGAATTACTACAATTTGAAAAAAAAACACATGTCGGGTCAGGTGCACTACCAACTATGCTATCGTGGCTCTATCCAACTCGCCGAAATTAATAAACACTATCTACTCTTAATCAGTAAGCCAAAGGCCCTATTCATGTTATGGGGTGCGAGTGCGAATCCTCGCGCAAGTGGAATTTTTTCAACACTTTTTGTCTTTTTCAAATCTCACCTTTTGTTAAGTGATGGTAAGACTGATTCATACGGGGTAAGCATATGACCTTCATCTTACCTGATGTTAAATGATGATAAGACTGAAGATGGAAGCACTCTTTAAACGGAATCCTCAACTACTGAGAGATCTCTATCTCTAACTGATGGAACGGTGCCATGTGATTTATTTTAAGGGATTATCATATTGTGGCCGATAGACCTTTTTTGGCATGCATCTGATATAATGTGGCAGCGTATGTAAATTAATTAGATGGAAAAGTTATTTTTTTCGTACTGTCGCTTTTGTGGTCTTGTGGTTTGCCTTTGATATGCGCGAACGCTGCTAAACAGTTAAATTTCTATTGTGTCTGTATTCACGACAGACGATGGATTAAACCACCGGTCTCAGAGCAAGAGCTCCCTGATTTGATTTCCAGTAGGGTGAGTGCATTGTTTGCAAACGCAGAGAAACCCCAAGCATAGTCCTCTCCATTGCTCTTTGGGTGACTTTAGACTTTTTGTAAGACTTTTGTATTGAGACACTGCGGTATATTGGACGAGAAGGTATTTCGTAGCTTAGTTAATTATGTGTGTGTTAATAAATGTTTTTATTTATTTCTCTTCTTTCTTTTGTTTCTTAATTTCTTACTGAACGCTGAGTTGGATAAATAAATTTATAAAAAATTGAGTTTCAAACTTTAAAAGTTCGCCATATTGGATTTAGAGTAACGTCACTTTATTTTTCGAGTTATTCTCAGCAAGCCTTTTCATTTGATACCCATATTGTACGAATGCATTAAAAATAATTAGTCCGCCATCTTGGGTGTGCCGCCATCTTGGATTTAGAATGACGTCACACAATTAACCATGCATTGTTGTCCAAACTGAACATGTATACAAAATTTCAGCTCAATCGGTTGTAGATATCTGCTTCTAAATTGAGTTGCAAGATTCCACCCGAACAAGCATACATGCATACATTGCAAGTTAAATTAAAAAAAGCTCACCAAAACACAATGACCAGCAGAGGTGGGAACACAGCAGAGATGATGGAAAGCGTCCTCCAGTGAGTCCAACCACCCACCACAAAGGTAAACAGGATCCCAACGGTCAGGAACAATTGGAAGAAGGCGCCCAGCGACCCTCGGATGGATGTCTCCGCGATCTCGCCGATGTACATGGGAGCAGCGACGCAAATTCCGCCTGGAAGAGCAGAAGATAAATGGGCAAGTGCAACCGTTTCACGAAAAAGCTTGAGGAGTTCAGAGGTTCTTGTGCGTCTGATTAAAAAATTGACACACAAGAACTTGATCTAAAACTGTGATGACCATTCGTTTTTTACACTTATATGTTTAAGAAAATATTAGATAAAGGCTTATCGTAGTTTTTTAAAGAGTGTTTAATTTTTATTCATTACATCCAGTGTACAGTTCGAGAAGGTTCTATACACTAGTCCCGCAGACATCCACACCACAGCAAGGGATAGCTGTAAGAGATCTCTTCTAAAGATAAGCTCACCTTGGTATATGTCTTGTGTAACGTGTGTATTTAGTATATACACACGTTACGTAATATACGTGTGTATTCATGTACAACAAATGATTAATATAATTTAATTAAATGCTTTGTAAAGGTAAGCATAACACTAGTTTTGTAAACCTAACAAAAATAAAAATTTAAAGAAAACAAGAAATTGAAAATCCACATGCGTCTTTCAGTCGGTAAGTGATGCAAACTGTATTGAACTTACCAGTGCCCAGACCAGCAATGAATCTGGCAGCGATGAGCATGCCAGGTCCTTTGGCGAAGATGATCAGCAGCCAGTTGAGCATGAACGGTATAGACAGTAGGAGAATCGTCGGTCGCCTGCCGATCTTCTGAGCGAGGAAGCCGATAGGCAAAGCCACTACCAACGCACCAATGGCCAATACTGAAGAAACTAGGGAACCTGAAATAGTGAGATATATAAATAAGGGTATCATCATCATCATCATCAGCTCATTTTATGTCCCCACTACTGGGGCACGAGCCTTCCCTATAGATGGACAGGGAGAATGGGCCATAAACCACCTCGCGGGCCCAGTGCGGATTGGTGGTTGTTACCGACTGCTAATGCACCCGAGACCAACAACGGCTTTACGTGCCTTTCGAAGCACGGAGGAGTTCGAAATGATAAACTGTTGGTCACCCACCCGATGATCAGGCTTTGCGAAAGTTGCTTAACCTCAGCACTCGCAGACCGGGCGTTAACCACAGCGATATCGAGCTCCTCCATCACGAAGATATAAATATGGGTATACTTTCTTTATAAGGCAAGTACATGTTTGTGTACTCGGTTCGGTTGGTGGTAGGGCTTGTTTGTCCGCCTGACTAGCTACCACCATATTATCTAAATATGTCACCATAACATCAATGTTTGTAGCATTGTTGTGTTCCGACAGCTAGAGATTAGATAGCCATCAGTGCCTCAGTAGTTGAATATTCCAGGTGAAGTGCGCTTTCGACATGATATGAAGGTCAAGTGTTTAATATATAATAAAAAAAGTTAGAGTCAGTGATTGTAATCAAGAAAATGCCTTGTTATTATTTGTGTGTACCGAAATAAACGTTGCTTCACTGATTCATTCAATATCTACACTAGCTATAACTGTCAGTTGAACATTTCATTGATACAAATTTGTTAGCTATCAAAATACCCATTCACATAGATCGCCACCTCACTACACCTATTACATGTTCCTAAACAACATCATCTCATCAGCTGACGTCCTGGCTCGCTTCCAGTACAACAAACGACAGTTTACACATAACACTGCAAAGCGAAAACAGCTTTACTACATATGAAGTAGAGTCCATTCTAATTTCGATTGCAATTTGTTATGTGTTGGTTTCTGGCGGTCCACGTAATGTTTTCGGCGATTCGTGGGTGTGACTGCAGTCAACATCGTAAAATTTAAAAACAATGTTCTTTAGACGTTCGACGGAATAAGTTTTCGGGTTATTTTTAACGTTACCACGTAACTAATGAAAGACATAAATCTTAGCAGCAAACACATTTTTGAAAAACTGTTACGTAATTTTAGGATTGCCAGACGTCGACTTTTCCATACAAAAACAAAATTTTATTTTCACTTTATTTTTGTTTAAACCTGAATGTTTTGACTTCTGTTTTTGTTGGACCATGAGGTTGACGACCAAGAGCTGGAGCTTGGATTATCATTTCACAACAAACAACCTCAATATCTCGGCCACGTGGTGTTTTTCAGGTATGTTCATAATTTTCCAGGGTTCTGTACACGGTGTACCATATCTGCCATATTCGGCATTATACAGGTAATACCCTGTAGAGGGGATGGCATCATGCATGCGTGTCCCCGTTCCCTACTAGATCCTCCGAGGGGTTCTGTTTGGAAAATTGGTATCGATACTTCTGTCAAACGATAATACCGCTAAAAAAAGGTACCGGTTAGCTTGGTATCGTTACGTGGTGACATTATTACAAGTTTTATTTAGTTTCACCTGTCCTGATGTTTGTCTGTCTGTAATCAAATCTTGCAAGTTAAATTTAATCCACTTCCCGGTTACCGATTGAGCTGAAATTTTGCATATATGTGTAAAACGGATGACAATGCTAAATTATTATGACATGGAGCTGATCTCGGTAGTTAAGCGACACAACCCCGTCGAGTTTGGACTCGTTTGATCCGTCTTGACGAGTCCTTTGGTGCTAGATGATAACCAGGGTCTGATGATGGAGCTGGAAGATGGCCATAGGAACTCGGTAATTAAACGACACAACGCCATCGTGTTTGGGCTCGTATGATTCGTCTGATGTCATATCGCTAACGTTGCGCCTCAGGGTACCAGAGCAAACCCTGTTGTAGTGAAGCCCTACCTTATCCCCCTACAAAAATACTATAATAAAATCTAAAAATAATATATTAATAAAAGTTTGTTTTTAAAAAACTTTTTAAAACAAGCTTTTATTAATTAAAAAAAAGACTAAAAAGTTAAAAATTATTAAATCAGACCCAATTTTTAAAAACGTGTTACATTGTGATTGCATAAAAAAATTGTGAAGGTGTATTATGCTAAATGTTCTCTAATGTTCCATCAAAATGTAACACGCCTCTATTTATAAAAAAAATGGGTCTGATTTAATTATTAATAACTTTTTAGTTCTTTTTTTTAATTATTAAAGGCTTGTTTGTAAAAAGTTTTTTTTTACCGGTAAATTAACTACGCAGATTGGCTAAAGCGCAATATTTCACGAAAAAAGTAGCGATACTTTTCTAGACAACGTTACTGCGTTACTGGTACCAAATTACCTTTACAGAAATAACGTTACTTACTGGTACTTATAGTGAAAATTTATTAACGGTATCAAACCCTGGGATAATAGCAAGCACTTACTCTCTGTAGTATCCATGAGGAACTCTGCGGGCTTCCCCAGACTGTTGATAAGGGTGAGGTTAGAGGTGAGGATCTCTAGCTGAGTCATGTTGGAGGTTGTCTTGTTTTGTTCGAACGGTTCGAGCTGGGGCAGCGCTGGTGATGTCCACGCCAGGATCGTGCCGGCTATCACGGCTCCGATGGCAGCTGGGGAGGAAGGCATTTATTAGCTATGCAAGTTCAGCGCCCGAACTAACATAAACAGAGAAAGCTTCGAACAAGCTTTTCTTTTGCTCTCAAGAAATGTAAATGTAATGAAAATTATCCGTGGTGTATCGGACGCAAAGAATAGCACCAACCTCTCTTCCCGTGGGTGTAGGAAAAGGCGACTAAGGGAGTTTAGGACCCCGTGCATATCGAAAAGCACCCTGGGTCACCCGCGCGGTGGCAGGTATACCACTACTAGGATTCCCAAGGAGGGTTGGTGTCAGGCAGGCGGCCGGCCGTAAATACTTGGCCAAATCCATAGCATAAGTGTACGAGGAGGAAACGAACATTTTGCGTCGACCCCAAGTAATATGGGATCAGGGCAGCAAGAAGTAGAAGAATTTCAAGAAATGTAATGCTGTCCCATGACCCACCTTTCCTCCTACCTACAACATGTTCTTTAGTGGACCTTGACGGGTCCTTTAAAGCGCTCCACAGACCGAGCAACTTTAATTTTCTATTGCGGCAACAGGCAACCGTAAACATACGAATCATAAGATCGATATAACGACACATCAATATATCGAAGCGTCGGGTATAAAGAAGGTATGATACCTTTTACTAATTAGTTTGCGTTAATCCCCGTTTAAATTCTTTGTCTTACTATGGAACGCGAAAGTTTAAAACTGTATGTGACTTTGTTTGTTTGAGGAGGGTAATCTCCGGAACTACTGGCAAAGAATATATACACTACCGCGAAAAGAAGCGACACTTAAGCATGTGTGCTCGTAAAATCGCTCGCGGCTATGTGTGTGTGGCTGGATCGGCGCGGGGGCCTTGCGCGGCGCGCGGGGCGTGCAGTGGCGGTCTGGAGACCGCCTCGGCCGAGGGCTGAGTCGAGCGAGCGAGCGTCTGTGTGTGACTCTGTATTGCGCACCGCACGCACGAACTGGCTATATCAAACCTAGCGTTTACACATTCCGGTCAAGGTCACCGGCGCTCGAGCTCTCACGTACACGGAGTGTCACCGATGTGCTACTGGTCCAATTTCAAATATTCTTTTACTGATAGAATGCTACATTCCTTGCAGATAACATAGATTATATTTTCTTTTTCAAAAATAGTAAAAAAAACTTAAATCCACACGGATCAAGTCGCGAGAAAAGTGCTAGTTAGTTAAAAAAATACAATACGAGTACAATGAAAGAATGTCAGGTAAGAATACCGTTTTGACAGAAGCTCAAATATTTCTCTAATGACTTATTATCAGTCAATACCCTATTATGCGCCTAACTGCCACGACAATAGCGATCGATTTATCTAGAACGTCACGTGGTGTATCGGTTGTTTATATTTAGGAAGACGCCTCTGCCAAAGTCTGTGGAGTATGACAGGGTTGTTAACTTAAGAGCTATTTGTGTTTGCCAGCAAAATATCGCTGGTGGAATATTAAATTACTAGAAAGGCAAAAATAACATTGCAATGTTGTTTTGTCTTTATGCTTTCACAAATTTATTTAGTAAATTGTTTACTGTAGTTTCAGTAAACATTCAAAATGAACGAACTCTTTGCAGGGTAAACTCAGGATAACATTATCTACAAGATAAACCGTATGATATTGTGGACATTGAAATTGGTACCTGATGTCAATTTGCAAAAAACCACCTGGAGCCAGAGCCAGCAGCTACTTGGGCCAGCGTATAAGCATTGCTACCCAACGTGGCAATGCTGCTAGCTTATGGGCACTCTGCCTGATGGGGATGATTTGGGGCATTTTTTTTATTTATAGTTAGTATTAGTTATAGTTTATAGTTTTTATAAGTTTAATTTAATTGTTATTATGGTAAGTTATTTATTCCAATAAATATTGAAATGAAACAACTTTTACGGATCTACTCGCGTTTATTTTACACATTACTTTTTAATGTTTATCCTGACGTTTCGAATCTTTTGCAGGGTCCGTGGGCACAAGGAGACTGAGGTGTTGGTCGTCTCATAATTAGTTACTAGCTTGTATACCCTCATTTAAATTTAATCAGATGCGTTCCGTTTTACGCAGAAAGAGCTTACAGTATCTTTTGGTCTGGCAGTATGGTGTTGGGGCTGGGATTTAATATTTTGTATGATGGGATCCCAGGCTGGTGGTTTAACGCTATCATCATCATCATCATCTCAGCCAAAAGACGTCCACTGCTGGACAAAGGCCTCCCCCAAGGATCTCCACAACGACCGGTGTTGTGCTGCTCGCATCCAGCTATACGCTATACCCAATCAATATTATTTGCAAACATAAATATATAAATAATATTTTTTTCATATATGTTTTTTTTGTCCACGGACACGGCACGGACACCATGTTCATCGTTGGGGTTTCCATCTAGTTCTGTATCTGTTGTCCTATTAATCCGGCGCGAAGGACCAAAAATGGTAAATGTATATTATTATTATTAATTTTACCTGCAATTGCTGCTATGTACTGTGTCGTCCGCCGGGTCTGCCCGCTCTTCTCCTGTACGGAGAGCATGTGCATCGTCGGTTTCTCCATCTCGTTTTTCTGATTCTGTTGTCCTGTTCAAAGCATTCTGAAACAAGAGAAAGATAGAGTTGTTTAACGGTTGAAGTATAAAATATCTATGTTACGTAGGTGGTTTCGAGGAGCTCAATGGCACAGCAGATAACGCGCCCAGCCTACGATTGCTTGGTTTGGATGGGTGACCATAAATGTATTATCTCGAGCTCCTACGTGCTTTAGAAGGCAAGTAAAGGTCTCGGTCCCGGCTGCATTAGCAGTCGTTAACAACCACCAATCTGCACTGGGCCCGCGTGGTGGTTTATAGCCTGTTCTTTCTATCCAGCCATGGGGAAGGCTCGTGCCCCAGCAGTAAGGACATGAAAATGAGCTAGTGATGCTTCCATATTTAGGGTGGGCCTTGCAAAATCTGGTGGATTACCATGAGATCTTAAAGCAGTAATTGTACTTGTGTTCTTACAGTTGTGAAAACGAGAAGCGTGTAGAGCAGCGAGTACAAGCGTTTCGTTTTCACAACTGCATTAATGTAGCAGTAATACCTATTGCTTTAACACATTCACTGCGTTACGGGGTCTGTTCAACACTGGTCGCTGCTTTAATTCAGTGCGGGAAGAAAAAGAGTAGTCTTCTCGATGGTGCAGATGCGATATCTCTGTCATTTGTAACTATTGTAAACTCGCCATAACAGTGAATTCGTCATCGAAAAAACGGTGAAAAAACATGTGTAAACTCGCCACAGGTAGCATTTTAAAAATTATTTTCGGTTATTGTAAACTCGCCACATTAGGTGTTTTCGTATGGACTGAAGAAGAGTCAAACGCCTATAATAATAACATCATTATACTACGTGTAACAGAAAGGTGTGGTAAAATTGTAAAGATCTAAAGAGTGTCCCATCTAGATCTTGTATGCAGAGTTACTTAGACATAATTAATTAGCTTTAAACTGTTACGCAATTTTTAATTTAATTTTTCAATTGTGATGTCACATAAAAATAAACAAGTCGCAACCCCAGTAACCACTGGGGTTGCGACTTGTTTATTTTTATGTATTTTATTTATTTTTAACCACTACTTAACCAAGTAACCTCTGTGTACTTACATTTATGATCACACGCGCATAACTTCACTAGTATATGTATAAGTATTTAATTTATAATTGCATGACAGATTAAAGTTAATAATTATGTCTTAGTAAGCTCTATACAGTATGTTGATTTGCACCTGCGCCATATTCATAGCAGCGGTCATATTGCTTATACTTATTACAAATAAATTATAAAAAAAAAAAAACATTTTAAAAATCTGTAAATAGGCAATGGGGGTAGGTGCGTATGCGTAAGCGTAAGCTTAGGCCACTTTACGTAAGGTCGTCGACCCGCCCGCTGCGCTCTAATCTACCTATGGTCCGGACCGCTAATTCTCGTAAGACGACAGTCGCTATTCTGATTTACACCAATTTTATTAATTAATCGGTTTCTTACTTGCTCGGTGTTAAAAGTATTTTTAGTTTTAGGTCTACGACCTTACGTAAAGTGGCCTAATATTACGCTTGCGCATACGTACCTACTTTGGTTGCTTATTTACAGATTTTAAAAAACATTTTTTTAAATAATTTATTTGTAATATGTATAAGCAATATGACCGCTGCTATGAATATGGCGCAGATGCAAATCAACATATTGTATAGATCGGATACACTTTACACTTTTAGACATATATAAACATATACATATACACACCTTTCTGTTACACGTTGTATATTTATTTACATTTCAGGACGGATTTTTAATTGGCTCCCGCAGTAAACGTGTTGGAAGCTCATTGTAAGGACCCATTTGAGGCAGTTGTAATTTTGAAATGTCATATATGGAACATAGACAAACTACAAACATAGGTAGGTATAATATATTTTCACCAGAAACGTGCGGATCGCGGACGTCATCGCCACCCGTGTGTAAACCTTGAAGAGTTAACGCAAACCGATGTGCGCATGCTAATGAAGTGTTAAACGACTCTTAAGTCATATACCGGTATGAGTTGCGTACGTACATATTACATTACGACTGCCGGTACAGGCATATAAATATATAAGGTAACTTTTTATCAACTGCAAATATTTTGACAAAACACCTTATTATATCAGAGAAATAAGGACTAATAAATAATAATAGCCTGAATATTTTTTTAAATGCTAGATTTAAAAAAATATTCAGGCTATTTTTTTTTTACTTTTCCTGACACAAATATTGTAACACATTGTATTTTTAAGAGCGGCCTCTCTGTCGGCTCTTTTGAATGAAACTAGGGGCACGTGTAAGCGGTGAAGGCGTTGCGGCTTGTCTGTTTCGGCTCCTTTGAATTGAAACTACCGAAAGTGCTTTATTTTTCTTTTTAATCGAAATGTTTTTTGGCGTTTTTCTTGAAAACTGGCGTATAAAAATTTAAGGTTTTTTCATAAAAATAGTTTATATTATGTTGTTGAATTTATCCTCAAAATATTTGCAGTTGATAAAATGTAACCCTATATATGTTTTACAATTGCGGGTAAGCACATTGCCTTGATCTCACCTGATGTTAAGTGATGATAAGGCTAATTGGTGGAAGCACACTTCACCCGGATCCTCAACTACTGAGGCACTGGCTATCTTATCTCTAGCTGCCGGAACACAACAATGCTACAAACATTAATGTTATGGCAACATATTTAGATAAGATGGTGGTAACTAGCCAGGCGGGCGAACAAGCCCTACCACCAACCAAACCGAGTACACGAACTACCCCCCGCTGGGAATCGAACCCGGGACCTATGGGTTTAAACCGGTGGTCTTATCCACTAGACAACGGTTCTGAAAAATAATACTTTGAATTTCATGTCATTGTCATGGAATTTAATTTCGGTTTTGATATCATCATACTTTCAAAATTCTTCAGTCTAACAACATTGTTTAAAAAGTATCTTCGATTTAGTTAATATTGTTTAAAATGTTATTGTGAGGAACCTGTTTCTTTAAACAGGTAATTTGAATCCTTTAAGAAATATTTGTAAGCAACCGCGCAGAATTTCGAAAATATACGTGTTTTTAAGTCACTGGTGCTAGGTGCTGAATAGGTCATATACATTAAAAGAACTAGTGTAGGTTAGCTTGATCCTTTCACAAGGCCATGGTTGTCTTGGAATTTGAAACAAATACCCAGAAACTGCATAAACAATACTTAAAATAATGATGTCTAAAAACTTATTTCTTCAGAAACTTTGTAAATATAGCACAAATGAAACAATGATTCGACATCAAAATGTTTGTATTGATATTCCGCAGGTCACTGTTGTCTTATTTTTCCATTAAAAAACAAGAATATGAAAATATGAAGACTTTTCTTATTTTTTACCCAAACGCCTATGATTTTACGAAAGTAAACGTTGCTCTAATTAAATCACCAGCCTACTCTGTACAGATATTAGTGTGCGTGCGTATTCGTAGTCGTGCCACAGATTAGGTAATAGTTACTTCGTCGTGCGCCGTTGTCACACCACTGCCGCGCGCCGCTCGCTCGCTATCATAAAGAAACTTGAAACTCGCAGTTTTGCGTCCGCGCTGCACCCCCTTAAGGCTGCACGGATTGTATATTAAAAAAGATCGAATGTGAGTTTGGATTGGCATTGACAGATGTCGGCCGCATTAAAGACAAATAATACGTGTGTACCAATAAACATACTATGCGTGTGTGTCAAATACATGGTAGTGTGTTTAATGTTGTTTTTGTTGATTTAATGTATTTTTTATGCATAATTAAAAAAAAAAAATTAACATTCAGATAACCTTCTTTATATAAACTACAAGTGTGCGAAATTTCATACTCCTCCGCACAATTTTCGTAAAAACGAGTACAAAGTTTTTGCTTCACGTATTAATATATAGATTAACGTTTCAAAAGTCAGTGGCTAAAATAAGTTGTAACAACTCTATATTATATACCTTCTGACCAACTTAAGGCATTAATAGTGTACCTATTCCGATCAATGATGACTAAGAGACATGCCAGTTCCCCCCTATTGATCTCATTACAAGATCGGTGTTCATATTCACATCGACCCATTGAACTTGCCACTAATGGATTGTTGACAATGCAGACGTTGTGAACATTTGTTAGACAAGACATTTATTAGGATAAACAAACAGTGACAAGATATACAATCATCATCATCATCATCATCATCAGCTCATTTAATGTCCCCACTGCTGGGGCACGAGCCTTCCCTATGGATGGATAGGGAGAACGGGCCATAAACCACCACGCGGGCCCAATGCGGATTGGTGATTGTTAACGACTGCTAATGCAGCCGGGACCAACGGCTTTACGTGCCTTCCGAAGCACGGAGCAGGTCGAGATGATAAATTTTTGGTCACCCATCCGATGACCGGCCTCTGCGAAAGTTGCTTAAGCTCAGCACTCGCAGACCGGGCGCGTTAACCACTGCGCCATCGAGCTCCTCAGATATACAATAACAACTATTAAATTTGACACCAACACCGTTTATCACATTTTACATTACGAATTTACGAGAGCAGTACGATATCTTCCGTAAGCTTCGATCATTCCGTAAGTATTTGTTTTTTTTATACAATTAAAAACACAAGCACACAGATTACTAACTATAATTACACAATATAAGGTCACATTTTATCAACTGCAAATATTTTAACAAAACATCTAATTATATCAGAGAAATAAGGCCCTAGATTTAAAAAAAAAATTCAGGCTAGTTTTTTTAAACTTTTCCTGACACAAAAAATGTAATATTTTTAAGACCGGCTTCTCTATCGGCTACTTTGAATGAAACTCTACGGGCACGTAAGAGGCGAAGGCATTGCGGGCTCTCTGTTTCGGCTCCACTACCGAAAGTGCTTTATTTTACTTTTTAATCGAAATTTCTTTTGGCGTTTTTCTTGAAAACTAGCGAATACAAATTTAAGGTTTTTTCATCAGAATAGTTTATATATAATATTTGCAGTTGATAAAATGTGACCTTATATATCAAGATTTTATTTTTAATATACTAGGACGCGCAGCCGCAATGTCAATTGTGTTAAATGTTTTGTTGTAAGATTCAACAAGCCGGTACATCGGAGAACGTTTACCAGCGTTAGTTCGACAGCAGGAGGTTGCGAACAACCTATGAGTTCATTCCGATAGAACGGCTATGAGTCCTAGTAGGAATAGCACAACTTACTTACTAAAGGAATACAATCACATCGATTATGGCATAGGTCATAATAGCATTACTGCTTCTAACTGAGCACGTCTCTGGTCAAGCTTTAGAAGTCGGTATTTAATAAGAAGCTGTTCGTATTGAAGGCGACTGTGAAAGCATCTGTGATATATTTGATGATTTTAAAAAGTGCGAGTTACATTCACCATTCGATCACACGTAAACGAAAACGAGAATTGGTATGGCAAAATGTTAACTCCTCTCGTGTGTCACCAGGAGGCGCTGCTTCAATGCCATACTAAATTTGGTTTTCGTAAACGTAATCGAATGAATACGGATGTAAACAAAACTCATACTAAACAGTAGGCACCCTGATATGTTTCCATGAGGTTTCCGTTAGGATAATAATGTCATAACTGTGTGATAGAACATTCATATAAAGGGTTTATAGTCCTCAGGCGCCGGCAGTTCTGATAAAAGACTGATAAAACTTGTTTATCCATTAAAAAAGGTTAAAATGTGATAAATATGTGTTACTAAGATGTATTGGAAATGCCCATGAGATAATAACTTGTAATATACGCCCTATTTATTGTACTAAAGTCATCAATTGCTACTGGTATTCTTTTGAGCTGATAATGACTTTTATTGAACAATACCAAGATAGTACTATACTGTGCCCATTTGTAATTGTGTTGCAAATAATAAATTAACAAAATCATGCACCAAACGTCAAAATTTATTGACCATTCACGCCACATCATGCAATTTATAGTAAATACAGCCTTCATAATGTCTTAGTTTTAATTTTGTAGTTACACAACAAATATGTTATATGTTTCCAGCGTACATTACATTACAATAACTGAGTAGAACCTTAAGGTTACAGCAACAAAACATCAGAAAATCCAGTACAGGGTTGATTAGAATATATATATATGCATTGGGCCCGCGTGGTGGTTAATGGCCCGTTCCCCTGTGGTATTTTCATCCATAGGGGAGGGTCGTGTCCCAGCAGCGAAGACATAGATGAGCTGCTGATGATCATGACAGGAACAGGCTTTTGGAACACGATTGTGGACGTTTCAAAAATAACAGAATCGATGCTCTAGTTGAAGAATAGTTTTTTTCTTTATATTTACGGGTAAGCACAGTGCCTTGATCTCACCTGATGTTAAGTGATGATAAGGCCATTTGGTAGAAGCGCACTTCACCCGATCCTCAACTAGTGAGGCTATCTCTAGCTGTCGGAACACAACAATGCAATAAACATTGATGTTATGGCGACATATTTAGATAAGATGGTGGTAGCTAGCCAGGCGGACAAACAAGTCCTACCACCAACCAAACCGAGTACACAAAGATGTACCCCCCGCTGGGAATCGAACCCGGTACCTCTGAGTCTAAACCGGTGGTCTTAACCACTAGACCATAAAGGCGCTTGAAAGTGGACGCACACCGACCTTTATCGCAAAAGTCACACACAATGATAAAATGCCTATTCAAAGTGCGAACTTTGGTCTTACATAAATAAAACTATGTAAATATCGATATCAAGAATATTAAATAATATTTATAAAGCCAGGGTGACCCGGATTTGACGTTTAAAGAATAAAAATGACAACAAGAAGTATGCCAATCTCGGCTGTTGGCATACTTCCCTCACGTTTCCTCAAGGTCCACTCGAGTGGTAGGGGCACTCCAGATAATGTGACATATCTGCTCGACAGTCGATAGCGATAGCGGCGATAGGGCTGATGTCAGATTTGGCGCCGATTTTGTGATTAGTACCTACTTACTGCCGATTACCGAATATTGCCAGTACGATTATAATTTTTTTTCATCGCAATAACGTTTCAATGACGCATTAGATGACGATAAAAGTATTTGAAAGGAAGCATGCACGCAAGCACGCATGCATTCGAGCACGCATGCAAGTAAGCAATATGCAAGCCAGCCTTAATGCACGCAAGCAAGCATGCAAGCATTATGCATAAAGTTAAAATTGAATTGAATTTATGTAAAAGCCTATTTATATTTCGGATTGTCTAGTACATAGCGCGTCTTGTTCCAGGGTCATAGAAATAACGCTATGAACATGAAAATGGTGGAAACAGGGAAAACGCCAGTGGTGGTGGTCGAGCAGTGAACCGAACGCTATCAGGCTGCTATATGCCTATACACTACACAGATAATACTAATCCCTACTTAGCTACTGAATAAATCGCAGATTAAATCCTTAAATGCCATTATAAAACGATAATACTTTTAGGCTGTGCTGAAGTGTTTGAGTGCCATTACAAGCCAATATAATTTATTCTTAGTTGCTGTCCTACTGAGGAGCTCGCTAACTAACGCGCTCGGTCTGCGGTTGCTGAAGCTGAGCAGCTTTCGTAAAGGCCGGTCATTGGATGGGTGACCAAAACTTTATCATCAAAAGTTTCTCCGTGTTTTGGGACGTGAGCTGGTGATGATGCTGTCATACTGTCGGACAAAGGCCTCCGTTTAAACCGTTTTAACCGTTTAACTCCGTTCCTAACGTTTCGTGTATTTCTTTCCCGACCTACTTCCCGAGCTCATGTCAGCCGGTCTAGGATTTTTTAAATGTTGACATATTATTTTTTTTGTTTTTTTTTATATGATCGTATGGTAAATAAAACACACTCTGCACTCGGAACCTCGGAGGTGCGATTTTTGAACCTGTCACAACAATTCTCACACTATTATATGAATTACGTGTCCCACTCTTATTTTTTCGAACTCACATCACAAGTGATTATTTGACACAAAACATAATAATTATATTAGTATAATATTATATATATCGAATTCATACCACATAAACACTATGTTGGACGCTATGTTGGACACTATGTTGACGCAAGCTGCGACTTTTATTCGTCATTCGATCACGGAATTTGTAGTACCTAGTAGGTATAGTAAGTATGGAATAAATTTATCTCTTCTCGTTTGTCAGCAGGAAGATTTTAGTTTTTCGCATGACTAAAAAAGCTCGCTCTAGGCACCCAGTTGTTTGATAGTTACCGCCTTAAAGTGAACAATTTTGTTATCAAACGTCAATAAAATTGATTTGCAGTATCAACCTCTCAACTGTACAACTGTAGGTAGAATTATTAAGTAGGATATCGTAAGTAGCGATCAAAATCATAAAAATAAGTATCAAATAAAAAATCAAAGTCTTCTGATAAGATGATTAACAGTTCTTTTTGGGAAATCGTAAAGGGCTTGATAGGAATATAAACTAACTAAGTATCAGTGGCACCAATGTTCGACACCAGGTTTCGTTGCGATTTCATCATCGTCATCATCATCATCATCGTCATCATCATCATCATCATCTCAGCCCAAAGACGTCCACTGCTAGACGTCTGCCTCCCCCGAGGATCTCCACAACGACAGGTTTTGTGCTGCTCGCATCCAGCGGCTTCCCGCGACCTTCACCAGATCGTCGGTCCATGATTACATGACATGATTTAAATAGTTATATTGTCAATAAAAATATACTTTGTAATGTGAAAGCATTACAACCATTTTTGAAATCTTATTGATGTTGTAACTTGGGTCAGAAACTCAGAATACTATTATTTTTAGGCTATTTTTCCCTTTTTTTTAAATGTGCCGGTGGCTAAGTGCCCCATACTCGAAGGTTCAATTCCCAGGTCAGGCAAAGTGTGTTTTGGGTCGCAACTGTAATAAATCAACTTGTGGTTACCATAGCAGACTTTTATCTTTTTCAATTTTACAATTAAAATTCGATTGACCACTTTTTATGCTGACATGATGGTTCTTTTAAGCTAAACAAGTATTGATTAAGGCGAAGGGCAAGGCACACTAGCGCCGCTAATGGATTTAATTTGATAACTGCAAAACTGGATTTTCTTTCAAACATTGCGGACCTTCCGACACTAGGCAAACATCTATTATTTAATAATTGTGCACTACTTTTAGGTTTGTTTTTGTATTCATTCGCTAACACCAACAGTGGCTATTGTTTGTGAATAAATGCGATAGCCCGTTTTGTGAATAAACCACGCAACAAAAAGTAGTGTACAGTTATTAAATAAATACTATGGATGCTTTCCTGTTGTCGGACGGTACGCAATGTTTAAAAAAAGATCCAGTCCGGATCCGTTAGTAATTGTCAAATTATCAATTGGTGGCGCTAGTGTGCCTTACCCTTCACCTTAAGCTAAACATAGTATTGATTAAGTTCATGAAGATAAAAACAAATCGGGATCCTCCGGGACAGGATCCTCGTGGAATGGAATTCTCGGGAATAACCCGATTGATGGGTTGACTCTCAAACCTCTCCGAGAAATAAAGCGTCAACAATTAGATTAAAAATATTTTTGTAGCATGTTCAAAGGACACCGAAACATTGATAGCATAATTCCAGTACTGAAACACTTGAGAACTAGATATGATTCGTCTTTTTTCAAGTGCTAATACCAATTTCGCTATAAATCAATGCAATTCAAAATGATAAATGGTTACAATAAAATGTTATCAAGTTTTAATTCTGAAAAGGTAAATTTTATTATGTAAGTAACCGATTGTACGATCGTTAATTGTAGCAAAAGTTATAATATCTAATGATATGAAACTAATCTATACTAATATTATAAAGAGGAAACCTTTGTATTTTTGTATGTATGTATGTATGTTTGCAACGAATAAACTCAAAAACTACTGGACCGATTTAAAAAATTCTTTCACCATTAGAATGCTACATTAGCGCTGAGTAACATAGGCTATATTTAAAAAATAATTAAATAAAATACTAAAAACGACAATTTAATTTTCCAATACAAAATGATTTGTTTGTTTTGTTGTCATGGAAACCATTGATATATATTTAAATCAATGATGGAAACTGTCAAAGCGGTACGAAGTCCGCCGGGTCAGCTAATTATATAATATAAAGATAACTTCTTGGTTTTAATTGATTGTTGGCACAAATTGATTAAATGTTGATAAAACCAAATTATAGTCAGATTACTTTATAAGTCACCTTAGCGGTTAAGTTTTGATCCCAGAAATAAGTACAGCCCCTTTAGACAAGTGGCAAAAGAAATCAAATAGAATGATTATTGTACGGGATTGATATATGTCAACGATACATGTAATGACGTTTATGTCAATCCCATACATAAATCATTCTATTTAATTTCTATTCTATTTAGGGATTGCAATCCCGCAAAACGGGATCACGCATTCCCGCTGGATCCCGCACCTTCAAAGCGGGGATCCGCAGATCCCGCAAATTAAAAATTTGATTTTAGCGCCAAAACTTTAGAACTTTCACCATAGGTTGATAATGATATCAACTATGAAGTAATAGTATCCTTAGATGCCCTTTCGTTTGAAAGTTGTGATTTGATTATTAGTCATTATATAAATATGACTGAATTAAAAATATAAAACTGTTGTTAGGAGTAAGGGTAAAATTAAACGAAACTAATGAACTATGTCAAACATTTAAAGAGGAATCTAAGAAAACAGATTTATAATTACTTATACTTAATTAATACATAGAAAAGAAATAATTTATGTTACTTAATGTAAGAAATATTTATTAAAAGTTGATTTTTACACAAAAATCTGTAGTTTCAATTTGATTTTATAACATAATTTCAAAGATCCCGCACCTTATTACTCAATCCCGCGTGATGCTACGCGGGTTTGAGTAATCCCGCATTTCAATCCCGCGAGATTAAAGGAGCTGCGGGATTGCAATCTCTAAATCTATTATAGCGTTTTGCCACTTGTCGAGCCCGCCCGCGTGGTGGTCATTGGAAGTTTATGACTTGTTCGGCCTGTGGTGTTTCCTTCCATAGCTCGTGCCCCACCAGTAGGGACATAAAATGAGCTGGTGATGAAGCATGATGGTTTCTTGTTAGTATTTTAAAGGAATTAAGGGGAATGAACCACGATTTCTTCGTCGTGAATAAAAGTAGTAAAGCAAACATAGCCTATAGTCTTACGATACGACCTTGCGGTGTCAATTATCGACTTTATGCGAATATTAGCGATTTAAATACAAGCAGAAGATCTAGAAATATGTATAGGTGTGTAATTTCCAGTTTTTTTATCTTTATTCTTAAAAGACTTCTACCTCTAGGCATGTCAATTAGACAATATTACCTAGATTATAAGTAGATGATAAATTATAGATAAATTTAAATATAAAAATTTTGTTTTTTGTAACTGTCTACTGTCTTGACTGAAATAACGGACTGAATAACGGCTGAGGCAAGGTCCTGATTGGCTCGTCAAACTTTTACGTTGTTTTGTTTTTTGTATTTGTGGAAATTATGCTTATATATATATTATATACTGTTTGTGGAAATGTATTTGTGGAAATTATGCTTATATATATATTATATACTGTTTTATTATGTTGTTATTTTTGTTTATTTCTTTTGTACTGTGTGATAGCCAATAAGTGTTTCATTTTCATTTTCATTTTCATTTTCAAATAACATTTGTGTATACAAAATGTTTTGTTTTGTTTATATAATTTTATCGCAATTTTTTTTACGAAACAAATTACAAAGACGCAATTGTTGAAAAAATTTCCACGAGCAGGACTTGAACCTGCACCCTTCTGACATACGGGTCAGGTGCTCTCCCAATTGAGCTATCGTGGTTCTTACCAGCCCGCCGAAATTATTCAACACTATTTACTTTTTTACTTTGAAAGCCAAAGGCGCCCATTCAATGTCAACAACCACCGTCGTTAACATCCGATCATAATATTTTTACAAATTATACTAAAAGATCAGTTAAGAAGTAGGCAAGCTATTTAAAAAATGTTTTTGTTTTGTTCATATAATTTTAACGCAAATTTTGTTGCGAAACAATTTACAAAAACACAAATGTTGAAAAAATTGGGAGAGCACCTGACTCGATATGTCAGAAGGGTGCAGGTTCCAAATTTATTCAACATTTGTGTTTTTGTGTATACAGTTAAAAAAGTAGGATTAAGAGATGATACTCTTTGTTAGTAATAAGACCTGCATACTGTTACCCTTTTCTTTACTTACACAATAAAGTACTTACTTACTTTCTTACTTACTTACTTACTTTAAAAAATAATTAATTAAAAAATGGTCGAAAGTCAAACGTATTTCTAAAAAAAAACCGGTAACCTGTAACCATAGCCATGAAAAGTAATACACATGTGTTAGACATTATCAAATTAAAATTATCTGTATTTTGTATTTTACTTCGAAGGTAATTTTTAAAAGTACTAATTGCTGCACTGAAGCTGAATTAAATATTTATAAAACACAGTGAAACAATTAAATGCCTATCTGACCCAGCCAGGAATCGAACCTGGGTCTTCCGCAATCCGGGCGGCTGCACTGACCATTATGCTACCGGGAAGGCTGACAAAAGCAGTGAATTTTTTCACTGCTTTTTGATAAATCAATTTTATCTTTCGTAACTTCTCCATACTGATAGAGATTCCTTGATCCAACCGACAAGCGATCGTAATTGTTTGGAGGACACTAATTTAAAATAAATAAATAATAATAAATTAATTAAAATTGATGATATGGACAGCGAGTAATTGGCACAATTCGGCAAGCTATAACGAGGCCTTTATATCCATCAATGAAATAAAATTATGTACTATGTATTAAGCGTGCTTCGGAAGGCACGTAAAGCCGTTGGTTCTAGCGCATCATCATCATCATCATCAGCCTATACTAGTCCCCTGCTGGACATAGGCCTGACTTCATAAGCAGACGTTAATAACCACCAATCCGCACCGGGCCCGCGTGGTGGTTTATGGCCCGTTCCCTATCCATCCATAGGGAAGGCTCGTGCCCCAGCAGTGGAGACATATCATCTGGTGATGATGTGATGATGATGTATTAAGCCAAAAACTGAATGACAGTGGCAAGGACTGCGTAATTTAATGACCGTTGACTGTGACTGCCGTACTTTTAGAACGCGCAATGAACTATTATAGAAATCTGCTCGCCGCGTCGCCACACGCTCGCGCTCGTGGCTGAGACCAGGGCTTTGATGCCGTTAAAAAATTGGTATCGATACTTCTGTCAAACGAAGATGATACCGGTAAAAAAAGGAGCGGTAAGCTATGAAATATCTTTTCGTCCAGTGTCTCAAGACGAAAGTCTGACCAGTGTGTGTTGCCAGTGATGACATACGGGACTGAGGCGTAGTCGCTCACTATGGGCCTTATCAGAAGGCTCAAGGTCACTCAAAGAGCTCACTCTAAGATCGAATCAAAAATGAGTAGATCCGCAGAAGAACAAAGGTAACCGACATAGCCCGAAAAGTTGCTATGCTCAAGTGGCAGTGGGCAGGGCACATTGCTCGCAGGACTGATGGCCGCTGGGGCGGAACAGTCCTCGAGTGGCAACCGCGTACCGGAAAGCGCAGTGTGGGCAGGCCTCTAACAAGGCGGACCGACGATCTGGTGAAAGTCGCGGGAAGCCACTGGATGCGAGCAGCACAAAACCGGTCGTTGTGGAGATCCTTGGGGGAGGCCTTTGTCCAGCAGTGGACGTCTTTTGACTGAGATGATGATGATGATGAAGCTAGGTATCGTTACGTGGGTGACATTTTACCGGTAAATTAACTTACCGCTCTACGCGCAAAAGCGCAAAATTTAACGATAAAAATAGCTATTTCTAGATAAAGTTACCTGCATTACCGGTACCAAATTACCTTTATAGAAATAACGTTACTTACCGGTACTTATAGTGGGTATTAGGTAACGGTATCAAGCTCTGGCTGAGACATAAGATGCCATCGAGAACCAACTCAATATGAATGAACTTTAGCTCACTTTCACTTCTTTAGACCACCCGGGACCCCAGAGCTAGCAGCTACAACGAGGAAATGCTGCTAGCTTACTGGGTATATTCTGTCTGATGGGGATAATCTGGGGCAATGATTTTATTTATAAATTGTATTAAAGATAGTTTCTAAGAGTTATTATTTTTTTTTATATTGACACGTCATAGTGACCACATCCTGCCTTAATCCTGTTTTAAGTTAGAACCACGATAGCTCTATTGGAATAGCACCTGACCCGGTATGTCAGCAGGGTGCAGGTTCAAATCCTGTTCGTGGAAATTTTTTCAACGTTTGTGTTTTTGTAATTTGTTCGCAACAAAATTTGCGTTAAAAATTATTTGAACATTTTATAAGTTTTACATACATACATACATACATACATCACGCCTTTTTCCTGGAGGGGTAGGCAGAGACCACCTCTTTCCACTTGCTGCGCTTGCACTTGATCCTTACAGACTTCTTTCGCTTCATCCACATTCATTAGTCTCTTCATTCACGCTCGTCGGTTTAGGGTACTCTTGACCTGACCTTTTTTAAGGACTTCCCCGATTTGATCCAGGTACTTGCGTCGAGGCCTTCCCCTACCAACATTTCCATCCATACTCGCCCTATATATACTTTTAGTCAGCCTGCTTTCCTTCATCCTCTCAACATGTCCGAACCATTTAAGCATTCCTTTTTCAACCCTAGTCACTATATCTTCTTTTACACCACAACGTTCCCTAATCACACTATTCTTTATCCTGTCACTTAGCTTGACTTCAATCATACTTCTTAACGCTCTCATTTCTACTGCATTTACTTTGCTTTCATGCTTCCTCTGCCATATCCAACTTTCACTGCCATACACATCAGTGTTGGAACCAACACCCCTCCATGTACAGCCAGTCGGGCCTTATCGGATACCTTCTGACTGTTCATGAAGGCGTGCAACGCTCCATTCACCATGTTACCGGCATTTACTCTCCTTGCAATATCACTATCACACCTTCCATCTGCTGTAACCATTGATCCCAAATACACAAACTCTTTCACTTGCTCTACTTTTTCACCTCCTATCAGAATGTTACACTCTGTCATGCTATCCTCCTTTTCAAAAACCATTGCTTTCGTCTTACTTACATTCACTTTCATTCCTTTCTTGTTCAACGCTTCATGCATAATATTTACCATCTCCTGCAACTCTTCTGCCGACGGTGCAAGTAAGACTTGATCATCGGCATAGAGCAAACATTTGACTAGCAAATTCATTTAATTTTCTTTCAAAGTCGTTTAATTTTCTTTGTAAATACTCGTATTCTGTAAATAAAATGGAATTTACTATTATTATCTTTGTAAATATTATGTAAACCAAATAAAATACTATTTAGGCACACAAATCTGACTTCTAACGGCTTCTAACTTATTCGGCGGGAGAATAAAAAGTGACAGTGTATGTAAGTAATTTTGTAAACTTTTCCTTTCTTATTGTTTAGGTTTGCATTCAATGCCGGCCTGCCACCATTCAGTTTATTAATTAATCAAAATAGAAAATACCTTTATTAAACAGTTTTGTACCAATAAGTTCTACGCTTATTTGTTTACGGTCTAATTTATGATAATTGACATTCATTGTAAGTAACGCTTTTTTAAAGATTTTATAAAAAAAATGTTGAATTGATAAATGTTTCTTTTAATTTGTTATTACGTGCTTTTTGTATTTCGTGTATGTAGGTATTGTGTGTATATCGTTCCACATTTGGCTCTTTTTTTAGACTAAGAATAATTTGAATTTCAATATCTATTCATACATATAATAAAGCTAAAGAGGGTCGAAAGTCTGTACATGAAAGATATTCAAAAAAAAGTTGGCTGGGGATACTTAGAATCGACAACAGAACAAGTTCCAACAGTTTTTAGAATTTTTGTCTGTTTATCTGTTTGTCTGTTTATTTGACCGTGCATCACGTGAAATTGGCTGAACGGATTTGCACGAAACTTTGCACATAGACAGACCATGACCCGGACTAGGATATAGGATACTTTTTATCCCGGTAACAGGTTCCTGTGGCATAGTGTAGTCTTCGCGAACGAAGTCACGGGCGACAACTAGTAATAATATAATAGTGTTGGTGATCAATTTAAATAACTAAATACACTTGAACGTAGACCCAAAATTGTATAAGGCCGTGACACGAAGTACATACTTTAACACATTTCAGCGAATGCCTTATGCCTAGTGTTGTTCCAATCGCCTCGACGTTTGCTGCCATGAATCATGATAAGCCTATAATCTTTCCTATGCTGGGTTTCCCACATTTATAATACACATAAGGACATCGGGTCATAGACCACGTAGGTGATGACCAAATCGCAAAATGACGCATCAACAGTAAACAGGTAAAAATGCGAAAAGGCCGGTTTTTCAGTCCCGATAACTGACTAAAACGCCCCTCGTACGCTCATCGACCTTTTCTAATGTGTTCTTATATGTGTTCTGTTCTACTAGAGTTCTATATTGTTGTAGGTTGTATTAATAAATGATAAATATATTGTTTTCTAAAGTTTACGCGAACACTACACATTTAAATGAAACAACTTTTACGGATCTACTCGCGTTTATTTTACACATTACTTTTTGATGTTTATCCTGACCTTTCGAACTCTTTGCAGGGTCCGTAGTCACAGGGACCCTACATAAATAATTAATATTATTAAATAATTAAAAATATAATCAATAATTAAAAAAATTAATAGGTATGTCAAGATAGACTGTCAGATTCAAAATGTGAATGCTTTTTTTTTTGAGAGAGTTTGCTGATTGCCTCAGACGGCATTTTCAGCTTCATCGGGCTTTTTTTGGGGGCGGCGAGAAACGTAAAGGGAGGGACCCTTTACGTTCCGTACCTTTACAAGCCGTGTGAAACGAATCACCTTCGGAGGTTTTCTAGAGGGAACGGCATCGCGCACTAGTGCGCGTCGCCGTGCCCTACTAGATTCTCCGGAGGGTTCGGATCGGATCGGGGGGCGGAACCACCCGAGGGCGCCTCTAAAGGCTCGGACCTCGGCTCGGGTAGACCGGGCCGTGGAGGAGGAGAGAAGCGCCCAGGTACATGTCTGTACCTGGTATAGAGCGCGTGTGAACCGGTTCTTCGTACCCTTGTTCTACGAGTACGGTGTCTTGGGATGTGAATGTCAGTGAATGAGATTAAAATTATTTAAATGTTGTGTATACCGGTTGACTTTTTTATCACCGTCCAAACCTTCTGAGATGACTCCCGTGACACAAACGAACAACTCTTACTATTGGACCAACTCCCTAACTAGAAAATAAAATTCAGCTGTTCCATACATTATGGTCGAATGAATATTGATGTTTTGTATGGAACAGCTGAATTTTATTTTCTAGTTAGGGAGTTGGTAAGAGTTGTTCGTTTGTATTACGGGGCTCATCTCAAAAGGTTTGGACGGTGATAAAAAAGTCAACTGTATGTACCATAATAACATGAATAAATAAACAAGCTTAACTTTTGGGTACATTTTGTGTTTCTACTGCCATCGCAAATGAACATGTCTATAAAAAATAATTAATATAGTTAAGTTAACGCGTTTATCGTAGTATTATCGTAATAGTTTATCGTATTCACACTATTATTATTGGTTGGCCGGCGCGGCTACCTAATAACTATCGAAAAAATTGTACACACGCGAGATAGTGTTATCTCGGACAAACAAAGATAGTGCTGTGACCTCAGAGGCACGGGTCGCCGCGCCGGTTCGTTACCGGCTGTGATTGAAAATGTAAGTTTTTTTTTTTTATTACGAATCTCTTTTCTGTCCGTGTGGCGAAGCGCTGGAGTCCATCTTAACGAAAACGAGAATTTGGTTGGCAAAATTTTGACACTTCTCGTATGTCGCCAGGAGGCGCTGCTTCAATAAAACAAAACAAAATAAAAACTAAAAAAAAATTGAAAAAAACAAAAACTAAAAAAAAACTTACTAATTTTCGTTTTTGTAAGCACCTTGGAGGTCCTCTGTTCGATTCCTAGGTTGGGTAAAGTGTGTTTCGATTGTTTAAGGCACAGCCCAGGTTTGTGATCACCAACCATTGGCAAAGCGAGCTGATTAAGCCAATAACCATTAGTTCTAGTGATGAGTTGCTTTCAATGATGAAAGCAGTTGTCCAGTAATGGGGTAGGGACTATTTACTTTTAAATTATCGAATATCTATATTTTTATGGAGAACTAGCTGACGGCGGACTTGCAGCTTGTATTTTGTCGTCGTTTTTTCTTTAGTTGATGGCTTCGTGCTATTAGCACATTTAGCCAGTGTCAAAGTATTTTTTTTACAAGTAATACAAATATAAATAAAAAATGTTTCCATCTTGTATGATGATGATGAATGATAATAGAAATGAGAAGTGAGAAATGATACAACCCCAACCCCTCGAGTATTTCAGTAAAGATGTGGGGCTTTACTAAGTCCTCGGGCGAACTTCTTGAGAGAATTTGAAAGTGACGTTGCACTGTTTTGTTTCATTTGCCAACACTCATGCGCACTCACGAACACTTAACGGTTGATAATCCACCATTATTTCACATTAATATTTGACATAACACAAATTTTAGAAAATAAAACAAAACCGCAGACATGACTCTTCACTTTCCCGCCAAGAACTTCCGCTGACGGCGGACTTCGTACCGCTTTGACAGTTAGCATTTCCATGACAATAAAACAAGCAAATCACTCGTCCACTTAAGAACACCCGTATCCCATGATGGACCCCTATAGCAGCGCCACCTACCGAATCCAATTGTAAATCTAAACCATTCTCGAATCCACTTGAACACATACAGAAAATTTCATCCAAATCGGTCCAGCCGTTTAGAAGGACTTCAATAACATCAGACGCCCAGAAGATTTATTTATGCTAATCTATACTATAATAATAAAGAGGAAAGCTTTGTATTTTTGTATGTATGTATGTTTGTGACAAATAAACTCAAAAACTACTGAACCGATTTAAAAAATTCTTTCACCATTAGAATGCTACATTAGCGCTGAGTAACATAGGCTATATTTAAAAAAATATATATTAAATAAAATACTAAAACGACAATTTAATTTTCCAATACAGAATTATTTGTTTCTTTTGTTGTCATGGAAACCATTGATATATATTTAACTCAATGATGTTAAACTGTCAAAGCGGTACGAAGTCCGAAGGTTATCCGAATGTTAATATTATGTAGGTATAAAAAATACATGAAATAATATCATTGCATGAAATCAACAAAAACAACATTAAACACACTACCATGAATTTGACACACACGTATTACTTGTCTTTAATGCGGCCGACATCTGTCAATGCCAATCCAAACTCACATTCTATCTTTTTAATTTTTCATTGATTTATCATACAATCCGTGCAGCCTTATTAAAATTACGGTCGGATTTCGACCACTGGGCGACCATTAGTATATATAAAGATATGGCTGTTATATCTTTTTATATGTCTTCAATAGGGTTCTAAATTTTTGTAGTCGTATATTTAGTTCCAAAATACCAATTACCTGTCATATAATGTAAGGCGCTTGACAGCTTACATTGTCAGAAAAAGTGTTGAACATTTGAACCCTTTGACATACCGGGTCAGGTGTACTACTAATTAGTCTATCGTGGCTCTGTACGACCCGTTCGAATTTTGCTCAACACTATCTACTCTTACTTTGTTAGCCAAAAGGGTTTGTTAGCCTTGTTCAATGTCAAAAACTACGTCATCGACTTCAGTTTATATAAGACACGGAATACTTTTAGATATAGGATAGCAAAGTGTTTAGCGATTTTTAGCGGCACCGATTTAGGTAATTAATGATTTAGATAACTTCAATAAAGTTATTTAAGTATTAAGAATAAACAGTAAGAAACATTTATTGGCCTCCACAACAAAATAACAAATAATTGGAAGATACGCAGATGAATATAAAACAAGTAACACATTAAAACAACAGAACACAAAAAGATAAACAGTTTAATTTAAATGAGACCAGAAACAACTCTATCGATCAAAAAAAGAATCATCCAAATCGGTGCATAAATGTTGTTGCAAAAAAAACATAAATTGTATAAAAAGTTTTTGTTTTGTTTATATAATTTTAACGCAAATTTTGTTGCGAAACAAATTACAAAAACATAAATGTTGAAAAAATTTCCACGAGCAGGATTTGAACCTGCATCTTTCTGACATACCATGTGAGGTGCTCTCCCAATTGAGCTAACGTGGTTCTAACCAGCATGCCGAAATTATTCAACACTTTACTTTTTTACTTAGAAGCCAAAGGCGCCCATTCAATGTCAACAACTACCGTCATTGACATCCGATCATAATATTTTTACAAATACTGATAGTAGGCAAGCTATTTATAAAATGTTTTTGTTTTTTTATATAATTTTAACACAATTTTTTTTCTAAAATGTATATTATACCCGTAGACGAAATGGGAACCTCCTCCTTTTTTGAAGTCGATTAAAAATATGCACCTCTGATTAATGTTGAAAACTTTATTAAGCTCAGCAGTTCAGCAATGGACGTTTGTCTAAGATGATTGATATCATGCACACTCATCGTTTTCTATGATTTATTAATAAAAATCATCAATAAGACTGAACAAGGTTCAAAGGTAACACTCGTATGAAGAAGTAACCCATTTGAAGAGTCATAGACAATTTATCTTGTCCTTTTTAATAACGCAGGGACAACTTCTTAACTAACACAAGAAAGTTTAAACGCTATAGTTTCTATCTTACAATAGATGACGGTTCTTTAATTTGTTTACGATTTAAATCATCGTCAGCTCATTTTTATGTCCCCACCGATGGGGCACGAGCCTTCCCTATGGATGGATAGGGAGAACGGACCATACACCACCAAGCGGGGTCGGTGCCGATTGGTTTTATCGGACGATTCATTAAATATATATGTTACACCCATTTAATTTTAATTTAATATGTTTTTCTTCGTGAATCGATAGAGTCATTGACCCAGACAACCGGCAAATTAATCGTTATTATCGCAATAAGTATGTTCAATTCACATTGGTATTACCTATGTATATTGTTATGACAAAGGGCACGTCCCACATATCATTAGGTACAAACACAGACCAGTGGGTACAGACGTCAGCACATCCTCCTATGTAGAACTGTCAAATTTCTTCAATACATTTTTAACCATATAACTTAGTTATAAGGTTCAACGTCGATTGATGAAATTTGACTGTTTGTGGTAAGTAGATGTGCACACGTGTGTACATTCATCGAATTAATCATGCATTTACTAATCAACAGAGGACGCTCGATGGCGCATTGCTTACGCATTTGTGGTGACAGTGACATAAGCTAAAGCTTCTTTTTTATAATTAGCACGGCAAATGACTCCATTCCACCTGATGTTAAGTGGAAATGGAGTCCAAGGTGCCAAGAAGGAGCTTCATTTGCCATTCGATCACTTTAACGAAAACGAGAATTTGTATGGCAAAATGTTAACTCCTCTCGTATGCCGCCAGGAGGCGCTGCTTCAATGCCATACTAATTTTCGTTTTCGTAAACGTAATCGAATGAATACGGATAGTAAACAAAACTCACAATAGGCCTCCAGACGCGAAGACAACTGGTGCAACTTGAAAACAACGCAGCATCAGTTACCCTCACTCTGCGACCCACAAGGTGTTTCTTCACGCCTCTTTTGAAGGACCCCATATCATAGGAAGGAGGGAAAACGTGTGCTGGCAAACTATTCCATGTTTTAGAGGTGCGACAAAAAAACGAGTCACCAAATTTCTTAGTATTAGTAGCATCAGATACTACAGGCCAGTAAGGAATATTCGGTCAACGGACTCTTATGTGACTAACACCAGCATCAGCCTATAGGCGATCCACTCCTGGGCTATATATAGGAAGGACGGAGATCGTGTGCTGGTAGACTATTCCATCTTTTGGAGATGCGACAAAGAAACGAGTCGCCATATTTAAACTAATCAAAACTAAATAGAAAAAAAGTATTTTCATGCAGTATGGGTATCGATAAGTTAAATTGGTAAGTGAGTAAAGTAATTAACCTATATATCAACTGACACACTGCAAGGCAAGGGCCATCAATGAAATCAAGTCATCGCTACAATTGATAGATATTGGCTTAATCAACACGCTTGCCAAATGAGGGTTGGTGATCAGGATCACAAACACGGGATTTTTTTGATATTAAAAGGAGGCAAACGAGCAGGCGGGTCACCTGATGGAAAGTAATCGCCGCCGCCCAGGGACACCCGCAAAACCAAAGTAATCGCAGATGCGTTGCCGGCCTTGAAAAAGGAGTTGGACCTTGAGGAGTAAGTAGGAATTGGGAGGGGGGAGGGGTGAGAGATGGGCCTCCGATACTTTCACTCACCAGACCAAACACAACAGCAACGAGTGCCATTGTTTCACGCCGATACTCTGTGAGAGGGTGGTATTACGCCGGGCGTACCGGCCCATTTCGTGCTGCAACGCAGCGTGGCTCTACCACTCAGTGTCACACATTTAGCACCACCCAGGGGTCACGTGTAGGGTCTCAAGGGTAAAGACGGACGCGAGTAACTTTAACCCCTTAAATTTTCACATCGGAAAATACAAAAACACAATTTGCCCGACCCAAGTTGGCGATCAAATTGAAATACTAAATAGCTTCTCTGTGTTCCGAAAGGCATGTATTGCCGTTGATGATACCTATTGATGATGATGATGAATCAATAAGATAGTGGTAGTAGTAGATAGTATAAGATAAGTTGCACAAAAGATCCCAATGGGTCGAAGTGTTATTGAGAGAGGGAAACCTCAGCAGGCCCCACTAAAATAAGATAAGATAAGATCAATAAGAATTGCCAATGAACCGTATAGGTACATACTACTATCATATTCAAATTCAAATTCAAAATCATTTATTCAGTTAAGGCTACAAGTAGCTCTTGTGAATGTCACTATGCCATCGGTGCGTAAGTCTACTCTGGGTGGGATCTTGTACCGAGAAGCACCGGCAAAAAACTCAGCAAGTGTCCATCTCTTTTCTCTATTACAGCGTCAAAAATATTGGAAAATGCCCGATCATAGCAGGACACTTTCCATTACAAATACACATAAAACATACTTATAGAAGACAACCACAACATGTATAAAAAAAAACAAAACAAAAAAATCTAGGTTAACAAATTTAATCACCAACGTAAGTCACTTTAGTCATCATCATCATCAGCTCATTGTATGTCCCCACTGCTGGGGCACGAGCCTTCGTTATAGATGGATAGGGAGAACAGCCCCCCAACCGCCTAACACTCTCGCTTTCGATCGCTTTGAAAGCGAGGCCCTCGCCTCGCTTTTTAATATAATATCGAAATATAATATCGAATAATATCAAAAGCTATAGCCTATAGCTTTCGATATTGCTTTCATATTGCTTTAGAAATGACAAGATGACGCCTCCTCCTCGCCTCGCCTTCAAAGCGATCGAAAGCGAGAGAGTTAGGCGGTCGGCCCCCAGGTCATACACCACCACGAGGGCCCAGTGCGGATTGATGGTTGTTAACGACTGCTAATGCGGCCGGGTCCGAGCCTTCCGAAGTTCGGACACAAATTTGACACTGAGGAGCTCAAGATGATAACTTTTTAGTCAACCATTCGACGAACAGCCTTTGCAAAAGTTGCATATAACCTTAGCAATAGGAAACCGGGCTTAAACGAGTTGAAAAAAATGTTACAAAAACACAAAGGTTGAAAAAATTTCCACGAGCAGGATTTGAACCTGCACCCTTCTGACATACCGGGTCAGGTGCTCTTCTAATTGAGCTATCGTGGTTCTAACCAGCCCTTCGAAATTATTCAACACTTTTTACTTTGAAAGCCAAAGGCGCCCATTCAATGTCAACAACTACCGTCACTAACATCCGATCATAATATTTTTACAAATATGAAAGATCCTGCTCGTGGAAATTTTTTCAACATTTGTGTTATTGTAATTTGTTCGCAACAAAATTTGCGTTAAAAATTATTTGAACATTGAATAAAATGTTTTTATAGTCACTTTTATCATGATATTTTATAGTTTTTTATAGACCTTTACCTACCGAATTTTAATTAAATAGGCTTTCCATATTTACAAAAATTAGATTAGATTTTCGATTAAAAAACATCTAAATAAAAACTAAATCATTACATTCTATTCGAATACCCATACACTTTTATACTAAAATCAATCTTGTCCACACAAACGTTGTCTGGAAGACACCACTCTTACATGACAAGACCTCTGTGTCTACTGCCTTACATTTTTTTGTCTTTGTACGTCTACTCTCTTCTAAAACTTTAAAATAGGTTAAACAATAAAATAGGTTAAATAACTAATCTTATCTTAAATCACGATCCGAACGATTTGCAATGCAAAGTTCATCCGGCATAAGTATGATATTATTTAGTGCACTCATCTATGCAGTATCCATACATAAACATTAATATGAATATCAACATAAAAACATACTCTCATACAATTATTGTAGGTAATATACCTATATTGTATTATCTAACGCCCAGAGGTCCCGGCTTCGATTCCCAGCGGGGGGTACATGTTTGTGTACTCGGTTTTGGTTGGTGGTAAAGCTTGTTTGTCCGCCTGGCTAGCTACCACCATCTTATCTAAATATGTCGCCATAACATCAATGTTTGTAGCATTGTTGTGTTTCGGCAGCTAGAGATAAGATAGCCAGTGCCTCACTAGTTGAGGATCCCGGGTAAAGTGCGCTTCCATCATTGGCCTTTTCAATTAACATCAGGTGAGATCTAGGCACTGTGCTTACCTTAATAAAAAAAAATTATGGGTTGTTACATAACCCATTAGTATCGCAAAATTTACATAATAAATATTGAGTTAATACTATTTTCATTTATTCAGGTAAATAAGTCATACATAACACATTACATAACACTAATTCTATTTAATATAACAAAAAGTTGCAATAAACTATCTGTGGGTATGTTTAGTTAGTTCAAATTTGCGAAACGTCTTTAATTATACTCAAAGTTATGGGATTCGAATTATTTAGCACTTCCGCGAAGGGTTTCAAAGAAGTGCTGGTTCACATCCCAGTACCAATAAATAATACATATTAGAAAAAAAAATGTAACTTCTACATACTGTTGTGCACTGAATGTGTGGCTCTGTGTAGCTTTACTATTTTCTAAAACTATTTACTAGAAAAAAGAGGAGCAAAAATATCAAACTTATTCATATAAAATTTAAATTTGTAAACTGTATGTTTTAGATTTATTTCTAAAACGAAATTAAGTACCAACCAGTTTTTTGTTTACATCCTGAAAATAATGAGGAAAAGAAAAAAAAACGAAAACTCACCACAAAAACAAACGACGATGTCAAAAGAGAATTACAAAAAAAAAGAAAACAGAACACACTAGCCTAGCCACCGGGCAGGGCAGAGAACACTGAACGAATTAAAAGTTCAAATAAAGAATTGATATCGTTCGATTTTTAAATTATGTAACTAGCGAGACATTCGAGCGCGCGCACCGGGATATTATCTGTGGACTGACTGGGGCGCGCTGAGTGCGCGACGACGTCCGCTCAGTATTTCGGCGTGTAACTGGCCGAAAATAATTTTTAATTTACCTTCCGTACGCCACGTCACAAATACGTCGATGGGCTCGCCTCATCCAATCCCGTGGGCGTAGGCAGTGTGACCGAGAAAGAAACGTATGGATAATATTAGCTGTACAGCCAACAACAAATTCTTGGGTACAGATCTTCATTTCATGGTCGATACCTTCTTGAATCTTTTGGAATGGTGATGGCCAGTAAGAAGTCACTAAAAACTTTCGTACCATGTCACTAACCTTTTTCATCAAATTCTGGGTGCGAGCTTTATTTTCCGTTGATTTTTAACTTGAGATATAAAGATTGTATAAGGCTAAACAGTGACTCGTTTTGTGACTACTGCAATAGTTACCTAATCCTCAGTATTTGTTACCAGAGTGCCTAGTCGTAGTCTTATTTACTATTCTAATTCATTTGATCAATCAGGTTAACGAATACGAAATTTAGCATGCTAAAACAATTTTAACTTAACTTGAAGCTCGTTAACCAACCAAGGCGCCTAGGGCGAGGTTTATTCGAAATTCGAACTAAAACGAGAATTTGTATAGCAACATGTTTATACTCCCCTTTGTCATCCGGAGGCGCAAAGCAATACATTTTAAAAAAAATATTTATATAATATTTTTACGGGTAAGCACAGTGCCTTGATCTCACCTGATGTGAAGTGATGATAAGGCCAATGATGAAGGCGCACTTCACCCGGTATCCTCGTGAGGCACTGGTTATTATGGCGACAGATTTAGATAAGATGGTGGTAGCTAGCCAGGCGGATAAACAAGCCCTACCACCAACCAAACCGAGTACACAAAAATGTACTCCCGCTGGGAATCGAACCCGGGAGTTCTAGGTCTAAATCGGTGGTCTTAGCCACTAGACCACAGAGGCAGTTAATTTAGGCGGTCTTGTTTAGTTAAGCATCATCGAATGGCAAATAGAACTCATTTTTAACCGGTGATGTCGGATATATGAAATGAAATACAATATTTTAGAATTTGAATTTGAATTTGAATTTTGCATAATTTGCAATTTGATGATTAAGATACATACCTACCATTTAATTAAGTTTATTGTGACCCTGAATAAGATAACTTTTTATCTACGCTTAAAAATAGTGTTTTAGTTCTGATCATAGACATATTAGTCCATGGTTCTGATAGTCGCAATGGCCTGACTCATTAAATCTTTATTTTTAACCCCCGACTAGACTTTGGCAAATTTCATGAAATATTTCAACCGCTGAAATTTTTCGGAAAAATTTCATTTCACATTGAAAATTTTAAGTTTGCTTGAAAAATATTTTTATTTAGAAATATGAACCGCAGTCCTTTAAAAAAAAACAACGTTATGATTTATTGAGCGTTTAATGCTATTTTAAAGTAAACAATGAAAAAAAATTATATTTGATGATAAAATATAATATTTTAAATAATGTAAAATCACAGTTTGTATCATTATTGACAATATTTGGTTACATGTGTTTAATAATTACATGACAAAAAACTTGTAATATAAGTATATACTACCTAATCAACGTTGTATCAACTGAAGTTTAATTAAAAGTTTAATAATGTTTATAACCTTTGTTTGTAAACAACAAACAAAAAGGTAGATGCAAACATTTCTATCTTTTTAGGTAGGTATAAACCATAAAGTTAATATTAACTTTATAGTATAAACATAAACATTCTGTTCTGATAATAGAAACATATTTATTTAGTACAAATAATGTCCGTTAATGTTATTATTACTATTAATATACAGTACTTATGCCAATACATAAAATCATACAACATCGAAATTTTAAATTACAAAAATAAATTTTACCCAATTTGAAATTTTTCACGGTGTTTTGAAATGTTCATATTTTTCACATATTTTACATTTCATTGAAATGAAATTTTACATCTGCCCATCCCTACCCCCGACGCATAAATAGGGTCCCGTTTTACCCTTTGGATAAGGAATCCTAAAAACAGTAATAGCATAACAAAATAGCAAAAAAGTGAAAACAGGATTAAAGTAACATTTCGCTGAGGTCAAAACAACGTTTTTAATGAATAACGAACCAATGACGCACAGAAGCCAGGTACTTATTATGTAAATGCCAGTTTCGTCAATGTTTTATGGCTTTACTTGAATATGATTTTGGTAAAAATAAAATCAATATGATTATTTACATAAAATTTTACGCAAATTTTGTTGCAAACAAATTACAATTTTAAAATAAGAGTCGTGAAATGTTAACACTAGGTATGTCTTTTTTCAAATTGTAATTTGTTCGCAACCAAATATGCGCCTAATTCTTAACTGATCTTTCAATATTTGTAAAAATATTAAGATAGGATGTTGATGACGTAGTTGTCTACATTGATTATTTGGCTTACAGAGTAAGAGTAGATAGTGTTAATTAATTTCGGCGTGTTGGATTGAGCCACTATAGCATAGTTGGTAGTGTACCCTGACCCGGCATTTCATGGGGTGCTGGTTCGAATCCCACTCTTGGAAATTTTCAACACTTTGACTTTTTCAAATTAATGTAAGTATCTGTATAAACAGTTTTGTTTGTTGTCGGTCGAAGATGGCCTTTAAAATGACACCAGGCGGGCGAGTTTGAAAATGTCGAAATTAAAATTAACATGAAATATACCTAATATTTTTTGCATTATAATTTGTTTATTAAGATACATAGTTCAAGAGTTTTGGCGTCAAAAATTAGAAGAAGAAAAAGAAATATATTTATTGGCTCACGCTAATTACAACAACGATTAATTACATTAAAAATATATTAAAAAATTGGTTGTCTGTAAAGTCGGTTTACTGACGATAGTTGAACGTGACAACGTCTTAAGAAGGTGTCGGGAGGTGTTGGAGGTGTCGGGGGGTGTTGGGGGTACGTACCGCGGTGGCGATGCCGGCCACGGGCTTGCACAGCAGCCTGCAGCAGCCCGTCGAACAGGTAGGCGGGAGGAGTTGGGGGTGTCGGGAGGTGTTGGGGGTGTCGGGGGGTGTTGGGGGTACGTACCGCGGTGGCGATGCCGGCCACGGGCTTGCACAGCAGCAGCAGCCCGTCGAACAGGTAGGCGGGAGGAGTTGGTGGTGTCGGGAGGTGTTGGGGGTGTCGGGGAGTGTTGGGGGTAAGTACCGCGGTGGCGATGCCGGCCACGGGCTTGCACAGCAGCCTGCAGCAGCCCGTCGAACAGGTAGGCGGGAGGAGTTGGGGGTGTCGGGAGGTGTTGGGGGTGTCGGGGGGTGTTGGGGGTACGTACCGCGGTGGCGATGCCGGCCACGGGCTTGCACAGCAGCAGCAGCCCGTCGAACAGGTAGGCGGGAGGAGTTGGTGGTGTCGGGAGGTGTTGGGGGTGTCGGGAAGTGTTGGGAGTAAGTACCGCGGTGGCGATGCCGGACACGGGCTTGCACAGCAGCACGGCTAAATTTCTACTCAGCCGATTGTGCTTCTTTGTCGCTCGTTCCGCGCTCTCGCTTGCACTTCAAGCCTTACATGGAACGCCTCAGAGCGAGGTAACGCCGAATTTTTTCGTGCGTGCAGCCGGCTCTATCGAATTATAAGACGTTGTCACGTCAAAAACAAAAGTAACATCACAATAAAAAACAAAAACAGAAGACAAAGTGTGGTCAACTAGAGATTGCTGATTACCTCAGACTGCATTTTCAGCTTCACCGGGCTTGTTTGGGGGCGGCGAGAAACCCTCAAGCTGTATGAAACGAATCACCTTCGGAGGTTTTCCAGAGGGAACGGCATCGCGCAGTGCGCGTCCCCGTGCCCTACTAGATTCTCCGAAGGGTTCGGATCGGATCGGGGAGCGGAACCACCCGAGGGCGCCTCTAAAGACTCGGACCTCGGCTCGGGTAGACCGGGCCGTGGAGGAAGAGAGAAGCGCCCAGGCACATGTCTGTACCTGGTATAGAGCGCGTGTGAACCCCAGCCGCAGCGACATGAGGCCGCTGTAGCATGTGTTACATAGTTACCAGTGACTGGGTGCCAAGTGTGAGTTTCATTCGCCATTCGATCACGTTAACGAAAACGAGAATTTGTATGGCAAAATGTTAACTCTTCTCGTATGCCGCCAGGAGGCGCTGCTTCAATGCCATACTAATTGTGGTTTTCGTAAACGTAATCGAATGAATACGGATAGTAAACAAAACTCATACAAGGCACCCTGAATAAGAGTGAAAAGGTTTTTTTCACAGACAAGATGTCCCCATAGACAGGATTACCTAGTTTCGGGACTACAAGAAATAATGTATGCATACTGTTGTAACTCTTTTATTTAATAAAAGCATTTTTTTTATTTTTTTATTTTTATATCATAGCGTGAGAATATGTCAGCGGTTCAAAAATCGCAACACTGAACAATATACCATTGTCCCACGACCCTTTTTTTAGGACTTTGCTGTTGCCCGTCTATCTATGGCTTAATGCCATAGACGCTGACCTTCGCGTCGGCGTCTAGCGCCTCTACGCCTTGAGTTGTTCACGGGGAGTGTGGGCAGATGGTATTCCCCACCCCACGGCTAGGACGGGTGGAGGAACCAGCTGCCTCCTCCATGTGTCTCCATCCCCATGCTTTCTCCGTTTATAGTAAAAAAAGTAAAAAAAAGAATTGAACACGTACCTATTAAAAAAAAACTTTATATTTGATTACATGAAAATAATTTTTATGATATAAAACATTTTTTCTCTTTTGATGGCAATAACAAATAATGGATTGTGATAATTAAAATGATTTAATTTAATTGTTTAATAAAAATTTGCAGCTCATGTTTAATAAGCACATTAAATTTTGTAACATCTTATAATACCATTTTCTATGCAAGTAAAGATTTATTATTATTATTATTATTATAAGTACCTGTCCCTAGACAAAGGCGTCCTCGCGGCTCATTAAAATCAAGTCATCACTACAACTAATGGGTAATGGCTTAATCACCGCGTTTGCTGAATGCGGGTTGCGGTGATCACAAACCCGGGCGGGCTATGCATCGAAAAATACGATACACACTTTGCCCGACCTGGGAGTTGAACCCGGGTCCTTCGTGTATTGGGCCGAGCGCTTTCCCACACGGCCAACGAGGCGTTAATCATCATCATCATCATCAGCCTATACTAGTCCACTGCTGGACATAGGCCTCTCCAAGTGCACGCCACCGAGCACGATCCGCGGCTACTCTCATGCAGCTCTTGCCAGCCACCTTGCGGAGATCGTTGCTCCACCTAGTCTGAGGGCGTCCTACACTACGTTTGCCGATGCGCGGTCTCCACTCGAGAACTCGTTTACCCCAACGGTTGTCGGTTCTGCGGCTAATATGACCGGCCCACTGCCACTTCAGCTTGCTGATCCGATGGGCTATGTCGATTACTTTCGTTCTCTGTCGGATCACCTCATTCCGAAGTCGATTCTTCAGAGAAACTCCGAGCATAGCCCTTTCCATAGCTCGCTGAGCGGCTTTAAATTTGTGAACCAGGCCTACCGTGAGTGTCCACGTTTCAGCTCCGTATGTCATGACGCAGGACGCACTGATTAAAAGACTTTCGTCTTTAGACTTTGTGGAATAGGCGACGTAAAAACCCGACGTAATTTTCCATATGCTGCCCAGCCTAGCTGTATCCTTCAGTTAGCCTCTTTCTCGAAGTACGACAAAATTAGAAATTTAATGTGATGGTATTATAGACTTTAAGTAAGCACAATAATGTATGAATGTGTAGTATGCGGTGTAACAGTGCGAGAGGAAAGACAGAGAGAACTGGAATGAAAGTGTTAGCGTACAATAACTCCGATCATGTTGGAGAAAGAAGTATTAAAAAAAAAAATGTTGAACGTATCTGTGGCAGTATCTTCCGGTATAATGGTGGCACATGGCTTGCCTCTCTCTAAGCGATTTAATACAGGTAGGTACTTCAAAAATCATCGGTGTCCAGACAGTACCTGCACCAGACGAAATGTTAGCGCTCCATGTTTGCGGTTTTCCAGGAGTTAAAGACGCACCGCGCCAATCCTATATTAGTATCAACTTACTTTTTTCACATATTTTAGTTTTTTTTTATTTTACTTCAATAGATTATTGTCACAAAGCTTGTCTATTAAAAATGTTTGTTGTTTTTTGTTTTAGTAGAGCACTCGGTCTATGCCAAAATAGTTGTTCATAGGAAATGCACCCTTTTCTCAATTCGTTAACCAACAGTGCGAATGTTTGCCCCTTGAGACTTATTAAATTAAAAAAAAAAGAAAAAAAAGTTGACCAGCTTCTGATAAGGTTAAAATGATCGCTACGATTAAATTGTCTCACAATATAACATTTTTAATAGTTTTGTACCATTACCTACAGATACATATAAATAGCACTATATGCTGTCCCTATATGCTGATTGGCTGATGATTATTATTGAAATCAAAGCATCACTACAACGGGTTGGTGATCTAAAGCTTCCGGCAAACGCTTCCGACAAACGAATCTTTTAACCGCCTCTGTGGTCTAGTGGTTAAGACCACCGGTTTAGACCCAGAGGTCCCGGGTTCGATTCCCAGTAGGTACATGTTTGTGTACTTTGTTTGGTTGGTGGTAGGGCTTGTTTGTCCGCCTGGCTAGCTACCACCATCTTATCTGAATATGTCGCCATAACATCAGTTTGTAGCATTGTTGTGTTCTGGCAGCTAGAGATAAAATAGCCAGTGCCTCAGTAGTTGAGGGTTCCGGGTAAAGTGCGCTTTCACCTTCGACCTTATCATCACTTAACATCTGGTGAAACGAGGGCCAAATGCTTCCCCGTAAGATATGAAAAAAAACTATGCTTCCGAAAATCTTAAACACACATTGCCGACTTGGTAACTTAATCCAAGAAATCTGGATGATACCAGGCCTCCAACGATATATGTATTGGGATATATCGCGTCTATAAGATGTTTATTTATTTATTTATTTATTTATTTATTTATTTATTTATTTATTTATTTATTTATTTATTTATTTATTTATTTATTTATTTATTTATACATAGGCACAATAACGGACATCAAACAGAAAACTTACAATAATAACATTGACAAAAAAAAAGTACATGCCTGTGCCCAATTAGAATTGCGCACAACATTTAGCAAAATAGTTGACAACTATAAGAAAAAAAAAAAGGAAAAAAAATTTAAGTTAAATTAAAAAGTGTTAAAATTAAATTTAATGTTCCATACCTACTACGAGTATGTACTTTGCGAGGCAATCTATTGTCCAGTTCGATTTCAGCGTCACTGCTATTAGTGCTGGAGAAGGGAGTTTTCTTTCACCAAGTTGGAACAGCAATCGCCTCTGGGGTCTACTGGTTAGACAAACAGATTTTAGGTACGGCTTGTTTAAAGTCTGTAAGGCTAGTTAAATCCATCATAACTAAATATGTCGTAAAAACAACAATGAAATGGCATAAAAATCGTATCTTATCTTTTTGTAGGTATACTTGGTCAAAGTGGGAAATAATAAAATTTGCATATTTCTCTGTGACTTATTTTTGATTTCGCAATATTTCTAGAACTAATCTACCAAATGAGACGCTGTAAAAACTTTTGTCTTCAAAACACTCCTACTTGATGACACTATTTATTTTAGTAAAGATTATTGTGCCTAATAAATACACTTTAAAAACACCTTGAAAAATTAAATGATTTTTAACATGAACATGTTTTTAAACCACAGTAATGTGGTTTAAAAACAAAATCTAAGATATCGTGCCGTTGATTTTTTTTAGATCTACTGTTGACTCAAATTTTTGTTGTAAATACCATTATTATCATGTACCTATACACAGCCGTTTGGTCAGCGCACGCTGATAAAGCAGCCAGTTGCGCTTCTTTATTCTGACTTCATAAGGAAATTATAAGATTTAGAAGTATACATAAACTATTGTTTATCAAATAATTTATAACCGATGTCCACCTTGAAATTTCATTCTAATAAGCTGGAAAATATTTTTATAAATTGGATCAGTAGTTTCGGAGATTATACAGGGTGGCTCATTCAAATCGGTCAGTATGGGAATGTCTGAAACTATAAGACATACGAAGATTTGTTCTTAGGAACCATGTCACCGATTTTGATAAAAAGAAAAACTGCATTCATACATTTGAAAAAAATACTGTACCCAGCTCGGGAATCAAACCCGGTTGTTTTGAAAAAATAAACTTACACTTTTTCTATTTAAATATCGATTGTGTAGGTCTTAAGCTGTAAATGTCTCTAAGAAACATGATGTCTAAAATGAATAAAATGCATTGTTTTCATGTACTTTAATTTATCATAGTAGGTGTTCGAAGTGACCACCGTTACAATATTCAACAAGTTCAGGCATGTAAAATTGTCTCTATGGCTGTTTGAATGTACCTCTCTACTTGTTACATACACCTTATCATGTGGCATTAGCATTGCATTAAATCTTTAAAATATTAAAATAATAAAAAATAATTATTAAAATATTGTATTGAAAAAAACGGTGGTCACTTCGAACACCTACTATGATAAATTAAAGTATGTTAAAACAATGCATTTTATTCATTTTAGACATCATGTTTCTTAGAGACATTTACAGCTTAAGACCTACACAATCGATATTTAAATAGAAAAAGTGTAAGTTTATTTTTTCAAAACAACCGGGTTTGATTCCCGAGCTGGGTACAGTTTTTTTTTCAAATGTATGAATGCAGTTTTTCTTTTTATCAAAATCGGTGACATGGTTCCTAAGAACAAATCTTCGTATGTCTTATAGTTTCAGACATTCCCATACTGACCGATTTGAATGAGCCACCCTGTATACCTCCTAAATCCGAATTTACGTTAATTTTTATAAATATAATTTATTTTATTTAATTTACTTGTCTCTTCATAACATTAGTGTAGATAAATAACGTTATTGTGGCTTTACTATAAAAGATAGGTATATCGTGTCACTGACTTTTTTTTTCATTAACCGATGTATAACATTTTTGTAGTACATTATTTTCATGTATACCCATCCGTTTGATCAGCGTAAGCCGATAAAGCGGCTAAGCAGCCCTTTTTTGCCGACATGATTTACTTTAGAGATTTCGAGCAGAAGATTAATCTTTATCAAAATTAAACATAGCCTATGTTACCCGCAAGGTATGTAGCATTATATCAGTAGAAGAATTTTTGGAATTGGACCAGTAGTTCCAGAGTTTAACCCCGACAAACAAACAAACAAACAAACATTATCACAAACGTAACCTCTTTATAGTATTGATAAGTAAAAATGTAAATAATTATTAGTATAGATAAGTAATACTGTGCTTAATTAACTAAGTAACTAAAATTCCAACCTGTTTATGTTTTTATATTTGCGGAAAAAAATAAGCAAACAAAACGCCTAGTATTTTGTTTCCGCAATACAGCTAAACGTGATATAACGCATATTAATTTGGAGGAATTTCTTTCAACTAACTAACCAACCAACCATCAGTAAAGGCATCAAGAGCTTAACGAACGTATAAACATTTTATTGATACATTCTAATCTTCGATCAACATTATTGATTGAAGGTTACAATAGCCCCCATTAAAATACAATTATTTCTAAAGTCGTCAGCATTTCCGAACGATACTGTCACTATGTCTGTCAATGTCAAACTGACTTTGACAGTAAAATGCACGTGTGTGTTTTTCTTTCTGAAAACTATTACCTATTACCGTGTAAATGTGTGTTAATATAACAAAATGAATACTAAAAAAGTAGCAAAAAACCCTTCGTTAGCTTACACAAGCAACCCAGACTATGGTAAACCACCGAAAACCGTAAATCCGGTATGTTTACGTTGTTGTGATTTACTTGTGGTTTTTGCCATGTTTTAACCACAATTTGCCAGTCAATAGTAATTATTTGCTTCTTAATGTTTACTTTGTCTGTTTCAGTATCTACAATGCTTAGGAGCGCCTCACATCGACTCTTTCAACTACATGTTGCAAGATGGTTTAAAGGCGGCAATAGCGGACCTTATACCAGTAGAATTCGACGCTCCGTCCGGAGAAAGAGTGAAAATCGTTATAGAAGATGCAGCATTCTCTAAGCCGAGTGTTCCTTTAGATTCTGTGGGTGTGAAAAACATGAATGTGTTCCCTACAGAGTGTAGGCAAAGAGCAGCTACATACAAAGGAGACTTCAGAGTAAGGTTATCTATGACAATAAATGGGACCACATTGACTGCAGACAGATCGTTGGGGCTACTGCCTATAATGATAAAGGTATAATTATAAAATTTCTAAGATTTTAATGAGAAATATTCTTTATAAACTATAAGAACAGTTTGTAAAGAATATTTTGTCCTAATGTATTCAACATTCTTGCCCGAATGACTTAAGTAATTCTGGAAGATATTTTAAATCTTTCTATAACAAACTAACTTGCAAAATTTGTAGACTATGGTAGATATATTTTCTTTAATTACACTATACATACTATGATATACACGCTAAAATAAGAGGCTACTCATTCCTCAGAGGCTGGCAACATCTGCAACTCCACTGGTGTCATGAAAGTGCTTGGGTGTTGGTGATTGTTTCCCATCGAGTGACTGGGTTACTCATTTGCCACAACTTAAATAAAAATATATTTCTTTTTAACCCATTAACCGCCGGAGTTGTATATATGAATCTTATGATTGTTGTGCCCCTAGCGCCGCAGTTGCAAATTTGCAACTAAAGTTTCCGAAGCGATTTTTAAGCGTAATTTCAATTGAATAACGACTATTTGATAATAATAATAAAGGCCACGCTTTCGCGATAAGAGCCCTTCTTTCATTTTTCCTAATGACACCTATGCTAAGCGTCAAATTTCAGGTTAAAAAATTAATAAAACTCATCGCCAATTGTAGATTATTTCTAGACATGTACCGCCACGGTTGTACAAATACAACAGTAGTGATGTAACAAATTAACTACTATTATTGCTTGATATCGACTTTATCATACACAAATATCATGTAAATTAATTGGAAATGCAGAATTAGTAAGTTATACAATTATTGTCGTTTTTTTAAATCCGCTAACTAATTATAACATCTAATACTTTACAAGATTTAAGGTGGAATCATAGTACAATAATATATCTAGTTGTTGCTAAAATGAAACTTATTTACAACACTAGCACATTTAATGTTATCAGAAGTGTCCAGCGCCGGAGTTGCTTATATGCAACCGCTTGTGACGTCACAAGCGGACGCAATATAATAATAGTGAGGGTAGATGTGTCGAGAATGTGTTGAGAATTACAAATGTATTATAGTGGGTACCTGATTTAATTTACTGTGTATTGTGGCTGTAAGTGAATTGCAAAATGTCGAGTGCAGATGAGCTAATTCGGATTTTGGAAGGTCACGAGGAAGAAATAGAAGAATTTGTTACCGATGATGAGTTGGAAGTGGAGGAGGTGTGTACACAAATTTGACTATTCTTAGAATGAAAATATAAGGTATAAAAGTACAAGTAAAATGTTACTGCTTACTAGCGTGTTTTTCCTAACTACTTTTACATTTTCACATTCAGAATTTTTGTTTTAAGAAAGAAGTGATAGAGAATTCCATTGGACTGCAGAGGGAACATCGCCAATCATACAACCGTTTGATAATTTTGCCGTTGGTTTTACTTCAGAATTAAAACTTTCGGCCGATTGTAACGAACTACAGTTATTCGAATACTTTGTGGACGAAGGTTTGGTGACCGATATAGTCAGGTGTACCAATAGATATTACCAATTTTACATTCGTCATGTTGATATACGAGAACACTCTAGAACTCGAGATTGGTGTGACGTTGATGCAAAACAAATTTATCTATTTTTTGCGGTAACAATGTTATTCACAAGAAATAAAAGAATATCTATTGAAGAGCATTGGTCTACGGATCCACTACTGAATTTTCCAATCTTTCAAAAAACCATGAACAGGAATAAATATTGTTTGATTTTGGCTATGATGCATTTCGTTGATAGTTTTTCAACCGCCGAGAGATTGCCAAGATTACACAAAGTTAAATTTGTAATAAATCATGCACGGAATAAATTTAAACAAGGTTTAGTACCACATCAGAAATTATGCATAGATATTTTTATATAGATAATGAAAGCAAATACAAACCTGACAGATGATTTTCCATTTTTAACACTAAGAAAGCAACGACTGCTTACTACTTCAATTGCTATTAAAATTATTGCAACTAAATGCCGATTCATCAACATCAATTAAGGGATTCTTTTTTTATTGGGTTTTAACAGAAAAACTTAATAATTTCTATTATACTTTATTGTATACAATATAAGCAGGCATTTTGATCTATAAAATTAATAATTTGAATAATAGGTAATATCTATAACCGGAAATTATGTTACTTGCGGAATCACTACCCACATCACTATTTTAGTCTAGAATAATCTAGACTAAAATAGTTGTTGTGTGTGTCGCCGGAGTTGTATATATACAACAATAGGGATTCCAAGATCGATATTTTGTAGAAGTATCGGATTAACTTTATCTTGGCTTTGATAGTGTCTGCTTGCAAGATTATAGATTGTTGATGTCGTTCATTAAAATTTCATAAATTATATGAGGGGAAACAAGTAAAACAAACATTAGTTTCTCGTATAAAATTGTTATTTTAACCTTGTAACCTAATTTGTCGTAGTGCTGTGTCACAACACTATACGTTAAGCATGAAAATACATACTCGGCGCTAGGGGCACATTCTTTTGAGCGACCACCTGGCGGTCAAAAGGTTAAAACCTGTAGCAAATGTTGTGTCATCATCATCATCAGCATCATCATCATAATCATCATCAGCATCATCATCATAATCATCATCAGCCTATACCAGTCCACTGCTGGTTGTAAACCTCTCCAATCTTATATGTTGTTTGCTAATTTATTTCTGATTTGCAGTCGAAAATGTGTCACTTGGCTGACATGTCACCAGAAGAACTTGTGAAGCACAATGAACATGCAGACGAGTGGGGAGGATACTTTATTATAAAGGTTAAGTTTTGTTTTAGTTATAAATACAGTTTTTATTTTATTATAATAATGTTAGATTTTTATATTTTAAATGAACTGAAGGGTTCGGATCGGACCGGTGCACCTCTCCACTTAGCCAGTGAGGCAGTGTTTTGTCAAAACACTAAAAAACTAACTTTTTTCTATATTTTAGGGTCATGAGCGTCTTGCACGTATGCTTCTAGTCACTAGACGTAATTACCCAGTTGCTATCAAGAGACCAACATGGAGAATGCGGGGCAACCTGTTCTCCGAGTATGGTGTCCTTGTGAGATGCGTTAAGCCAGACCAAACTAGCACAGTGAGTAAAATATTATTTAAATTATATTTTTTTTGTATTTACTATGCTATTTGTAGTTACAAGATAAAATTTTACTAGAATAAATTAACCAGTCTCAAGAAGGTCGAGTGGAAGTCGACCCACGGCCCTTGGATTACCGATCCAATGCTCTGACCGATGAGCTACAGAGACCCTAGAAGACTCGTTTAATTTTTCTAGTGCTTCGTGATTTACGCTGCAAGCCAGTGGTATCTATTATGTCACAGTGAAGTTACCCTCACAGTCGAAAGAACACTTTTGTAAGTATTTAACAATTGATAAAGACGTAATTCCTTAAATTTTTTTTTTAAATTCTCAATGCTAGTAAATTTTATCTTGTAAAATATTATTTTATTAGCTTGCTAAAAAAGGTTTGTTTGTGGATTTATACCTTTTTTTATGTGAAAGTTCTGCAAACTTTTTTATAAAAAAAGTTTTGTCTTTTACAGCAAATCTGAGAAACAGAAACATGGTAGTTGGAGGTTAATTGGGGTTCTTCATCATCAAACCATCTTACCACAATATACACAATGTTGTTCTAAATATTAGTAAATAAAACTTAAAGTTCTCACAACCCTTCTTGCCCGCAGACAAACATAGTCCACTTCCTCCAGAACGGTACATGCAAGGTGATGTTCTCCTACCGTCGCGTGATGTACTACGCGCCTCTCGTGCTGGTGTTGAAGTGCCTCGCCGACTGGCCAGACCACCACATATACCGGCTTCTGTTGCACGGCAAGAAGAACGATCTCTACTACGTCAAGTCAGTAATTATTGGACAGATTGCAGCGTCACGCTGAACGCATTATCGGCAATGCAGAAGTCGCAAATACTCTCGTCTCGTATCTCTGCAATTGCTTAGAGATGTATGTCACTCAGCGTGTTTTACCGCTTATACCATGGCGAGTGCTCTGAAGAGCTCTTTAACCTGATCCCACCTTCTCCCTTTCTTTATAGGAGTACACGTGCTGCTCTTCGGAGTCACCGCTTCATTGTCTCAAATATCCCATGCGCACAAAGAAATTAGGTGACTCGTTTCTTTGTCGCACCTCCAAAAGATGGAATAGTCTACTAGCACACGTTTTCCCTCCTTCCTATGATATGGGGTCCTTTAAAAGAGGCGTGAAGAAGCCCCTTTTGGGCTGGCAGAGTGAGGTTAACTGATGCTACGTTTGTTTTTACGCTGCACCAGTGCATCTTCGCGTCTAGACTCTATTTCCACTTAACATTAGGTGGGATGGAGTCATTTGCCGAGCTATATATAAAAAAAAAATATTTTTATTTAAATACATTCTTGTATAGATCGCGCCAAACTTCTAGTCCCCTCTGAAGTTGCTTTGCGCAGCTGTACACAGTCAGGCCCTACCGCTCGTCCCCGCCTTCGCCCTACTGACGCCTATTTTTTACTACTGCGACGCGTATCGCGCCAACTTCAGAGGGGACTAAAAGTTTGGCGCGATCTATACTTGTAGGGTAGTGGCACCTGTGTCCGACACTTTAGGCCCAGTGTATCCAGGGCACAGATTTTCATTGAAATTTTACAGGATGAGGAAACAGGTGGTCTTTATTAAATTATTGCTAAAGATTCCCAGCGGGGGTACATAATTATTGTACTCTCATGTTACTCAGTTTGGTACCTGAGGCCTACCACCTGATAGGGCTTGTTTTAAGTCCGTCAGGCTAGCTACCACCATCTTATCTGAGTATACTACCATGACATCAATATTAGTAGCATAGTTGTAAGACTTTAGGCTCTTTGCTCTCAAAGAAATTGCCAAACTTAGCAGTCATCTTCACTAAAGAAGCATAATAAAAGAGGGGAGTTAGACCAAAGATTCCGATGGGTTAAGGTGCTACTAGAAAAGGGAAAACGGCAGGCCCCACTAATATTATGTTAAGTTAGTGTTCTTTCACGTCTAACAGTTGCATCCAAAACATGCTTCGCGAGCTCCACGAAGATGGCCTCCACACCTCAGAGGAATGCCGTCTGTACCTCGGACGCATGTTTCGCGCGCGTCTTTACGAGCTACCTCCAGACGCCACAGACGAACAGGCCGCCTCGTTTCTCCTGGACCGATGTCTACTCATCCACTTGGATGATGACACTGACAAGTTCCACGCGCTGGTGTTCATGACGCAGAAGCTGTGCGACCTGGTGCAGAATAAGTGCAAGGTAACTGAGTTACATTGAGTAAGTGGGGTTGGCTATGACCCGATAATGTCGAAAGTACAGCCCAGGAGTGAAAGAAAAAGTAAGTGAGTCCTATTGAGTCAGCACAGTAGGTTATAGCCCTCATAATGTGGAAAGAACAGCCTAGGAGTGGATCGCCTATAGGCTGATGCTGGTGTTAGTCACATAAGAGTCCGTTGACCGAATATTCCTTACTCGCCTGTAGTATCTGATGCTACTGATACTAAGAAATTTGTTGACTCGTTTTTTTGTCGCACCTCCAAAACCTGGAGTAGTTTGCCAGCACATGTTTTCCCTCCTTCCTATGATATGACGTCCTTCAAACGAGGCGTGAAGAGGCACCTTGTGGGCCGGCAGAGTGAGGGTAACTGATGCTGCGTTGTTTTCACGCTGCACCAGTTGCATCTGGATTCCATATTCACTTAACATCAGGTGAAATGGAGTCATTTGCCGTGCTAATTATAAAAAAATAAAAAATATATAATACTGTTCTTAGTCGCAAGTGTCGAATGTACCTACGTCAACTGTGCTTGTAGAAGCTACCGTCAGACGCCACAGACGAGCAGGCCACCTCTTGAACCGGTGCCTGCTGATCCACCTGGATAAGTACCTTATGCCCATTTTCACCATTGACCCCTAAGTTTTAGGTGGCCCCTAAGCCATTTTAGGTGACGGTTTTGCTCCAACAACTGTCACCTAACATGGCTTAGGGGCTACCTAAAACTTGGGTTCAATGGTGAATATGGGCATTAGTGTTTTAGTGGGTTATGGCCGATTGTTGTCATGTGCTTTAAAAAGGTCATGTCAGACGTTTGTTAGCTGATGCTGGGCTCTATACCCTCAGCAAAGATTGTTACCACAGTTATTCATCAAATCGATAGTACTCTGCACGACCTATCCCAAAATTACGAACCAGCCAGCCCCCCATGTCATATTAATAGAATATTTTTTTTACATCCATCAAGTCAGTAGAATCTTTAATAAACGCTTTCGTTGGTCTTTAGTTGGAAGGAGCAGATGCAGTGATGGTCCAAGAGTTGCTCCTTGGGGGACACCTGTATCTTCAGGTCCTGAAGGAGCGCATGCAGTCGCTGATAGGCGTGATGCGGATGCTGGTCAACAAGAAGTCTAAAGCATCTGGCCGACTGAAGATCACGGCTGTAAGAATATAATTAACTTTTGAACTATTGTCCTGTATTAGGTAAGAGTAATTAATTAATTATTAGAGTAATTAATTATTGTTAAAGAATTTCTTAACATTTTTTTGTAGTTTTTGAGTATTGCTGCGGATATTTATGAGTAGCCAAAATGGTTTACTCTCTTTATTAGTACAGACGCCTGTACTTTCCAAAACTGTCAAATTTAATACATTTTCAACCATATAACTTAGTGATAAAACTCAAAGTCTATTGAGGAAATTTGTGGAGGAAGTTTGTGGTAGGTTGATGCGCACACGCCTGTACCTATTTTTTTTAAACCATTAATTAAATAGAAATGAAACTATAACTAAAAATTAAATGAGTGTTCGCGTAAAAGCTTCAAGAGTTTAACTAATTAAGAGGGTGCCGCGCGGAATTTCGAAAATTTACGTGTTTTTAAGTCACTGGTGCTAGGCGCTGAATAGGTCATATACATTAAAAAGACTAGTGTAGGTTAGCTTGATCTTTTCACAAAGCCATGGTTGTCTTGGAATTTGAAACAAATACCCAGAAACTGCATAAACAATACGTAAAAGTAATGATATCTAAAAACTTATTTCTTCAGAAACTTTGTAAATATAGCACAAATGAAACAATGATCCGACATCAAAATGTTTGTATTGATATTCCGCAGGCCACTGTTTTCTTATTTTTCAATTAAAAATATTAAGACTTTTATTATTTTTTACCCAAACGCCTATGATTTTACGAAAGTAAACATTGCTCTAATTAAATCACCAGCCTACTCTGTACAGATATTAGTGTGCGTGCGTATTCGTAGTCGTGCGCCGTTGTCACAGCACTGCCACGCGCCGCTCGCTCGCTATCATAAGGAAACTTGAAACTCGCAGTTTTGCGTCCGCGCTGCACCCCCTTAAATACTCTCATCTTCTCAGATGGCGTCCCCTCTTTATTTACCCATCTCAGGGTTACCAGAGTATCATCCTTTTGCTCAACTATTCAAAGCTGATGAGAAGGCATCTCAGAAGGCGACATTTCCACTTCTACTTTAGTTTATCAATTCTCGTGAGGATGTTAGTAACTTCGTTATTCTCTCTTTAGTTTTGATACTAGATAGGCCACGTACTACAAATATGAAAGCACAACGCAAAATGATTCTTAACAACAGCACTGACAGTTGAGTTTCGTTTACAGACGGACCTTCAAACTATGATGCGGGCTGCGGGCAACTTCGAAAGCAAAATGGAGACCTTTATAGCGACCGGCAACGCGCCTTCCATGAACGTCAACCTCACGCAGTACAAGGGGCTGACCATAGTGGCCGAGAACATCAACCGGATGAGATACATGTCGCATTTCAAGTGAGTTTTTTCCACCACTCGATTTCTGAGACTGGTTGATGATTTCTAGTTAAATGTTATTTTGTAAGTTTTTTTTATTTTATCTTATTCAGAAAAAAAATCAATGTTTACGAAAAGTAAATCTTAAATATTACAAAACTTAAATTATGGCTAATTACAGGTTTTTTAAATGTAGGTAACGAAACGTTAGTAGGTATTAAGTTGAAGACTGCAGAAAAAACTAATCGTTGAAGATCCTTTTAAAAGTTTATTTGTAATTTAATTTTTTTTTATTTGATTTGTACCTATACTTTGACGCCTGACAAAACGGACACTGCAATCAACACATACATAACATACATTGTAACATACAGGTGTTACTGAATGTTACGGGACTATTTATAGTATTGTAAGTCCCATACCAACATGATGCAATAATACTATGATAATTGCTTTATAGAATAGAAGAATTGAATATACAACAATAATAAACACACGCACTGAAAATAGTTTTTTAAGTATCGATTTCAACCATTTTCATATGAGTACGTTTTCTATATTAATAATATTATAAAGAGGAAAGCTTTGTATTTTTGTATGTATGTTAACAACGAATAAACTCAAAAACTACTGGACCAATTTAAAAAATTATTTCACCATTAGAATGCTACATTAGCGCTGAGTAACATAGGCTATATTAAAAAAAAAAGAAATGCGGTACGAAGTCCGCCGGGTTAGCTACTTTCTAATAAAATAAAATAATGTAGAGTTTACGATTTTTAAGTCAATCTCAAAAATTTAAACGTTTTAAATGCCTTAAAACCAGTCGTTGTTGAAATCCTTGGGGGAGGCCTTTGCCCAGCAATAGATGTCTTTTGTCTGAGATGATAATGATGATGATAGAAAGTTTTATTAAAATCGACTTATTTATTGGTTAGAAAAAAAACTTTAAAGTTTGTATCATCACCATTACCACCACCACCATCATCATCACCACCAGCTCATTTTATGTCCCCTCTGCTGGGGCACGAGCCTACCCTATGGATGGATAGGGAGAACGGGCCATAAACCACCACGCGGTTCCAGTGCGATTGGTGGTTGTTTAAGTTTGTATAATATGCCGAAAAGGAAATATTTACAATTTGGACTGTTTGTTTATGAACTTAGGGCGATTCACCGCGGCTCCTTCTTCATGGAGATGCGCACTACTGAAGTTCGTCAGCTACTACCGGACGCATGGGGCTTCGTGTGCCCCGTACACACGCCCGACGGAGCGCCCTGCGGACTGCTCAACCATCTCACTATGAGCGCGCAGGTGAGTTGATTGATCAGGTTTAATGAGCTTAAGTTGAGGCAGAGATTTTTTTTTTCTATTTGTTGATGGCTTCGTGCGATTAGCACGTTTAGCCAGTGTCAAAGTAATTTTTCTAACAAGTAATACATAAATAAATAATATTTCTTTTCTGTATGATGGTGATGAATGATAATAGAAATGAGAAGTGAGAAATGATATACCCCTCAACCCCTCGAGTATCACAGTAAAGATGTGGGGCTTTACTAAGTCCTCGGGCGGACTTCTTGAGAGAATTTGAAAATTGACGTTGCACTGTTTTGTTTCATTTGCCAACACTCATGCACACTCACGAACACTTAACGGTTAATAATCCACCATTATTTCACATTAATATTCGATATAACACAAATTTTCGTAAATAAAACATAACCGCAGACATGACTCTTCACTTTCCCGCCAAGAACGAGGCAGAGATTGGATAGAGCTGGTGCACGCTTTTCTAGCGTAGAATAGAATAGAATCAAATATTTTATTGTATACAAAAAAACAGACGTATTAAACAAAGAAAACAAAAAATAGGAGTCGATATATATCTTCCAGGCAACCTAGGGATGGAGAGGATTGATATTAAATAAGATGGAGGCGTTGAAGAAAAAAGTGTACAGTGATAATATATTTTATTATTTCTATGTTGAAAGGAAGTGTATGTTTTTAGTAGATATGTTTACTTTCTCCCTTCTTCCGAATCCTTCTACAAGTCTTCAGACTTGAATGTGGACGGAAAGGTGGAAAGTGGAGGAGTGGTCCTGACACAATGCGTTTTCTACTGTCAATAAAATAGGTGTTGATAGCGCTGGCGTTGATGGAGAAGCACAGTAGTTAGACGCGCAGGAATAAGCTTGCCCGGTAATAAAAATAATAAAAACAGTGACTAATTTCTTCAACAATAAGTTTGTAAGCATGTAAAAAATTGAATCGAAATCATTAATGATCTCACGAATAGTCTACGACTGTTCGTTAAGATCAAATATTAGCTTTCATTTATACAACTGAATTGTATTTAAAGATATTGTAACTAAATATACATAATAAATGTAACTCTTTATTTTTTTGTAATTTTAAGTTTATTTTTAACTTTTGTGTATTATATTTTTTTCATGTCTGTTCTGTGTTGAAAAGCCGAATAAATGTTTTATTATTATTATTCTCATTATTAAATATATACTTATCTTAAGAAATTTTTTTTACAATATTTTATATAAAAAAATATTTACAATATAAAATATTATAAAAAACTTAACCTAGGTTAAGTTTTTTTTTTTTAGTTTTTTTATTATTATAATTATAAATGACTTTGACAGGTTACACAACGCCCGGACGCGAAACAACTGGCAAATATACCCTATGTGCTCGAAAAATGCGGTAAGAAACATTTTTTGTTACATCCTTACTATTTAATATTATATTTTTTGTTATATACATACGCCTGTACATAAACTTATATAAAACTGTCAAATTTCTTCAATAATGTTCAACCATAAACCATATGTACGAGGAGCTCGATGGCGCAGTGGTTAACGCGCCCGGTCTGCGAGTGTTGAGATTAAGCAATTTTCGCAAAGGCCGGTCATCGGATGGGTGACCAAAAATGTATCATCTTGAGCTCCTCCGTGCTTCGGAAGGCACGTTAAGCCGTTGGTCCCGGCTGCATTAGCAGTCGTTAACAACCACCAATCCGCACTGGGCCCGCGTAGTAGTCTATGGCCCGTTCTCCCTGTGATGATTCCATCTAAAGCGAATGCTCGTGCTTCAGCAGTGGGGACAAAATAAGTTGATGATGATGATGATTCGATAACGATGATGATGAATCAAGAAGACATCATGAATGGGTAGTAAGTAATAATAATAATAATACTCCTTGACACGGCACGTATTGTCAGAAGGTTCCTCACTCTGGAGCCCTGACCACCGGTAGCTTGGGCCCTGCCCCGCTGCTGGTGGTACTTTAGGATTTTAGGTTTTTATAATGTTTTATTGTTTTTATATTAAAATATTGTAAAAATCTAGTTTTAAGAAAGAAAATAAATAAAGGAGATAATAATAAAACTTTATTTGCTAAAACATTGTAATATGGTCTTAGTACACTTTATAGGGCTCATGTTTTGCTTTTAGTATACAGCATGCAAATACAATATTATTCAATATTTAGAATTATTTATCCATATCAAGATTAGAATATTAAAAAAAGTAAAAAAAATGTTTGGACAATTCAAAAGCACTTATCATAAAAAAGTAAATAAATAGCCTATAACTGTCCCACTGCTGGGCAAAGGCCTCCATCATTGAAATCAAATCTACAGTTGATGGGTAATGGCTTAATCACCACGCTTGCCTAATGCGGGTTGGTAATCACATACCCGAGCATCGAAAAATCCGAAACACATTTTGCCCGACCTGGGAATCGAACCCGGGACCTCGGGTATCAGGCCTTGCGCTTTGTCACTCGGCCTCCGAGGCGTTACTTATCATAAAGTTGATTAAATTAAAAAATTGTTTTTTTTACGGCTTTTCACAAGCATTTAGCCAATGAAAAAGTAATTTTTCTTACAAGTAATACATAAATAAACAATATTTCTTCATGCTGATGATGAATAATAATAGAAATGGGAAGTGAGAAATGATATACCCCCCAACCCTTCGAGTATCTCAGTAAAGATGTGGGTCTTTATTAAGTCCTCGGGCGGACTTCTTGAGAGAATTTGAAAAGTGACGTTGCACTGTTTTGTTTCATTTGCCAACACTCATGCACACTCACGAACACTTAACGGTTAATAATCCACCATTATTTCACATTAATGTTTGACTTTGATTTTGTCTGGAAGGTATGGAGCCAATCAGCTCGGTGGCGCACACGCCCCTCGACCGCGACGTATACAAGTGCCCGGTGTTTGTGGACGGGCGGCTAGTGGGGCACCTGCCCGAGCACCCGGACAAGGCCGCCGCGCACTTACGCACACTTAAGGTCAGGGGCGAGGAGCTGCCCATCACCACCGAGATTGTGCTCATACCTAGGAAGCAGGTGAGCTACTTTTCAATCGTTGAATCGTAGGGCTCTGGCGGTCAGAGGTAACATATTGACCCGTAGATTTATTAACTTGTCATGAATTTGTATTTAACCTGGCATCAATCTGTCTCGGTCTGAGCCTAGTCATTAAATAGTCATAGGACTGTCATCAAATTATCATGACTTTCATGAACTTCATATCATTCTCACATAAAATCAAACTGTCGTCAATATGTGATAAAGTTTCAGCAACTTTTCGTCAGCCATCAATTCCAACTTTTCCAACAATTTGTGATGAACTTATTTTTTTTATTTATTTTTTATTTATTTATTCAGGAAAACACAAAGTCATACACAATAATAAAATTTACAAAACAATTTACAAACAGAACAGATAGTTCCATTAAATGTTACAAATATAGAATGTTTGAGTTTGCACAATGGACCTTAACGCCTATCCAAAATAAAATCAAAGACATAAAAAATAATGAAATTAATAAATATCAGTTCGTTTAAACCTGTTGTCTATTAAATATTACATCACCAATTTTTTGTTTAAAAGTTGATAACGATGAAGAAAAAATGTCAACATCTGTTAAGTTATATTGTATGTATGTATGTTGTTATATAGTGGAACTTATCATCAACCTGCCATTTCCCGAAGGTATGCTCCCAGTACCCGGGTATGTTCCTGTTTACCACCGAGGCTCGTATGATGCGGCCAGTCATCAATCTGGGCACCGGCCAGCTGGAGCTCATCGGTACCATGGAACAACTGTACCTGGATGTGGCGGTCACGCAGGCGGAGCTCATCAAAGGTAGAGTAGCGATGGTTTAATTTTTTGTGAGTGTTTACTGATTGCCTTAGACCACCTTCTTTTGCATTGCCTTCACCGGGCCGGGAGCGAAGAGAAACTTAAAAGCTTCCTCAAGCCGTGTGAGACGAAGTACCGCCAGAAGTTTCTAGAGGGAACGGCATCACGCACTAGTGCGTGTCCCCGTGCCCTACTAGATTCTCCGAGGGGTTCGGATTGGATCGGGGAGCGGAACAACCCGAGGGCGCCTCTAAAGGTACCTTACTATTACTTTTTCAGCAGCATCTGTATT